>MU385769.1:0-307948 GCA_022497155.1 Whalleya microplaca
GTCAGCAGCAAGGCCAGATGGAGTGGAATGGAGTGGAGTGGCTCCCACAAAGTGGCCCACGCGTGGATTAGCGTGGAGTGGATTACAACCTTGGGTACACATGCCCCCAAGGTTTCTCCTAGTCTTCTATTATGTCTAAGTTGCTAATGGCATGTCCTAAACACCCTGTGAAGTAAACTTCTTCAGCAAAGACTGGCCTTACCTTGGCACTACTCGCACTAAAGACCAGGCCTATTGTCTTCTAGGTCTCTTTAACGTCAACATGCCGCTATTGTATGGTGAAGATAATAAAGCTTTCGGCAGGCTTCAGACAGAGGTGATTCGACATACACAGAACCACAGCATTTTCTTATATTCGTTCTGTAGTATCCAATGTCTTGTAGCCCCGGATATAAAGCTTTTTAGAACCCGTCGCGATGCGCAATAGTTACCAGCATATCAATTGCAAGGCAACGAAATATTTGGTCAAACCAGCAATGTAACGACCCACAGCATTCAGATTAGCCTACATGCTACTAGGGTGCGCCAAAAAAACCGGTAACGAGCTAGACCACGAAGCTCTTAAAATAATCAAGTCCACGCCTGTAGGGGACTCCTATCCTAGATTCGGTGATTATTGGCTTACCGCTTTCCCATGCGCAATAGTCTGTGAATGTGAAACCAACCATGTTGCCGGCTGCCAAGGGTGGACTGATAATAATGCTGAGAAGCTGGACTATTGTGCAGTCCTGCTGCTTAAAACTACAGGTCGTTATTTCAAATAGGCGGGTATGTTCTACGTGACTATCCCGTGTGCAAAAGTCTCAAACAATGGAAGTTGAAGGCATGCCTCTTCGAAAGCTCTTCGGAACTAAAACGCCAAGGAATTACTCTGCGGCGTGTTGAATTTCGAGGGAATGCAGATGATCATTTTGAGCTCAGAAAATCTAAAGAGAACAAATTATTCCAAAAGAAACGCTTCCTTCTTGGAGAAATAAGAGGGCAAAGCAGTCAAGAAGGCGACAAGGAAACTATACTTGTCTTGGGAAATTGTAGAGATATCTGACAAAATAGTCCTAAAAATTGGTTGGTTCTGTGAGCCGGTCGAGCTGAGAAACAAATAGGAATACGGCAAACTGGACAGCACGTACCAGTTTGATCCATTCTTTAATGCATTCTCTTGTTGGTCTTTCGAGGAAGAAGATTTCTTCGTTGAACCAACATGCGCTCTGGATGGGACTGATTTGGTTGTGCCAATGCATCTGCAGGTTGAACATGATGGTGAAAGCACACAACCTGCGATCTGGCTAAGGACCAAACAAGCACGCGATGAAACCTTGGCAAGGCGAAAACCAGCATAGGAAATATTAAGACTTCGGGAACTGGAAGTCTCAGGGCGAAACGGGTATTTTGACGATTATCCACCTGATAGTGAACACACCTCTCCACGTAAAGGCAAGTGACTTTTCCATGTACCCATACCACAACCAGCCTCTCGGGGTCGTTTAGATAACAATATCAATATTACAGTATTTCGATATCTCATTAAAATTCTTGGTGTCACCACTTCTGTCGGACTATAGGGATGTGTGGCTGTTATTTCAGGGGGCTAGGACGCCCCACAGGTTGTGGTATATATTTAGGAGGTTTCCCCTCTCTAGACTCTAGTGATGAATCTTCCCTAATAATAATTACTGTGATACTCATATCGTGTGTTTATTTCAACAGAATCCTAACCCTTTCCAGGCCCAAAATTAAGGAGAGAAAGTTTGATGTATCAAAGATGATGGAGGAGCTAGAGGTATTCAACTAGGTTTCCAATCTATTGCATCAAACAGCTGTTGTTTCCATCGCAGCTCTTCCAGAGAAAAGTTCATAAATTCCTTTTGTACACATAAACGAGGAAACCGATAGATATCTTGATCATAATACCCTTCGTATACATCAATATATCCCTTTGCGCCATGCATTAAGGGGACATCACCCATATCTCTATAATAGCAATCAAATAAGTCTAATTTCTCGGTGACATCTAAGATTAGATTTCAGTCTAGCGTTAGCAACGTCTAGCCTCTAAGATCTGACTTACCAGGTCTTTTAGATAAGTGAAAACCTAGTTTATTTCCGACAATTGTACAACCGGCAGCTGCAGTTGAAGAGACAAAAGTGTCACTGCCTAATAGCGGACCTTTATGCAAGCTATTATCAGCTGACGAGGTTTGGTGGGCGTCATTCGGATGTTTGTCCAATATTGATGAGATGTAATCCAAGGGGTCCCTATGCGGTGTGTCGTCTTCCTGCTTCTCCCTTTTCTCCATTTGTTCTCGTGACGTTGGATTCTCGGCTGGGACAGGGTCAGGTTTAACAGCTGTCAGCAATCCAATTTCCTCAGGCTCGGGCTCTGGTTTCACCCTCAAATCCTCACTATTCTTCCTCGCTTCCTTTCTTCTCTCCTTTCTTCTCTCTTTGGCGTTCTTCTTTGTCTTCTCAGCCGCCTCTGGGCTGCTTTGCAACTCGGGTTCTAGTGAAGGTTCAGGAGGTTTTACCACGCTCAAGTCTGTCCCTGAAGGTCTAGCGACAGACTCTTCTTGACATTGACTTGCAATAAAATGGTCAGGAGTCGGCCGTATCAGATCCATCTTCTCGCGGCATAATGCGATCATGGCCCCAAGAAGAACGCTAGCAAGTGACGAATTCTGGCTAGGGCTCTCTAGAGCACCATCTTCTAGGGATGTATGGGGATCTTCAAAAAGTGGCTCAACTAAGGACTTGATATAGTCACGGAGCCATATATCGTCGGCTTTGGGGGCTGCATGCGCATCCGTCATCACATTGAAGAGCTGCGTCACTGGCAGGCCACGCCCAAGGCGTTTCATTTCGCCCCTGACGAGTTCTTTTAGAGCGGGTAGCTCATAGTCTTGTAATATCGTATACATTCGGACACTCGTTGCAAATTCAGAAGCACGCTTCTCAGAAGGAGAGGACCCTTTCGGCTTGAGACACTGATACGTTCCGGTAAAGAGGTAGTGGACAATGATATGGCCAGAATCGCCAGGGATGTCTTCCAGGTTGAGCGACATGCCCCGACGACGAAAGGATAACGTGGGGTGCCGGTCGATTAACGCGACAGGAACGCTAAGTGGCGGCCCATCTCCGAAGTATAGAGTTGTGTAAGGAGCAGTGTATGGGCTCGGATCTGGCGTTAGCATCATGCCGTTGATGCAACAATATGAGCAGATGGCACCTTACGATGATTCAGGCCGTGGATCAAATGGTTCGGCCTGGTGCTCTTGAACTGTCAGTTGTGCGGTAGTATGCTCTTCTTCCATGTTCGAACTATTCTTCCTCCTCGATACAATAAAGCAATTATTCGTTTCCTTCGTAGTTCAGGTCTTATCATAGAACATTTAATTTCCTTCGAAAATTGATAGACACCGATTACGTAGAAATATTACAATTTTAATTAAAGAGCCTTAGCCCATGGAACAATGCGATACTTGGTTAATATTGTTAGGCAGTGTTCTGACAACGATTCGTGTCGGCCTGACAGCTTAAGATTCCCACTTTTCATCGCTGCCTATCCATTCTTAATTCGTACCACGGGGAACGAATAACATGAGCGTACGTATCTACTTCATAAATGAAACATAAAAAAGAGCTAAATTATATCTAATACAAGCTCTGTAGAATTATGATATTAATGCAACCGCTTTGTGCAAGCACTACATCATATACATCGTAGTTATCATATAGCAGGAAAATTCTAGCCTACCCTCAAAGTCGTTTCGTCACGGGCAAGCCCGAAATAGCTATTTTGATTGTAGTCCACCTAATACTGTAGTGGATATACTCCCTCCATGGTACATTTCTCCTCGTCAATGAATGTACTTTCTCTTACTCTCACACAGCCATTCAAGGTGCTACCGATCTCATGCTTCCCCTGACATCCCTGACTATAGACCACTCCCTATTAGGGCTATGAATGATGGTATTTATCTATTCATTGTTCGCCGTGCTGTTATGCTGCCTTTGACCACAACTAGCAATTGACCTATACACTTCCGTGACCGCGAAAACTTATTATGGGAGGATTTCCACCTTATTGGTCATAATAGCTTCAAGGACGAGTGTGAACAAGAAAAGATGCTTATGTCTTACTAGTAAAATGTATCGCGGGGAATGTATATCCACTATAAAGTGAATAGCCATTTCGGGGCAAGCCTAATAAGTAAAGGTCGTCACCTACGAGATTATGTCGCAATATCATAGGGATTTGGAATTATGTTGTCCTATTTAAGCTCTCAAATATCAGTATTCTAATTGTAAGCTTTTATGACTTTGTAAACTTTCTCCTTGAGTATATCCCTCGAGTATTCAATGTTATGCACTGAATACTGGAGAATTTGAAGCATCTAAGCGACACGCTGTTGTGCTAATTGTGCTACATGGCATTTAGAGGAATGATTGGCGGAGTGTAAAGACGGAGGTAGCATATTTGGGCCTAGAAAGCGTCTCATCTACATGTTACCTATGCATCTGGATGAATACAACACTGAAAGTATCGACATTGTATTACATCGAGAATGTTATGGCAAATGCGTTTTCTTGCATGGCACTAATGCAACTAGGGTGCCTCATTTTGACTTGGGATAACCAACTAGCATGAAACTACTTTGTATGTAACAAGTGTGCCGTGAATGTTAGCCGCTGCCAAATTCCAGAACGTCTTCGTCATCAACTTCTTCCAATCTGATACCCTCTACCGGTAATGTAAGAACATCAAATTTTGCGGCCCATAATCGCATATTAATATTCAGGTCACTCGACTAGTACGCATCGGCAAGACGTTATAGGTTCAAATTAATTGCTCGATATCCCTTGATTAGGTCTGCCTGCTGCTTACACAAGCAAGCAACCAGTGAGAAATAATGGCTGAAATACAAACGTGGCTGATTACTGGTTGCTCTAGCGGCTTTGGTGAGCTACTGGTTCGAAAGCTCCGAGCCGCTGGAGACAACGTAGTCGCCACAGGGCGCAACGCAGACATAAAGCTTGCCCACCTTAAAGATACTGGAGCAGCAATCCTCGATCTCGATATCACTGCCCCAGCGGCTACCATTCAGGCCAAAATGGAGGAGGCCTGGAACTTATATCCCGGAGGAATCGACGTTGTTGTCAATAATGCTGGCTACATCTTAAGCGGTGCTCTTGAAGAATTGACGTAAGTGCGCAAACGCTTAAGTAGTAACGAGATGCTAATAGAGCATCGATTAGCCTACAGGAAATGGAAGATGTCATGAATACAAATTTTTATGGCCCTTTTAAAATTACTCAGGCAATTCTTCCCAAGCTGCGTTCCAAGGGCAAAGGAGTGATGTGCTACGTGAGTTCTCAAGCCGGATGGCATGGGGATGCCGCAGCAGCAGGCTACTGTTCATCGAAGTTCGCTCTCGAAGGTTTGTCAGAATTTCTAAATGAAGAAACCAAAAAGTAACATTTATGTCAGGTATGGTTGAGTGCCTTTCCAAGGAACTTGCCGTCTTTGCACCCGGCATCAAGGTTTTGATTGTTGAGCCTGGGTACTTTGCTACTCGTGCGTTCCATAAGCTGAACCTCGTACCTCCCCGGATACCCGACTACGTCGAGTTTAACGCCGGGACACGAGGCTACGTAGCTAGTATTGTGGACAACGAACCAGGCGATCCTATCATAGCAGTTGAGCGTATCATTGAGTTAGTCAAAGGTACCGGCATGGCAGCAGGGAAAACAGTGCCTTTGAGAGTGCCCTTGGGAAGCGATGGATGGGAAAAGGTCAAGAATAAGTGTAAAGAGACCTTAGAAATTTGCGAGGAATGGGAAGAAGTAGCTAGAAGCACAGATAGAAGGCAGATTGGTTAGTCACAATGCTCTATAATCTTCGAGGCTCAATGGAAAGGTAACAGCGCTTCCGATAAATCGAATGAATCTTACAGTCACGTTATATTTGAACGAGCTTCAAGTAAAGTTGAACCAGTTTGATATCATTTATTTGCGAAGACGACACAAAGGAAGTATACGACATCGATTTAAAGGCGTTATTGCTATATAAACCATCTAGCAAGGTGTTTAGGCACCATGGCATCCAGATGTGTCATAGTAATAAAAGGGGGGCAAAGGAAGAGAAGATAAGAAGCTAGGTCACCCACATACTGTACTATCGTAACATCCCCCGTGGCGTCTAGATACACTGAGACCTGGACTTCATATCAACGGGCACACATCCTATCAGTTTTATACAAATCAACTAGAAGCTTCACAATCCGGTGTTGAGATTGGTAAAGGTAAGGTCGTTCAATTTCTCATAGGGTTTTGAAAGGTCAAGGAGTAGTATCATATAAACACTTCTCAGACACAGTGTATAAAAACTAGGTATATTTATTTATACACTCATTTTTTAGGTATGAGATTGTGCGAGATAATCGGAAATTAAATGGTATAGTGGACTTATTTAGATCCCTAGTCCCGAAATAAGCTCCCCTTTCACCTGATCAAGTACACCATTGACAAAATCTTTTTCGTAGAAACTTTCATTGAAGCACGCAGCGATAGTGAGTTCGTCCCTCCAGGTCCAGAGATGGAATTGCAATGCTCTTGTGAGCATTTCGGTGCCCATCCAAAAGTCCATCACTTCCACTTTTGCCTCGGCTGTATCGGTGTCGGATACATAGTATCTCTGAATATACTTCTCTGCATTCCCAAGGCTACTTAGATCAGGTGTTTGTATGGGTGGCAAAGTAGGCGGTAAGGGGGAAGAGAATAGCTTAGCAGCCCGGCGTGTGTAAGACTCCGCAAGCTGTAATATGCTGATCATTTTACCACTGCCATCAGCAGGGTCCCAGAAGTTAATAAGGTCACGAGAGTAAACAGCGTTAAGCTCTTTTGCCACAGCTAGGAAGCTCTTAGTCGCCCCGCAACGGTCGGGAGAAACTATATCGCCAATATATATCGGCAGACCCAAGTGGAAGAGCCCAAGTGGACCAACGTCCACTCCTTCCCCATGATTGAGAAGAACTCGACGCAAATCCGCCGGAGTGAAAGCAGCATATGCTTTAGCTAATGGGTGTTGCGGGTATTTCGCTGTGACACGGACGATAGCTGCGTGTACTGCGGTAGTGACGGATACTCCTAGAGAGCGGCACGCATTCACAACTTTCGATGTAACCAAGGCGTCTAATCGTGTAGCTGTTCGGTCAGTGGGCCCCGGCGGCACTGTTTCGGAATTGTCTCGTGTTGGAAAAGCGATGCTGGGTATTCCCTTCGCAACGGTATTGATGATGTCATCAGCACCAGCAGCGACAGCTGGCGGAGTAGTTGGTCGCGCGCCTCGATCATCATCTGGATATGACAGAACGCCTTGCTGGGCTCTGACCACTTCTTCCATGTTCGGCCCCAAGCAAGTACGATTTTGCTGGTATATCTCATAGCTGACCAGAGGATTGTCGAGTCCTAGGCGTAGGACGTTCCCCAACACATTCATGAAACTGTGGCCAAGCTTAGCCATACCGACGCCATCGATGCGCCAGTGTGAAGAGCGTATCATAAGCTCATGAGTAGAGGGAATCCAGCTACATGTTGCAAGGGCGTGAGGGCGTAGCTGCCTAAACAATTCATTGGCATCATGGGTATCATGGTACGTTTGGAACGTGTTGTGAGCCCAGGCATTTATGTCTAGGGGACTAACTATGAGCGCAGGTTTCCCTTCGGGATGCTCCGCATCTGATCCTCTGACTACTGCGCCTAACTCTGGGTACTGTTCTCTCATAAGCTGCCACGAACGGCGAAGATATGATTCTGCATTGGTGATAGACGGCGGGAAGCTGAGCCCTAATACAAGTGAAATCACCCAATGTTCTCGGTTTAGTGGTGCACCGCCCTCGGCCAGCATGGTGAAGAACTTTTCGAGATTGCCTAGGGGTCGGGTCAAACTCCCTAAGGTCGCTGGTGGCTGCGATGCCATGATACAGACACTTGGTTCTATAGAGTATATAATTGCGATTTTGGTGTAATAATGATAGTGCACTGGGTCATAGGAGATCGAAATCTTATGAAACTACTACTGGTAGCTAAGTATCTAAAACCAACATCAACTCACTACCGCAAGACGATCGCCCCTGTGCAGGCTCAATTAGGTTTAGGTATTCTTAGTACCTCTGGTATCATTGATGTTGGTTGCAGGTTGCATGACATGCAACTTGCATGCAATGAGAAATAATAGAGTTCCATCCCAGCCAAGTTGCTCATTCAAAGTACCTAATGCAACTTATGCAGCATAAGTGCGGCGTGTGAAAAGTTCCGCAGGTGACACCAAATACAATGACATGAATTTATGCAAGAGTGCGATGGAGATATCGTAGAATCTACAACCAACATTCCTATGGGAGTTATGCTCTGGCCAAGTAGATGCAGTCCTTTCTCTTCTTGTCTGTCTCCTCATCCATAATAGCTACTCATGTGTATTTACCACTCTACTTCTAAGCGGAAAACCTGGTAGTAACTTGAAAGCACCAAAACTTGATTATTTTCCAAGACAGAGCCTTTCGTGAGTTCTCATACACGATGCCGCCGCGACTACCGACGGGGGAGGAGATGGCTTAGATGTCGAAGTCAGCAGGCGGTATTCTAGTTAACAAAGCTATAGTTTACTATTAAATATACAGTATTGATTCCCTCGTATTACTTATCTTGCGAATCTGGTCACGGTGGATTGTTTGTTGAAATACAGGGTTAGTGAGACTTGATTGACTTGAGGTTCATTGATCTAGAGTAGGGGATGGCCTGCTATATATATAAAATAACTCATGTTCCTGCTTTATAGCTCTACAATTACGAGCAGGAGCTATGCCTCTAACGACAATGCAAGACACTTATACTTACCTGTAAATTACGAAGGAGACACTATATGCATGTGACTAGTTTCTGGTTTCATACGCTGATGATCAAGCTTAAAAAGGCAGATTAAACTTATAATGAATAGTAACAATGCCGAAACATCAGATACAGATATCAAAGTGGCAAAGGTCAATAATAGTGTATTACACTTGCCTATGGATCGGGATAGCTAAGCTTGTTAAGTATATTATTGCAGAGCATATTCATGTTATCGTTGGCTGAAATTGTAGTGCTGTAGATTTAATGTCTACATCCGGTTGGGACATTGGAAACTCCTATTCCTTTGCCGTCGCAGCAGTACACGATAGTTGCTCATCAAAGCCTAGAGGTAGCCTGTGCGCGACTTTCCTCCACATCCGGATCGTACATACCAGTCTCCTGATAATACTTCTCCCACTCAACTAAAAGCTCGTGTAATATAGTAGGTTTCTCCTTCGAGAGATCATGCAATTCACCATGATCTTGAGATAGGTCAAAGAGCTCCCACTCATCAGGTCCAGGGGTAAACACAGCCTTCCAGTTGCCGCGCCGAATTGCGCGGCGCCCAAAAAGCTCCCACCCAGTCACATCTTGAGTTCCGTTCTCATGTACGTTCTCAGCTTTACCGTTGAGAAAAGGGACCCACGATCGTCCTCTCGGAGTGACCACCTCACGACCGCGGAAGTGACTCCCTGGGTGCTCGATCCCCGCCATATCGAGGATCGTAGGGAGGATATCCATGACCGTCGTGAACTCGTGCGCGATGCTGCCTTTCGGCTGCGCGAGGGGCGGATATCGCACTATGCAGGGACAGCGGATGCCCCCCTCGGTGGTCCACGCCTTGAAGCCCCTGCTCGGCGCGGTGGCAGCAGATGCCCACCGCGGACCGTACCAGACGAACGAGTTGGCTCGACCGATGTTGTCGAGGGTGTTGTCGTAGTACTTCTCGACTATCTCACCGAGCGGCATCCCTGCCGACACGGGTAAGGCTTCGAGCAGTTTGCCCTCGGCTCCGTTGTCCGAGATGAAGAGGACGAAAGTGTTGTCGAGTTCCCCTGTTTTCTCGAGATACGCGATGACGCGGGAGAGATGTTGGTCGATCAGGTCCACCATCGCGGCGTAGGTCTCCATCTTCCGTGCTGAGAGTGTCTTTTCGTCCTCGTTCATTTCGTCCCACTCCTTAGTTACCTCACCGACCATTGGGGCAGGCTCGACATCCGAAGGAACCAAGGTACGCTCGATCAGAGCTTCCAACCTGCGTGTTCGTAGGGCATCGGGGCCGTCACTATAATATCCTTTGTACTTGGCGATTACCTCCTGCGGCGCCTGGAGCGGCCAATGTGGAGCAGTGTAGGGCAGGTACGCGAAGAAAGGCTTTTCCAGCTCTCCACGACTGCGATTCTCGAAGTAATCCAGCAGACCATCTGTAAATGTCTTGGATGAGTAGAAGTCCTTCGGTATATCTTGTGATCGATCCAAAAATTCGTCATTTCGCATCCAAAACCGTCCACCGTTGAGTGCTGCTGGACCAGGGATGTCGAGTTGGGGCTCGTTGTTATAGTGGTTTCCCGCACCAGCAAGGTACACAAAACTCTTGTCAAACCCGCGAGCATAAGGGCTGTATTCCTTCGTCAAGCCGAGGTGCCTATGTGTGAATTAGCCTGGAGAAAACGACTGTCTAAACCTCCCCCACTCACCACTTTCCCGACATGAGCGTCAGGTATCCAGAGTCCTGTAGGATCTCAGGGAGGGCGGCAACACGGTAGTTAAGGTAACCCTCGTACCCTGGTCGCCCTTGGTAGTCCGGTCTGAATTTCATGTATTCTGCCATCTGGCCCAAACCAGCAATGTGATTGTCCGTTCCCGACATCAGCATTGAACGGGTGGGTGAGCAGGCTGATGCAGTATGAAATCCAGTCATCCGGATTCCTTCCCTGGCGAGGCGGTCCAACGTCGGAGTTGAGATCTCGCCGCCATAAGGGCTAGTATCGCTGAAGCCTAGGTCATCGGCAACGACAATAAGGAAGTTGGGCTTTTTCGCGGACGCCATGCTGACAGATCAGTAGATCGGCTTCCCGTCGTTTTGTTCCTTATAGTCAATATTTGGACTAGGAAAGAGAGAACGTGTGCACTTGAGCATGTCAAGAAATAGAGTCAAGCTTTCTTCCGATGTTAAGTATATATACGCCTTGGCGATAATTATTCATTGCGCTTTAACGCAATTACCTACATTTTACTTACATAAACACCTCATCGTTGCGGGGTTGGCTATGAACACGGAATTGGGAAGTGGCCGAAATCGCCTTGAATCATTCCGAGGATCCGATTCACTCACTGAACCTCAGTGCACCAGCAAGATGTTCGAATATATCAATCCCAAGTTGTCCAGGTCTCCTGCGGGGACATGATGCAAATGCCTGTGACACAATATCCAGCCATTAGTATCAAGCATATGGAGGGGCTTGGCTGATTGCTCTTCGCCAGGCTCGTCTACTTAAGACGAAAGTTGACACTCTGATGCAGCATATAATGCCTTATTTTGAAAGGGCCAACGCAATGACCCTGAGACGGATGTCTCTATAATATTCGTCCGAAGTGCTGGTCAAAGGGTGGCGCTTGTGATACAGCAGTTGCGTAACGGGAACACAGTATCTAGCACCCACGAGTCTTTGGCCCTGTCTGTGTGCCCGGATGACGCGTGTGCGCGAAGTTGGGCGTATTGCACTGATTGGTAGTCGAGGGCCTGCCAGGAACCTGGTATCTGCGAGCGAGACACGTGTAAGGAGCACCGAGCTGCAAACGATACCGAAAGCGAAGCAGCCAATGAAGACGCCAAAGGTCAGAGCTCGTTGAACCGTTCAAGGAATTCGGCCAGCACGCATTCACGGATTCGTCTCAACTTGCAAAATATGTAACACCACTAATGTCGTTCTTCTCTACGGCAGTCTGATCGGACACATGGGCTACCTAGCGCAGTTGGACTTACACGAGGGGATCGGACGTAACCTATGGCTTATCCCGTTCAATCCCGGCTTTATACGCCTTCAACGCACGCTCCCTACTCTCCTTATGGTCAACAATCGGGCGCGGATAGCCCTCCTTCTTCGCCTGCGCCCCCGCGCCCCTGCCATAGGGGTCATGAACAGCCTTGCCCTTCACATTCCTCAGCTCGGGGACCCACTTGCGGATGTACTCGCCGGCGGGGTCGAACTTCTCGCTCTGGAGCAGGGGGTTGAAGACGCGGAAGTAGGGCTGGGGGTCGACGCCGACGGAGGCGCTGAAGCCCCAGCCGCCGCTGTTGGACGCGAAGTCGCCGTCGACCAGGTGCTCCATGAAGTGGCGCTCGCCCAGCCGCCAGTCCGCCAGCAGGTCTTTGCTCAGGAACGAAGCCACCACCATCCGGCACCGGTTATGCATCCACCCGACGCGCCGCAGCTGTCGCATCGCCGCGTCCACCAGCGGGAAGCCCGTGCGCCCCTCGCGCCACGCTGCGAGGTGCGACGCGTTATATGACCACGCGATGTTCGAGTACTCGGGCTTGAACGGCTTGTTCATGCTAGGATGCGTAAGCATATTACGTGATGCATGCGCCAAGGGTAGGTAGGTAAGTAGGTACGCAACTTACCAGATATACGGCCAATTCACAAGCACATGCCTATAAAAATCCCGCCACGCGACCTCGCTAATCCAAGTCTGGATGCCCTCGACCCCCGCATCCAACTTCTTAGTCTTATTCCGATCGCGCGCAGTCTTCACCGCGGTCCTCGCGCTCAGCGTCCCCGCCGCCAGGTGCACCGAGATCGAGGACGTGGCGGCGTCCGCGGGGAAGTTGCGGCGCTTGCCGTACGCCGCGATCTTCTCCTCGCAGAACTTGTCCAGGCGGTCCATGGCCTCGTGCTCGCCCGCGGGCCACAGCGCTGCGAACCGCTCTGCCTCCTCCGCGGATAGTTGTTTGTCGTGCGGGATAGCGGGGACCTCACAGTCGAACAGCACGGCCACCTTCTCGCGCGCCGCGGGCGAATTCCCCGCGGGAACAGTGAACGGTCGCAGCAGCTCCGGATGCGCGTGCACGTGTGCCATCCACGCGCGGTACCAGGGAGAGTAGACCGCGTACTGCCTCCCCGCGCCCGAGGTCAGCGCCCCGGGCGGCACGACGCAGGTATCGTGGACAACCTCGACCGCGATCCCCTTCTCTGCGCCCAGGCGGATGATCTTGGCCTCCCGCCTGAGCTCATCGACCTCGTACTCCATATTCGCGAAGAGATGGCTGGCGCCCCACTCCTGCATGAACTCGATGATCCGCTCGGGGATCTCCCGCCGCTTGGGGACCGTCTCGATGTACAAGGGAATCCCCAGCGCCTCCAGGTCCGCCCTGAGGATGCGTAGAGTGCGAAAAATGAAGTCCACGCGCGCGGGCGCCGTCAGGTGCGCCTGCATGTCCTCCGGGGAGACGACGAAGAGGCCGATGAGCGGCACGTCCGCCCCTGCCTTCTGCCTGGCCTCCCAGAGCGCACGGTTGTCGGCGACCCGCAGGTCCGTCTTGAACCAGTGGACGACGGCGGCGCCGACGGTAACGTTGGCGCGGGCGGGCGCGGTCTCCTCCTGGGCGGCGGTCAGCTGCTCGATGGGGCGCGGCAGGGCGTCGGTGGCGTAGGCGTGCGCGCGCGCGTTGCTGAGTTCCGGCGGGTAGAATTTGCGCTGCACGATGCCGTGGTCCTCGGCGATGGCGGCGAGGTGGTGGGGCTGGCGGAGCGGATCGGATGAAGGGGTGGTGGTGGGCTCTAGTTTGGGCTTCTTGGACGATGTGCTGTTGGGGGTGCCATTGGGAACAACTGCTTTTCGCTTGGTGGCAGATTTAGGAGGCATTGTAGAATGTGTTCGCAACTTTGCGATTGGAACCAGGGAGAACGGGCGAAATTGGGTAGTGATAGAGCGTATCAATGAGAAGCCTATGGGAAGGACACGCATAGGCGATAGATCGAGACACGAAGATGTCAACGCGAGTAGGAGAAAGAGAAGCGAGTTCAATCAAAAGCGAAATACGAACCTACCAAGCTACTTACCTGAAATCAACATTACATCTCGCATGCTTAAGCTTTCTTTGACATGTCTCTGAGATGTCAAACCTTGTACTCGATGTCTCGTGCGTCATGACGTCCCGGCGATCGATCTACAAGCGTCAACAGATCTAACCTAAGATCCCGGACCGGTGGCTTGGCTAGCGCATCGTGGCCTGCAGCCCCAGCGGCTTTAAACCAACGTCTTAAACGTCTTCCAATAATATTGATTCGCCCTTGCATAACTTATGTAGTCGGGATCACTATCGGATGAACCGCATACACATGCGTGGAATAATTGATATATCATTGCAATCTTCCCAATCACCACATTCATCAGTACCTAGGTAGGTATACCCAGGGACAGGCTTGATCGCGGAATCATTTACTCCGCTCTGCTAGATTACTCACCTTCATATTTCATCGTGCTTGACAAAAGGTGATTCTTATTATTACACTTAACAACCCTCAAATCAGTTTGACCAGTGATTAGTGAATTGAGCGACCTGGTTTAGTCTAACACCAATTCCCCAACCGTTCAAAAAACATGAAGCCAGCAAACAGACACAGTTATACTACCTACCATAACTATATATAGAAATCAACAGACTACCAATGTATGTAACATCAACGCTCCAGCCCAGCCTCGCTTCGCCCTCGATGCGGTATCACAGTCCAGCCAGTCCTAGACGATGACCACGTGACCGAGGGTAGCCTGGATGGAATGCCACAGCATCCGCATTCCGCTTTTCGCAACGGCACGTGTATATAGAAACCTGAGTTGTTGGCGTCCACGAGAATACATATACCTACATATCTATACCTATCGCATATCTCCTGTTAGCCCAATTGCGACGAATTGTATACTATAGCTGCTGGTCTGAAACACCTCCCGCCTGGATCTCCAACTAGAGAGAGAACCTAATCCAGCATGTCAGCCCCCGGCCCGGAGCCAGCGCGGCCGCCTACCCCGCCCCCGCCCATGCCCGCAGACGCCATCCCAGCCTACCGCATTGACCTCGCCCTCCCACCGCGTCAGCGCTACTTGGATCTCGTGGCCGACTTCGGCCCGCGCATGCGGTCTCTGACATGCCTCTTCGACGAGCTCCTAGAGGCGGTACTGCCGCCACTACCAGGTCTGCGGCCGGTGGTTAGGGCCCTGGCGCGTGTGCTGCTGCGGCACGTATGTCGTGATGGCAGTGGCGGCGTGGAGGACGCGGAGATCCGCGGGATCGCGGACGCGGCGGACCTGCCGGTGTATCTCCTGGTGGCGCTGAATAATCTGCTCGATTGTCTGCTGGGATGTACGTCCGGTGCCGTGTCCGTGACGCCGCGGAAGGGGCGGAAACGTGGGGTGGGTACGGGTGTGGGTGGGGAGCCGACGCTGATGCATTTCCGCACGCTCGATTGGAGCATGGATGAGCTGCGCGATCTGCTGGTGGTGCTCGACTTCGTGGATTCGTCGTCGGGCGATCCGGACAATGTCATTGCGAGGTCTATTACTTACGCGGGGTATGTCGGCATGCTTACGGCGGTCAAGTGAGTTGTCCAGACGAGACCTCGGAGTAGGGGGGTCCTCCAAGCTAATTGTTCTTACAGGAAAAACTTCTCAGTGTCTCTGAACTTCAGGCCAAATCATGACTGTTCGAGTAAGAAGCTGCGCTGGCATCAGGTGTTAGTTCTACTCGGCTACCGCCGGTCAATCAGTTCGATTCTACGGTCTCTGATTCTCGATCCTGTCAAGACTCGTCCTGAAGGTGACGCGGTACAGGAGTCGAAATCAAGCTCACCACTAGAAGAGCAGGCGAGAAACCTAGCGTTGGTTAGAACTTCACCTTGCTACATAATATTATGCAATGGAGAAGAGGCAGCTGTCATTGAGAAAGACTATATGACGGGACTGGTCCGCACATCAACGAATTTCATCGTGCAGACAAATCATGACCTCGAAAAACAACACTCTGCTGGGACACAGCATCCATCTTCGACAAACGCCCTTGCTGTGCGCTCTTCTGCCCTCCAGATCGAGGAATGGCTGGAAGAGTCGAGCGACCGCCGCAATTGCCTAATTAAGAAGTGGGATCGCCATGTGAAAAGTTTCCGCAGCCGTATGGCAACGGCTGCTAGGAGGCTTGCCCAGGGAACCAACGGCGACATTTCAGATTCGGCGCAGGCATCGAAACCCAGCATCTCGGAGGATAGGCTACGTAAATGGATGGCGGCGTCTCCGACGACAAACGAGTTGACGCATTATGCGGCGATCATGGATCCGGTACAAGGTACGATTCAATGGCTGAAGCGAGGGCCAGTCCAAGGAGATATCCAGGAATAATCCGATCATTCCGCCCCAGCGAGAGTTATTAGTGATATCATTAGAACCAATCATTATGCTGGTAGTAATGACAGCAGCGAATAGGAATAGACGTCATTATAGATTTACGACTAGATGGCGGTGTGTCAATGCGGTGCAATGCTACTACATTATGTCTGACCCGTATCTGTGCCACGATGAACATCTCGAGCATCACAGCTTTTTCAAAGGCCATTGTCAATCTTCGGCACGGAAGCTATCGCGGTAGCTCCAGAATTCTCGCCCATAGGGTCACTCGGAGGTGGACGCGAGAAGACTTCGCCAGCCGGGGAAGAAGGGGGTTGGGTCCATTGGTCCATTCGCCAAGTCACAAAAGTCAAGGGAATGGGGAAATCGTCAGGAGGGAATCGTTTTCATTACGTTCCGTACTGCGGTTGCGGCGGTTTCTATCCGGCTAGATGCAAGTATCAAAAGCAATCCCATGCCGACCATCTGGTCATGAATTCCCCATGAACACCAATACCTGAGAATGTCAGCTGTGTGTAATGCATGAATGCAAGTAGGTGGGGCAGGCTTCAACATACCATCCTCGTGATAAGAAACCGTTTATCGGACGGCGCTCCAGACGCTCTTCAGGAGACCATCCCGTTGTGCCAGTCTGTTCAACGCATCGTCGCTCTCGCCCATAGCACGCACGAATCCGCAGAGGGCGTAGACGTGGTTCTCGCCTGGGACTTGTCGGCCGGACTCGTCAAGCTTGGCAATAGAGATCTGGACGGAAGCGTGGTCCTTGGCCTTGATGATTCTGTTGGTGGCACTGCACTTTCGGGGGACGTAACTAGAGAGAGGGAGCCATCAGTCTTCGGCACATCGGTCTAGCAAACAAACGGCTTTAGACTACATAAAAAAAATATGCTTACAGGTCCACGATCTCATTCTTGTCGTTCTCCATTTTGGCAACTGGTTTAGTAGTGGCGTTGAGGAGTTGTGGTGGTTTGTGTAGTGATGTCGCGACAAGGGGGATGTTGTAAGGTGAAGAAATATGCAATGGACGGAGTATTTTTGACCCCTCGAAAAGAAATTGTTTGGTGGGCGTGGGGCTTCTTCGCTTTTCGGGCTGCAGGTCACGTGCATCCCGTCAGGTCTGGGCGGGCAGCTGGTCAGGTGCTTTCGAGTTGATTTCGCGGTGGCCCGTGTCCCCTCCTGTTGTCTTGGCATCCCACCTTCAACGCCTGTTGCAGCTTTTGGTGGCGCGGCGCAGCGTGGCGCCTCTTGCTTTTGTTGATATCATAACCGTTAATGTGTGAACACCGACGCGAGGCCGATTATACAGGGAGGATTCCATACAGTATTGCCATAGAGGTCAATTCAACTTGATGTTGCTCTAGGCTCAGTTCTAATGACGTACACGATCAATGACGACCTGATTAGAAAGAAACTCGACTAATTTTCCATTCTGTCCATCAGCAACTTGCACGGTTGCGCCAGGCGCATACCATCCCTTACACGACTTCGTTTCGTCATGTCGGTGGCAGACGCTTTCGTGTCGTCTCCCCCAGGCCCTTCAAGGTGCTTCACCATCTCGTCTTCGCCGAAGCTGCCCTCTCTTGACGAGATATTTACAAAGAGCCCCAAGAAGCCGCCGTTAAAAAGTGGAAGCCATGCTGTGCCAATACCCAGCAATGTGCGGACCACGTTCACAAGTGCCGCAAATATCCTACGGGACGCGCCGGAAATCGATATAGAAACCGAACAAGTGACCAATTCGCCACCGCGCAAGGCCACGGCCAAGACCAACCGAGGTCGTAAGAAGAAGGCTACGACCCCGGATATTTCCAATGACCCCACAGAGAACCCAATTCTTGTCGAGTCATCGCCCAGCGACAAGCCGTGGCAGAAGTTCAAAAGCAAGAAACAGGAGCCACAAGACGAACAGGTACCTATCCCGAAGCAGCGGGTGACAGCTGCTCCCGCCAAGAATAAGACTCGGGCGAAGACAGAAACTGTTTCAAGGCACTTTGCTACAAAAGAAGCTAGTGCACAACCTGAAGAAGAGAAAGGGGACAAGGGCAAGGCAGTGTCCAACCCGGAGACACAGACAATCGATGATACTTCCGGTTTAGAGACCGCCATGAGACGGCGCCATGATTGGACGCCACCGCCAAACAACGAGCCTGTTTTTCTTGGATCTGACTCAGATAATCGCGAATTACTTTCATCTGTCGATAAAGTCGCAAGTTCGAAGGATGTATTCCAGAGTTTATTAGATGATTATGGATGCAAGGATGCTCCGTTACCTCCTCCATCAGGACAGCAACAGCAATCGGAAATCCTCAAAAAGCGGAAACGGATAGAACTTGTCTTCGCCGGCAATGAGGATACTCGACAACCTAGCAGGGAGACCTCCCCATCCAAACCAGCAGCTACGAAAAAGAAGACCAGGACGATTACTGAACTAGCCACTGCTCCCTATGTGTTACCCATCGAACCGGAACTGGACCTCTCTGGGCCAAGTACCAAGGATTCCCTACTAAACTACTTTGATTCCGACGGCGCTGTCAAAGCGCTTGTCGAACATCAGACGGCTGTGATGTCCCAGAAGTTAGAAAAAGGTAAAGGTAAAGAACCTAAGGCGGTCACCAAACCGAAGCGCAAGAAGAAGTCTGGCACGGCAGACAAGCCCATTCTTCTTTCCCCAGACTCTGCCTTGAAACAATATTCAAATCAAGATTTTGTCTTCGGAACCTCGAGTCAATTAGTAAGAGAAGACTCGCCCGCGACAATTCGCGAGCTCCAGATGGCGATACAAGCGTCGAATCGGCCGGATTCTGATCCTTTTGCTTCCCCTGACGGTCAGGGTCTTTGGCATGCTGGTGCCAGGGACGTCGATGGTGATCTGATGAAAGTAGATGTTATTGATGCCATCGAGGACTCACCTGTCCTGCCGCGGTTTCGAGAACAAGGCAATCAATCGCGCCAGGAGTTCGTGGACATTAACGATATTCTCAAATCTTCAGATATGGAGCAGCCATCAACGAAGGGTCCACAACCGGCTCCAAAAGATAATTCCGATTCCCTTCAATCTCAGTCGGTCCTCAGTGCGCCCATATCAAAAGCCAGTGGCTCAGAGCCTGCACAACCTACATCTGCGGCGGCTATCAGCAACCCAAGACCGACCTATGAATTATTCACCGATGCGCAGCTAGCCAAGCAAATATCGTCGTACGGATTCAAGCCCGTAAAGAAGCGCCAAGCCATGATCGCACTCCTCGATCAGTGTTGGGCTAGTAAGAATCCGGGAGCGTCTATGTCCTTGACACAGTCTCATTCAATCTCCACAACTTCCGCCCCGAAATCGCCGAAAAGAAAGCCGTCAACAACATCATCCGCCCCCGCCCAGCCCGCAAAACCGCGCGGTCGGCCCCGTAAGAACCCCACACCCGAAAAGCCCTCGGCCTCATCCGCCCCGGCGCCAAAACCAGCAGCAGCAGCAGCCACAGCTAGCCCAAAGAAACCCCGCGGGCGCCAAAAAAAGACCAAAGCGATCGAGATCGCAGACTCAGACAGCGCCTCCGCCTCATCCGCCCCGGCGCCAAAACCAGCAGCAGCAGCAGCAGCCACAGCTAGCCCAAAGAAACCCCGCGGGCGCCAAAAAAAGACCAAAGCGATCGAGATCGCCGATTCGGACAGCGCCTCGGCCTCCACATCCCGGGCCTCATCTCCGGGCGCGACATTCTCATCCCCACCGCCCCCGGACCTCTCCGTCTCAGACGACACCGACTTATCCCTGACCCTGCCCTCCCCCACGGACCCGCAGGCTCGCCTGTTCACGCACATCACGAAGGCGGTGACGTCCGCGCCGCGCTCGCGCGACCCCGCCCGCCCCTCCTGGCACGAAAAGATGCTGATGTACGACCCGATCGTGCTCGAGGACCTCGCCGACTGGCTGAACGGCGGCGCGCTGGCGGCCACGGGGTACGATGGGGAGGAGGTCGAGCCGGCGGATGTGAAGAGGTGGTGCGAGAGTCGGAGTGTCGTTTGTCTTTGGAGGCGGAATATGCGGGGCAAGGAGAGGGTGCGGTATTGAGGAGATTGCGTGTGCTTGGGGTTGGTTGGGTACCTAGGGTATCTCCTTGAGAGACCTGTATATACGACTATGGATGGCAACTCCGCATCGATATAGCTTTATGGACCACATTGAAGCTTCGGTGGCGTGGATACGATGGGGCGCTTTTTAAATAGAGAGGAATAGGTAAATAACCCACATACTTCTACCTTTCTGCGTCTATATACACACCCCAAGGGAACTTGCAGCACCAATCGGGACTCTTGAGGTGGATATGGAATTCTTATATATCGGAGCAAATCTAAGTTTGGTATCGTCTAGGTGACTACGGGCACATGCCACCATCGTCTTTTTCTACATTGACCCCGGCGATATTGTGCACGTGACGTAATCACATGTGTACATATATATGCGTAGATCTGAATGATCTACTCTATGGGTATCCTGTCAGTCAGTTTGTATATCATAGGCAAGTTGTCGATGTGAGTTGTTGGACTATCATGGTGTGATGAGATGACAGACTACCTGTATGTAGCGACCGTCTGGGGGCATGCTATCAAGACTTACCGTCACCTAAAATATGGTTTCTTCCTCGCTGACATATGGATTGTACGTGTTCACGTTGCGATTGAGAAATTGATTCTGCGGGACTCTCTATTATCAACTATCCGTATTATTTGGAGATGAACCTAGAGAAATTTTATATATGCCTTGTTTCTTCTTCCCACTCCGGCGAGGTCTCACGAATTCTACTAGCGAGCGTTTTCTTGAACTTCATTCTGTCATTTTTTCCTTTATTTCGGTCCGTGTCTCGCACTTCTACTAATTCGGTATTTCAACTCTCCCTGGCTTCTACATCATATGGCAATGATTACGGCGAACACTCAGCCGGATTCGACTGGCTTTCGGTGCTCAGGAAAAGCTTGTCGAGCTTTTCAAAAAGTAAAAAATAAGTTTAAAAATTTTCATTGATTTAATACATAAAAGTCCTGATAAAAAAATTGAAAAAAAAAATTGGATCGACCTAGGTCTGAGAGAGGGTGTTCCCAAGTTTAGAATCGAACCGAGTTGAACCCAAACCCTCAAGGTGCTTAGGCAAGACCCGGAAGCCCCGCCGCTACACCACGAGAGAGTGAATTCGTTGCAGGTACCATTTTTAGTAGGCCTTATAAATTTTACACTCTGGATCTGCCCTGCACCGGCCCCGGTAGCTACAGCGTTTGCATCCATTCACTGCAAGTCAGTAACTTCAGCTGATGGAGACGCTATTGGCGCATCCTCGGCTTCACCCTCCTCGGGATCCAAACAGGGGCTTTCGCTCTCGTTGGCCTCCTGGTGCGGACTGGCACCTGGAACCTCAGCGAGAACTGCCGCCTTTTCCTGCCCCATCTCCTCCGTCCTAGCGATGAGCTTTCTCATCTGTGCCCTTTCACGCCGCAGGCGACGAATTTGTGCTCTCCTCGCCGGCGAGCAATTCGTCTTGCAGTCCTCGCACAACTTCGGCTTTCGGCCCGGGATCTCCCTCAGACAGCCGGGACCGCAGCAGAGCACCGTGCGCTTGCGCTTCGGGGTCATATCCTTGGGATCGATATGCAATGACCACTCTCTACCCCGAGCCCGGCACACTGAGCATTGGACGAAACCTGGCTCATCTATGGGCTCCCCACAAAGTACGCAGAGGCCCATTGATTTCCGGTGTTCCTTCTGTCTCCTGAGATTGTTACTTCTCTCGTTATGGTGGTAAGTACAGGACTTACGACCCGGAATAGCCGGCTGGGTACATGACTTACGGGCTCTACATTGACGGTCCTGAGGAACTGGTTCCGCAGGAACTTCTGGAGGGTTCGGTTCAAGCGTCTGGCCGGCCGGGGGTTCAAGCCGCGATACCGATAACATCGACTTCATAGACATTTTCCAGTGTGGTTTGGAGATGACTAGGCTATGTTGTTTTGGGCATACTATCACCGGTACACAATGGAGGATTTAATACTTCTAGCGCCATTGCGACTGTTACATATCATTGTTAAATCTATGTTATTGTCAAGATTCGATGTTTTTGTCCGCATCTTATGTATCTAAGAACAAAGCGTTATGTCAGCTCTACTAGCCTAATGAACAAACACAACGTCAAAGAGTCGTAACAAGGTTCAAACTTTCCCCAGCCTGCTATCAAGTGTCTCGTGTAACTTCAGATTAATACCAAAAGTCGACCAGTATGCCCTAGAGCATAATCTGCCAAGCTGTCTTCTTTGTTAACCAGAATAGTGGAAATGTTTATACGCCAAATCTGTGCAGTGAACATACATGAATAGTTTCTGGAGTATGCTCCATTCTATGTCATCCCAAAATTTACCGTCTAGAAAATTACAATTATTAGACGCCATTACTCTACAAGTCTTAGATCGCCTCTTTGATCCTAGACATTCATGACTCATATTTTGATGATTAAGGCCTTAGCTCTTCTTATCATAGTGTCTCCAGAAACTTATGTGTTAGAACCTACAGTCCTTTATGCGGGTTTACTAACATGAGACAAATAAGGACAACTAGAAAATGCAATCTGCAATTCTATGCCTTCTCCGACGAGCGGCGCGATATCTTCACCCGGATGTTGTCGACAAACACAAACCACCACAAGTGGACAGTCCACTCTTTGCTGGGATCTTCGAGTTCCATCTGTGAACGGTGTTAGGTCATGCGGTCAAACTCCTCAACCGGTAGCTAGCCACTTACATCATATTTACTGAATAGGGTCGCCATCAGCTTGAACAACTCTGCCGTAGCTAGGTGTCTTCCGGTGCAGACTCTGTTACCACCCCCAAATGAGAAGTCGTAGTCTTTCATAGGCTTCAATCGCGCGGCGAAGTCAACTTCACTTTCATTTTCGCCTTGCAACCACCTCTCGGGGCGGTAGTTGTCGACGTCCTCACCAAATATGTCCTTATTGCGCGTGACGACCCATTGGTTCATGCCAATAATCGTGCCAGGTGCGATCGTTCGGCCATCTGGAAGTGTCAGACCATTATGCGGCACAACACGCTCAAGAACAGTGCCGACTGGCGGGTGGATGCGTAGTCCTTCCTGGATCACAGCTTCGAGGTATGGGAGCTTGTGTGTCTGTTCGTACGTGGCTGGGAAGGATAGGTCTGCGGCATCGAGCTCCTCGCGTAACTTAGCAAGAGAGGTAGGGTTTCGCAGAAGAAAGTAAATAATAGCCTTCATCGTGATGGCTGTAGTATCCGCGCCAGCAAGCATCTTGCACATGTTAGAATCAGACCAATTGAAATTTAAGGGGTCGCCTAGTGCTTACATTAAGCAGAAGGTAGCCAATGACCTCATTGTCTCCGACAACATTGGGATACTGCTCCTTTGCTTCGAGAAATCGACCGAGGAAATCTTTCTGATCTTGACCTTTCTCCAAATCTGGGTTTGATTTGCGCTCCAATAGTCGCTGGAAACAGAAGCCAGCAGCGTTCGCGAAAGTGGGAAATTTGACAGGGCAATAGGGGTTCTTCCCCAGGAACTTATCGAACGATGGAATCTGGCCAACCTATTCACGGATGTCAGAATAGTCTATATAATGCAGTTAACATGCGTGCACTCACAATACCGAAGTAATGCATAACCGTCTCCGCAGTATGGATCATGCCTTTGACATCAGCGCCAGACTTGAGGAATCCAAACTCCTGGCTAAACGTGATCGCTCCTACAACATCCCAAGCATCTATTCGTAGTAAGATTGTCAGCTGACCTAGCACAAGCCATACTAGTCCACAGATACTTACAATATCCGATCCAGTCCGCAATATCACAAGTCTTGCCAGTGTTGTTGCCGTCCATGAATCGGTTCTCCAGCTGCTCGCATAGGGAAACGATGGTCTTGTCAACTAGGTGCTGCATAGTCAGGATACTCTGCATTGTATAAAACTTTTGAATTGGTCTCATGTATTTTCCATGGAACGCATTGCTCCTTGTGCCAAAGACATTTTCGATTACGTGTCCATCTTGGACTACATCATTCACGCAGTAGAAATCGCTCTGATCCGTGGCTAGTCAGCCAAATATGTCGACCAAGTTTGAGTTATTACTCCGGTCATTGATGCTCACTCACCTTGATAAAATTCCCTCGGGTTGAATAGATTGTCTTCAGCAAGCTTGGATCGCTAAGACTTACGATGTTAGGTCCAAGACGAACAGCTGGTCCTAGCTTTTCGTGTAAACGTCGTTGTGTAATCGGCTGGGTGGCATTGTAATGATCGATGAACCGCCATAGATTTGTGAATTTAGCAACGAACGGACCTGGAATGTCTTTGAGAGGTGAGGTGAAGTAGGAAACGATACAATGTAGAAAGATGGCAACCAAACCGAGGCCAGCAAGTGCGACAACGAATCCTGCCATATTGACAAACAGGTATACTGCAGAGAAAGCGAAAGAAAAGCAGCGTAGTCACCACAAATCAGCGTTAGGGAAATCCAAGAACACGGAAAGCTCTGGTAGACGACGAGTTATTCAAATATTCAAGACTATCGCTGCCAACCCACTCGCCAGCCCACCAACTAGCTGGATAGCCGATGTAAATCACTCCATGGCGTCTCGCACCCACCGTCCTTACTGTGTGTAGTAATTCGAAAACCTGTCTTGCCTCCCCTCAAGGGATCGATTAGGTAGTGTACTAAGACGTTAACGAACTGATTCCCGCTCAAGCCCGCTTTTATCTCGGACAGGAGGTCATCACGAACCTAGCCAGTTTAATTGGCCATGCACGTGCGTGCCACATACCAATAACTATCATGTTGTAGCGGCTATCGAAAGTTTGGTTCAATGCATGTACGTAGCACTGTCTGTACCTTTGAGGCTTAGAACCTTATAACCAAGGAGCAGTTCCACTAAGAATGATAACGGTAGCACCTCAAGCGGCGTTCAGGGGATTAGGGTGCTCTTACCCGGTTCCTGGGTTTTAAGAAACCCCTGTCTAGTTTTAGGAGTTCCACCCTTTATATGTGCTTCATAGATCTCTAACAACCCTCCTTATTCCTATGTTGGTAGAATAATTGACATGTAGAGCCCTTATAGGCTAGAAAAGACTTGCATCTAGCTTTGCTAAATATGCTCCTTGAAATGACATGACCCAGCATGCAACACTGGATAGATTGACTTGAGTACCTAGATTGATTGACGTTATCTAGGTTAGAAGAGAGTAGATCATCATGTTACATATATAGACCACAACAGCTACAGGATTTCCTAGCGGAGTTGGCACTCTCCATTTCCCCCTCCGTTGGCTCAGCCGATGATGAGACACATTAAAACCACTAACTCATGTGTGAAGTTAGAAGCGTGTACGAATATAAAGCAATAATGACGTGGACAATAGGATTTTGGAAGATCTTAACTTTACGGCAGATTCTGTCGGCAATCTCTTGGGCCGAGCACACCTTGACCTGAGTCTTGAGGAGGTCTAGAACTCTGGGTGAAATCTAGGAGAGCACGTCTTCGTGTCCGGGTTGTCGGCGTCTTGACGGTATCATTATCCTAGTCAAGATGGCTACGTGAAAGTAATGATCATCGAATCAAACATGGATCAACGGAAGCTGCCGTCAACTGGGGCGTGGTAATGATGAATACGGACACCGAGTACTCCGTAAAGATAGGGGCTTATGCACCTCTCTAGATTGTAGCATACGTTCGAAAAGACCTCTTCAAGGCTCCATGACATAGTTTTTCAATCATCAAAATTAGAATTCTGTATAAGACAACAATAAGTTTTACTATATTACTAAGAAGGGATCACTTAATCCATTTAGCGCCAATTATGCATATATATGTAGTAGCCTTCGAGATGAGACATAAAGTTGCGTTGCACGTGGGGCTTTATGGAGAGCTGAACTACTACGTGTATAGATGGAGATTCACTGGGGCTGATAAGCGTAGGCTTTTAGAGCTAAAGTAATAAGAATGGCCATCAATTCATAGTATTATTCCTGGACGCCGCTGGGGATGCCATACAATTGGTTGCCGCAGAGCAGCACTTCAATCCATATCCCTACGTCCTCAAGGCCCAAGGGTCAACACTAGATACCTTTACCCGCCAACCTTTCAATAATTTAGAATGTAACGATATTGGAAGTTAGTGCTTACATTGAAGTCCAACTTTAGAGTGATATTAGATGTAGACTGGCTGTGCGTTCTCTGATCGGTCGCCTACCTATCCTTCATCTTTGTAGAGGTGGTTCTCTGTGGAAGTTATATAATCAGACTTGTCACATTCCTTCGAGATAGACGCTTGAGATTCTGGTATCCACGGACCTGTCAATTGCAAATCTTGGCAACGTCCCCTGCCAATACCTATCTAACCTTAGCCCCGTGCTAGCCCCCGCAAGTCTAAAACGATTACCCATACCGGAATGAGCCGCTTCTTATTGATATCCCGGGCAGCTCTAACCGATTACGTCTTAGATCTCAACAAGGGCATCTATCTAAACAACCACAATCCAATCTACTTTGGCTCATCGCGTAATTTTCACAGTACCACTGGCCAACACCCTTTGGTCTCGAACACTACTACGTTAGATCAGGCAAGGTGAAATGCATTGCCAACCTTGGTAGGTATTTACTTGTTGCTTGATATGAGACTAGGTATATTTTTAAACTAGAATAGGCGCTGCCAGCGTGAACTTCCCTTTTCCCATGTATACCAACTCATTTGTCTTTAAAGAGTTTATTTGAGATAATCTAAGTATGAGACTGAATTGTTGCAAACCCCGGAGCAGCTCTCTCTTACACATGTAAGTAAACTTCCGGGGTTAGATCTTCATCTAGAATGGAGAACTATGGTAATCGGTAATTATTACCCTTGTGTCAACATAGACATGTTTGCGGCTACAAAAACCGCTTTTAGTCATTAGTTTACTCCATTGCATCCATACAATCCACTAGTATTAGAAATCCTGCAACTGGAAGATATCTCTCTCTTTATATGTATTGAAAGGAAAGGCTCAACTTGTTAACTAAAATACTTGTCCTTGTGATAAAACATAATGCTCATGAATATCCACTAACGATGCCTACGGAATTCATGTATCAGTCTCGAGAACATTAACCTAACTTTGTTTCCAGCCAGATTTAGTTACTATTGACGATTAACGCCGCCCTGAGGAATTATTGATCTGACTTGGGGCTGGTAATACCAATCAGAGCCTGTTGGAAATTAGAGATAGATATATCTACTTAAACAAACAGGAGCGCTGACTATATGGTGTGAAACCCATCGTTCGTAGACCATTTAAATTGCTCTACTGTATGATCTACCTAAGAACTGCATCATCCGTAAGATTCTACATTTCCACTTGTATTATATGTGTAACTACAGAGAAATAAAATGACAACAACTTCATGATATACGACAGAGAGACCTGCAAGACTGTCAAATCTTTCTGTAACCACAAGTGAGTGATAATGGATATCTCCGTCAGAAGAGATTTACCTTTTATCCATAATTGATGGATTATTGGTGCAATCCATAGTTGATGACCCATTTTGCACGCGAAACTTCAGACCCCGGACTATGCCCAATCCTGGGGCCCCCGACAGTGAGTCCTGGGCGAAAATGTTCGTGTCTTGCTAGAGGCTCCATACGGCTTGGACTTCCCCTCGCACTGACCTTGCGACATATTTTGGTATGGAACAATTGCCTACTTTGCCCCGGACTCGTCCCCATCTGGCAGTGCCCAACTGTATCGTCGTTCAAAACAAGATTATGAAAGGGTGCGACATCTAGTACTCTTCTTCAGCTAAATTCATCGATTTTATTGAGCCTTTATCATATAATATATATCTCTTCTGCGTGAACATACAAAGTTAGCAGACTGTAGGAACCACTATGAGCTCTTATGGAGGACAGGGGCCAATGGTCAATGGCGTTCTGTGGATGCAGGTTGCGTTGGCCGCTGTATTTGTCGGCTTGAGACTCTACACGCGAATAGTTATCCTCAATAACATAGGATGGGACGACTATCTCACAGCATTTAGTCTTGTAGGTATAATACTGCATGATAATCGGCTATCACTGACTGGTTACCTAGGTACTGCTTATTCTCTTCTCGGCCTTTACATCTAATGCGACATTGTACGGCCTTGGACGGTTGGCCGCCGATATCAATAATCCTGGGAACTACATCGAGGCGACGAAGAACGAGATCATCGCCCAAGCTTTCGGTATTCTCGTCGTGGGTGTAAGCAAGACTGCTGTTGCATGTTTCCTCCTTCGCATTATGGTACAGCAATGGCACAGAGTCGTACTCTGGTTCTGCATCCTATCAACCTGCGGGCTGTCTCTATTTTGTTGCGTTACCGTTTTTGTTCAGTGCATACCTATCGATAAGACGTGGAATCGAACCGGGGTCGAGGGATATTGTTGGATAAACTTTGCACCTGTCGGGATAGCTACTGCTTGTGAGTCCATGGTTGATGGTGAGGAGAAAGCCTTAAGTTGCTGACTATAGGTAGCCTGGTCAGTTGTGATGGACTTTTCAATGGCCTTGCTCCCCTGCTTTGTTATTTGGCAACTGAAGATGAAGCGAAAGGAGAAAATAGTGGTTATGTCTGGTCTTAGCTTGGGTGTATTGTGAGTCAATTCGGTTGCTACTGTTCCGCAGCGATCGTAAAATACTGATGAGGCACACAGCGCCGGGATTTGCGGTATGATTCGCACGATCATGTTGAATGGTCTTAACAATAACGAGTATATTAGTACGCTTCATATTGCTATTAGAATCAGAAACACTGCTGACAATATACTTAGATGACACCGTACCTATGCTCATTTGGTCCGAGACCGAAGGCTTAGTCACGATCATGTGCAGCTCAATCCCAGTCTTGCGTCCTCTTTACGTCCGTGTTAAATATGGCAGCCGAGGTGACAGTTCATCCAACTCCCGCAGTTACCCATTGGATTCTAGGCACAAAGGAGACGAACATAGAGGACACCCCACCGGAAATGACACTAAAGTTTTCACGGGCCCTGGAAAAGAAAGCTTCCGCTCTGAAGTAGGCGCATTACCAAACAACTCGAGCGAAGAGAGCATATTGAGGGATATACGGGAGCAAAACAAGAATAGCAAGCTTGGCGGTATCCAGAGAACTGACGAAATATCTGTCAGCTACGCCGTGAACGACAAGCTCTAGGACAAGATTAAGTATAAGCACTTCTACGATATGCTGGGGGCTTCCCTGGTGGAAAGCGCTTACACGCCGGATAATGATACTAATTGGGTATCTAAAACTTGGAATATAATGGGCACCTCTACCGAACTCACACCTCGTGATAGGTAACTACATGTTGTAGTTCAGTTAATTTTCCACTTTACTTATAACTTGCTTTCTTGTCCTCTAAGTATATGTATTTTGGATAGCCTAAAGTATTAGCTGATGATAGTCTATATGTGTCCTGTACAGTGTGTACATGTATACACTCACTAATGCGGACTATTTGTAAACCCGAAAGCTTTGTTATATGACTATGATATCACTAATACACGTCTCTTTAATTCCCGAACTAAATTTTCAATTGGAAGATTACGTTATATAGAGCAGAAAGTGCGGTCAAATTGTGCTACTGTACTGGAGGCTAGTCCAGGATATGTAGACTCTGAGAACATCAAATGGTGAATCCCAACTACCAATTTTTACACGGAAAGCCAGAGAGGGATCGGCTGTCTGGAACTGTACGTGGAACATTGTTTATTCTCTATTTTGTGGAATGATCCAAGCGGACAATTACTTTTGGAGATACCAACGCTCATTTGAAACTTTCCCAACACGCAGCTTCCGGAGAATTCGAGAAATGCACAACAATGAGAGTTGGTATATTCTTCGAAACAAATGAGGCATATGGTCTGGATTTCACGGCAGTTGTCAGACTAGTAGTTCACAGGATCGACGCAATAAACTGATTTCTATAAAATATGCAGAATATAGGGGTTGGAAGGACAAACTGAGCCGAATGGTAGCAGAACGGTTGGACAAAGAATGTTAGTTGAATGCTTTTGCTGCAAGCTGCCAGGCTGCCTAACCCCGTATTCAGCTGTCTAGAGATACGCAGATCGTTACTAAGGAGATATGCTGACTCAGCCCCCACTCTCTATATATAGATAGCGTCTTAGCACTCACATAGCTGATCCCAAACAACAGCCACACGCCTATTGAGATATCTGGACTGCTGTCTGTATTTTCCTTATCAATATCTCAGGTCAGCCAGTTTAGGTTACGGAAGGTCTTTAGGCAGCTTTCACTGCCGTGATACCATCTGAGTTCCATACTTAGAGCCTCTCGAGAAGTTCTCTCACGCAACAGCTTCTGGGTTAGCTCTTCAACACTTCTGCACATAACACATTGTCAGTGACATTGCGCTGCCTAGAGTATTACAGAGCTTTTTAACCGCTGTTTTTTGATCGTATTTTGATGCATAACTAGTGCATCCAGTGTTATGTTTCATCTGTCACACAGATAATATTATTATTTCCCAAGGCAGGATTTGGTGTTTAAAACTGCTTCGTCATATAAACACCAAGACTCATTTGAAGCATACAACAAATCCCGGCCGAAATCATGATGGATAAAATGAAACAAGGAATCGACGTTGAGGGTATGGCAACCTCTCTAGACATGGCCACCAAAGATACCGCCAGCCTGAAACATTACGTCGAGAAAGCAATTCCGGACAGCGATGGCATCAAGACCTTTAACGACATTCCAGATCAGATGCCTCCTATTCTCAAGAAAAACTGTATAAACCGTGTTCTTCTTTTCAACGGATGCTTTAACCCACCCCACTGTGGGCATCTCGCGTTATTGAGTCATGTGTTTCATAACTGTGGAGAAGACCTCAATGTCATAGTAGCTATTGTTCTTGTGGCAAGCGATGAATATCTGAACTGGAAATATGTGCGTGAACCAAAGAGGCATCGATTCTCCGAGAAACAACGCATGCAGCTCTGGGATGGGGCGCTTGAAAAGGTCAACTGGTGTTTGGTCTATCCAGAGGCTCGATTTTATGACTTCTCCTCAGAGTTGAGCCAGAGCCTTAACCAAGACGGATATAGCCTCGAGTTTATTCGGCTTGCTGGAGGTGATGCAGTTAGCATATCTTCACAAGCCCATGGCAGGTTCGGCTGCCGAAACCTAATCACGTCTGATATTTGCAGACGGGTGGACTTCTTTGCAAATGGGCCGGCTTCGTTGAAGACTCTCAAAAACCATGGACCTTGGAGGAAGATTCAACCAGATCCAAGTGCTTTACAAGATAGAGCTACAGAAAGTGTCTCGTTGTCACAAAGAAGCCAGCAGAGTGAGTCGAGGAACCATTTGCCGGACATAGCTGGGTCTGAACCCCCTGAAATTGGTGAGTCAGGGTCATCAATCGCTTCCTGAGACGAAAGAAACTGACTACCTAATTAAGGATTTGAGCGCTCGTTCGATCAAGAATACTCACAAAGCATGTCCACTGGCATGTCCACTGCCAGCGCAAGACAGATATGGGTTTGCAATTGTACAAATAGGAGATGGGATTATACGATTCGGTTCATTTCCAGCGACCAACATTTAGACGCAGCTATCAGCTCCACGAATGTGAGGAGAATATTAGCAACAACTCACATTGATCAGCTTGAGGCAGACCTTCAAGGCATAGCTTTGAGTCCAGAGCTCCTTGTACAGTTCCTAAGAGACAAGGTGATTGCAGATGGGCAGGCTATCAATTAGCACACTATAGCTTGGTAGCCCAATTCAGTACATTTCCGCAGATATTGGGCCAACACGAGGGCTCGTGGTTACCATATCGTTGCTACCTAAGCCAGCGATACGGACATTATAATCCATAGTAGATGGAGCTATCGACCATACAGATATTAATGGATTGCATTCTGATATTTAAGAGCAAAATAAACCTCATATAGTCTCAAGATGCTAGTGAAGGAGCCTTTATGGCTAGTGCGGTCTCGTGACTGGTTACAACAGACGTCCAATGGAGAAGGCTACCTTGCTTCCAGGTGTCTCATTCATGAATATATATGAAAGTAGGTTTCTTATTGTCTCGTCCCTTGCTAAAATTTAAAAGCGCAAGCATCTGATGAATTGATGACATTTTCAGTGCCGAAATCCTATCTCAATTACCTTTTGCATTTTTAGACTATATGAACAATCAGTATCTACGATACCTCTTGGCGATTTAACGACTAGGATCTCAACTTATAATGAACTTTGCGTGTCTATCAGCAAACCCATAAAAACTCGGCGCCAAAAAGGAAATTTCAAATGATAATTGTTATCGATGAGTCGCTAAGCTACTCCATGATGCTTCATAACCTATTACATAAGCTCTCAAGCATGAATTTTTCTTCAGGGTTAAGTATTATGTGATCCGGCACAATAATTTTGCGCCGGCTAATAACTAAAATAGCATGCTCGTAAGAGGCTTTTTCTTCATCACCTGATGGTGACTCGCTCTCTTGTCTTGATCGCGAGCCGGCCAGATCTTCTGGCGTCCACCAGTACACTGGAAACCTCCGTTGAATGTTGTTTAAAACCAAGGCTGTGCACAACATGATAGCGCAACCAAGAATCACCAACGGAACTAGGGTCCAACCTATATTCACGGCCACATCGTCAACCACTGCGAGGAGCGCGGTAGCTCCTGCTGGCGGATGAACAGTCTTCGTCAGCCCCATGAGTGCGACTACAGATGCGCAGGATAGAGCGCCTCCTACAAACCGGATCGACTCGAAGTGTGGACTCAGTTGGAATAACTTGCAGAACGAAACACCGATGATAGACGCTATGATTTGACTAAGTACTGCGTTACGCGGTTGGGCTAATGGAGAATCAATTGTATAGAATTCCAGAACAGCGGCAGCTCCCTAAGTAATTCCATTAGCAAACCATATAACAACAAAACGTGTTGAAGTGCTCTCGGAACCTTTCAAAGTTTGTGCACTTACAAAGCTTGCTACTATTAGCGGGCCATGAGCCGCTATGTAGGGAATCTGGTGGCTTATGACTTGAATGAGCACCAGGCTACAGAAAACTCCAATGAAGCCCCAAATTATCGATAATATGTTCCCATGTTCTTTAATGCTACCGTTGCGATGACCGAGGATGTAAGCCACTGGATAAGGAATCCATTGCCATGGTGGCGGTGGTATAAGTCGATTTAGGTACTTGTCAATATCAAAGTCCCACTGTGTTAGAGATCGAATTGAAGGCATCGCGATAACAATTTCATTTGATAGTACTCACTTCGATTCAGCTTCATCTCAATTCTACTCTATTTATAAGACGCCGAACTCGTTTTACCGGAGTTCCGGAATTGCTTGAATTGCTCGAGTCGCCGCCATATGTCACGGGATGTGTTTGCGCTTGGCCGACTAGGGACTATTTCGTAACAGAAACCTTGTGCGCCGTGTGACGTTCCAAGCTATCACGTAAACAATGCTCCACAATAGAAACGTCTCTATGAAATACCGGCAATCTTGCATCGTCAATTCAATCCCAACATTGCATCATCATGAGCCACATTCGGCTATTGGTAGTTCTAGTTCTTGGTAGCCTCAATACGGATGCATGTAATCATAAAAGGCTACGTGCGACCGTGGTTAATATCAAAATACTGGCAGCTTCATACAATTATATTGTCTTGGGACTCGAAGTCGTCTAGGCGAGCTACCCTATCTCGATTGTGCCCTTGACTAAAGTAGAAGAAAGCCGATGGACATGAGACATGGGGTGTTGAGGTAAATCCGCAGCTGTCTTATATTTTCTCGACCGCACTTTAGAACGGTCAAGGTTCATTTTAACCCGCGAACGGCTTCCCCGATGTTGACGATCCATGAACTTCTCTAGCTCTTTTACCCATAACCAACACCGGTTATACGGAACACGCGGATGCTTCCATATAGCTAAGAAAGTTTATCAATGCACATTGTCGATTCCTTCATCATCATTACCTATCAAACAGCACACACAGTCATTCATATCCCCTGCGCATAAAAGCCACACTGGGGTTTCCCAAAGGAAGGATTTCTCTGCACTCATGCATACTAGCCGTGCACTCTTGTCGGGAACAGCTGCGGGGGTGGTAAGGATCGTGGCAACATGTCATATTCCATGAGGTTCCGCTCCAGGTCATATTCAAGACGACAGATTGCGGAAATGTATACACATACTGAAATGTCTTATTCAGCTTATATGGCCCGCTCAAACAGGACCCCTGGCGATAGTAAGTCTTAAGACATCATGTACACTCAAAAAAGAAAGTGATGACCATAATCTGACAAGCTTCCCGGATCATGGAATCACATACCACCAGGGTTTCTTCGTTCCTGTCGTTGTATCTCCGGCTTTCCATTTACCTATGTTCATTTCATTCTAGGCCGCAATATGCCCATTGCGTTACTGTGATTATTATGAAGGATGTCACCCATTACATGAGTATAATAGTTCAACGGTGGTGGCTCACAATAATGACATTGCTATATGAAACATAGTTGGGTTCTATACTTAAAGCTGTCGAGTAGGCTGCCTAGGAAGCACCCCGTGCAAGTGGTATCGATTTCTCGCATACGTCATTCCTCATGCAGCTATATATTTGGTGTAAAAGTAAAATTTATCTTATTATCATTTTATCGCTATATATGACATTGCATGGAATTGTGCAGTTATTTCAGTTCTGTTGTAGATTGGGTATATAATATATAAGGTACTAAGTTATGAAGGTGAAAACCATCAGTGAACAATAAAAATGAGTATAAAACTTCCCATATTTTGAAATATTATATTGTAGTCTAGCCTAGCATATTTAGTTTCAGATTAAGGCATTAGATTGAAGCACAATGGATCGAGTATTAGCCGATTCTATTTATACAGAACTGTTACATACCTAGATAATATGATTGGAAAATGTACACAAGAGTACGAGTGAAGGGTCATATCCCGTGAGTTACCAGTTTATTCATAATCCTAAGCAAACTGTAGATCACCTGGGGTTGAATTGTAGATGACGTTGTTGTGTAACACTATGGGTGCATACTGAGCAAGATCGTCTCCAAACCCGTTTGCTATCATATATAGATTCCTTAAAAATACCGGAATATACCCAACAGCAGAAGCGTGGATAATCATCATTGAAGATGACGAGGGCTCCTGGGGGGCAGAAATGCTCAACAGGCCGCGGTGGGTGAAGCAGTTGTGTATTGAGAAGATAACATAGTGATCAATGAAGACTGTTGGCTAAACTGGATGCCCAAATACTAGCGAGATAGATACATTGAATTTCAAGTCGGCGTTAAGCATTCATTTAAGCAGTTGCCATCTTGGATATACCCACAAACATGTGGGGTATTAGATCATATCCTAGTTTGTGTAATGATTCTATGATGCTAGAGGATAATTAGTTATGGAGAGGGGTGTCCCTGACCATATCCAACATATCGTATGTTGCCCACATGATAGATTTAAATCTTTGAGTATTACGAGTTGGGACACAATAGACTTATAATCTTTACCTGAAGTGTAATATATATCTGAATGATATCTACCAATGAACGTATGGTCTCAGACTACTGCAATATATACTATCAGTTTTGACATGGTTTCCTGTATTCGTATATTAGCTTACAGATAATGTTGCAGATGCATGGAGCAAAACAAGCGGAGGATGATGTATCAATCAAAGCTTAGTCGTATGTCGAATATCAAAACTCGCATTAATTGTCATTGTTATTGGCCCTGATTTGGCCATCAATGACCTATTTCCATCTGAATCCAAGGTCAGAACCTACTACCAAGGATATACGAGTGCCCAAACATCTTTGGGTGGCACCATCCCATATCTGACGTTGATGTGTATGCGTTGTTGAGGGAAAATCTGCGTATACACCTCTTAGAGCAAAATAATCTTTCAGATGACTGTGATCAGATAAGCCAATTCACTTGACTCGAATCAGTCAGTCAAGTCCACCTCCACCTTTCCATCTTCGCGTTGGGTTTCCTTGTAGCGCTTGGCAGGGTTCCCCTCTGTACTGTTGTGGGCACGCTTTCGAATGCCCTGAGAGCATTCATCTTCCTCCTTCTTGGTTATTTGGTTATTACTCTCTTGATTTAAGGCCCGTTCCTGTTCCTAAGTTGAAGGTTAGTAATACATTCTAATACTGCTTCATGAGATATACCTACCTTCAGATACATATCCCGTGCATATCTCACGAGCTCATCATGATTCATGTTGTCAATGGGTGTCGGATTTGGCAAAATGCCCTCTCGGATCAGTCCCTCTGGAAATAATTAGCATGCATTACCTCAGATGATAGACTATTGGCATACTTACCTTTGGACATGTATCGGAACTCGAAAATTGCAAAAGGCCTCTCGGAGGGATCTTGATATACATCCTCCGGCTCATCTTCGGGTGTGCATACCCTCAATGGTCTGCTATACTGGACGTTATGCGTTATAGTACGTCCCTTTAATGCTTTTTCGGGAACATTCGTGGAAGTTTCTTCGGGGCATGGGCTGCCCATATTGCTTAGATCTCGGACTACCGTTGATGGTTTCATTCGATAGACGAGGGTTCGGAGGATACCATATCTTTTGGCCTTTATTATTTCCTCTTGTACGTCTTCAAGACCCCTAGGGTCCTCATGATCTGCCATAGTGAAGTCAGAGTAACACGTTTTCTATATTAAAATTGAGTCTTACCAATCGTGACTTTTCCAAATATCAGAGCTTGTCCTTCATATCCGTCTCTCGGATTGCCAGTAACTAATTCCTGCATATAATTCGCCCAAGCTTTTCTGCGGCTTTGATCCGGCTCATGCGCAAGATCAGTTTGACAGCCATCACTTTCGTAACTGACGGCAATATGATTGCATTGATGTCTGAATTTACGATACTTGACAAATCTGAAGCCGAATGCCGTGCCTGATGTGGCTTCGATGTATTTTCTAACGCGTGGAATACTCTTCAAGTCCAGCGTCACGGAGTCGCTCTCCTTGGTAGCCGTGGCAAGACGCTGCATTTCTCGGTCGGTCTCCTCAGGATGAGGTTCGTCATATTCCACCAGGTCCTTGCCATTTACCTGGATTGTGGCCTCTAGGCCCGGTATCTCCTTGATGATTGCCATGATGGTGGAAAGGAAGCAGTGATAACGGGCTGGGAAGGGTGAGTATGGAAAACGGAAGGGAAAAAATGTGCCGAGACCAAATGAATGGAAAGGGTGGAATTGATTTACTAAGGATCAAGGTTGAGATGTTTGTGCTTGAGGCAGTTGCCAGTAGTTGTGGAGGTGACGGAAGCAGACGCCTAGGCAGTACCCTTACAACCTAGGTAGGGATGGAAGTGAGAAGAATTTGGCATCGGTGTGTTCATAAAACAGGTGTGTCTGGGTGCAGGTTAAATACTTTCAGTATTGATGCCTGATCAGGGCCTACGAATTTTGAACAGTAGGTTATGGCAACCTCACTAGGCATATCATGAGATGAGATGAAGGTGAGAAGTGATTTGTTCATCACCTCGAAGTCATACCTTCACAAAAAGGTGATTTGTTACGGTCCAAGGTTGCAGTCCCACCTTGCACTTGCAGATATTATCTCTATTACACTTATAGAGACCATTAATCCTCGGTTCAACTCACTGACTTACAGTCGATGATTTAACGACCAGATATGGATGAACCCGACTACTGAAGCAGAACTAGAGTCTTCGAACCACATTCAACATTTATACAATAGTTGATATCTGGAAGTTCCACGTACACAGGTTTATAGCGATCCCAATAGTCCATTAAGGCCCCTGTCCTTACTCTGATTAAACAGACCTTGCTCTCGGGAATATCTCCAAACCTAGGTATAGCTACGTCTATATTCTATTTCGTTTCCGCACTCTTTTAGTATTTCCATCCGTCGCTGCCTCGCCCGCTTCGTGTGGAGTGATGATGCCTTCCCGCATTAGATCACCCAGCGATATGGTTGATACACTAGTACATCGACGAATCTGAGATTGATTGATAATTAGTTTTAATTCATGTGATGGTAGCACTTGCTGCGAGATCTATAACGGAACTCCAATGTAGCGAATCGTCTTTCTGGGGGATACTTGTAGATGAAAACACGGGACGACTGAGGCATTTCTATTCGATCGACCGTATCATGCTTTGATAAGCCACTCACGAACGACGGGAATAGATGCATAAGACTTAGGCTCACACAACTATGACGGACAGGTCTCGCCCATTCGAAGTCGTATGAGAAACATCCTTCCTGCCGTCGTCACGCTCAAGTGTAGAGAATTAATCATCACGTGCGGTATAGGTCTTTCGTGCCTCTAACATACGATGGAAATGAACTCTCATCGTCCCATAGTCATGTGAATGCATCATGTCGTAATCGAACTTCTAGCCTGAGCATTCGTGGGCGATAAACTATATCGCAAGTTAGATCTTCGTAAAGGTATCAGATTAGCCACTGTATATTTACCGATGCTGGGCTTGCAAATAATCGCCATAGTTCTGAGTTCCGAAATGTGGGAAATTGGTGAACAATGAGGATGAATAACCATTTTACGAACAAGAATTGGGATCCCACTAGGTAGTCAGATTAAGTGGCAGATGTGTATTGTTCCATTTTCATGGCCCTACAAAACCCATTCGGATTCCTCTTCTCTGTTCTCTTGACATACAGACATCACCGTGAGTTCAAGCTCAAGAAGACATATCACAAGTTCATTGAACTACGCTTCCAAGTACGGCGTACGCTACCCGTACCATTTCAGGTTGTCATTACACAATTAGCCAATGGCAGTATTGACTATGCACTTCATAAATTCGCTGGAAATAATGCCGCTTGAATCTCACCAGAGATCCTATCCAAACAGGCGAATTCAACTCGAATAAAGAACGATTGTTGTGTGAGTCCCTACTTAGTACTACACATAGGCAGATATTACTTATAAGTTGAGGCGGTGAGTGGAAAGGCTCGCCTCAGCACTTGCAGCTTGGCGAATAAAGGTGGAACCCCCGGATAATGTGGGGCTTATGTTAAACCTTCAAATCTCGGCGTTTCTGGCACATCACCAACAAGTCCCATTTCTCCTACGCCAACAATCAACAAACCGCCCTCTACGTCGACCAAAACAGCCTATTGCCTAGTACTTTATCTCTCGGAAAGTAACGCAGCAAGAGTTTTCGATTGGAAGAATGGATCCCGGCCGGCAGGCTATGATTTATGGGCGTAAGTCTTCCCCTCGCCGCGACATAGCATCTCCTAGACGAGATCCCAATACCAGGATCACGAAGCCGACGCGACCGACTCAGAGCAAACCGACGGGCTCCGGCGCCGAGAAATACCTCAGTCAGGATGAGCAGTCGAGACAATTCGTAGCCGACGAGGACAAGTTCGTCCTCAAGCAAGCCAAGAAGAAGGCAGACATCCGCGTTAGGGAGGGACGGGCGAAGCCTATCGATCTCCTCGCCTTCAACCTTCGGCACATCGATACCGATCGCGATGTCTTCGACGACGACGACGCCGATGTCGATATCGATGTACCCCCACCCGGCGCCGTCATAGATGGCCTGAAAGAGGCGGAACTGAAGGACCTAGATGCCGAAATCACCTCGTACCATACGCTCGAGACAAACAAGAGGAACAAGGACTACTGGACGGCGCTACAGACGCTCTGCGCTGACAGGAGGCAGAAGCTGAAGCCCATGGGTCCCGAGGAACGCGCAGTCAGCTCTGTCATCTCGGATGTGGACAAGATATTGGGTCCCAAGACTCTCGAGCAGTTGGAGAAGCTGGAGGGCCAGATTCAGGCAAAGCTGCGTTCCGACGAGGTCATGGATACGGATTACTGGGAGCAGCTGCTCAAGAGTCTGCTCATCTTCAAAGCAAAGGCCAAGCTCAAGAATATCTACGAGGCAATCAAGGCGCACAAGGTCAACGTCCTGAGCGAAAGGAATCCAGAGAAAGCACAGGCTCTCGCGGAGTCCGGTGCGCTCACAACTGCTGCTACTGCTACCAGTTCGAGAGACGGGCCTGCAACGTCTAGTTCGGCATCAAAACCTTCTACGGCGGTTGCTTCGTCAGCTAGCAACCTGAACAGTGCACCGCCCGGTACCGCGAGATTTGCCACCAGCGCGAATGAGGACTTCTCTCAAGCGACAAAGGCGCTGTACGAGCGCGAGGTTGCGCGGGGGATTAGCGAAAATGAAGAGATATTCACGGCCGAGGAGACCGTTCCAAGCGGTTCGAAGCCGCAATGGGCGGACAAGTATCGACCCCGGAAACCGCGCTATTTCAACCGGGTGCAGATGGGCTACGAATGGAACAAGTATAATCAAACCCACTACGACCACGACAATCCGCCGCCGAAAGTCGTGCAGGGGTACAAGTTCAATATCTTCTACCCCGATCTCATCGACAAGACAAAAGCGCCTACTTTCAAGATCATCCGCGAGCACGGGAGGAGGCGCGGTGAATCCTTTGCGCCCGCGGGAGAGGAGGATACCTGCTTGATTCGCTTTCTTGCCGGGCCACCCTACGAGGATATCGCCTTTCGGATCGTCGACCGCGAATGGGATTACAGCGCAAAGAAAGACCGTGGCTTCAAAAGCAGCTTTGACAAGGTAAGTTTGGTTATTTTTGGTTCCTGCCCGAAATTCCGTGCGTTTGTTTCACCCCGGACAGGGGCCATCTGGGTAGGCTGGGGTTGGCACATGGCAAACTCGATGGCGTCCGGCGCCGCGTTTAATTCGATCTCCACGGGGTCTATCTATCACAAGCCACATGGCGGCGCAGCCTCCTTCCAGTTTCCTCTTCTGGCCTCGTGCATTCCTTCCCCCATCTCGTTCCTGAGACCCTTCCCAGACCTTGTCTTAGCTAATCATCCACTCTCATAGGGCATTTTACAACTTCACTTCCAGTTCAAAAAGGTAAGCTTCTTCCGCAGATTCCCCGTGTATTTGCTATGTGCTAACTATTCATGCATAGATCTACTACCGCAAGTAGGAAGAGCAAATCCGCGGTGGGCAAGCAATCAACCCCCCCTCTCTCACCCTGGCTCGTTGTATACATACAGTACGAACCGGGCCCTCCAGCAACTGGGTTTTTCGGCGGCGCAATGCTATCCCAGCGTGACGTTAGCGGTGGTTATTAGGCCCTTCTGGAGTTCGATAGAAGACACATGGCACCTAGGCATTTGTTTGCCTTGAATTTTTGGTCCCACAGTGTGTGGAGGGGATGCCGGCTGCTACGTTCCATCGACCGGTTTGGGAACCGGGAGTTGGAGACTGACCGCCGTCTCATGTTACAACGTCGATGCATTGGAGAAGGGAGGATAGGTGGAATATAGATGAGTTTCGGTGTGGTATTTTCGGTGTGGTATCCAGACTGGGGGCGAGGCTGAGAATAGAGTTGAAGCGTGATGCTCGAATCGAGATATAGAATTTGATGCGTTTGGTGTATGATATTAGATTGTCGGTGTGAAATACCAAGTGAGACATGGCATTATGACGGCCTTTTCGGGTTGGCTTGATGTAGAGGCTTTGGCCTCTGCCAACATTGTCATAACTCTGGTTGCGTATCCGATGCGGCCAGGATAAGCACTAAGAAATTTATGGCAGCCGCTTTTACACTCCAGCATCATCAGCGTCATTGAATAAGTTAATAGATATCGTTTCCTAAAAATAGGAAGAATACGAGGAGGCTAAGTGGGAATTAATATAAGGGCTGTAGAAGATGGAGATGTAAGGATTCCATCGCGAAGTTCAACGATAAGGCGGAAGACACGTGGTGAAAGATTGAGTAGATACCTGGATGATATCGTCTAGATGCCAAGACGAATGAATAAGAAAGACCTCGAGAGCAATTGCAAATGGGAAATCAAAGTTCTTAGATAAACCTTGACATGAGACACTACCAGGTTTATTGACTCTTGATTCTTGATAGCTATCCTTTTATACAAGATAAGATTCAAGGACAATACATGTTAGGGGTGGTTCTAGATGAGGCTACAATGATCCGTTCTATCAGCATAGACAGCACCTATAGTGACAATAAAGCCAATCAAGTGATCCAAGATATTTGCAACTCGTCTTTTCAGTAATCTTCAGATAAACCTCTACAAGGTCTAGGTAGAAATGCTGGTATTGTCATTGTGTACCTACAGTCTAGGAAAACCTACCTTGACTCCTTAAGCTATAACCTTAGCTCTATCATTCCAGTCACTCCATTTGACAATATTATGGCTTCCATAGGTAAAGCCAAAGACCAATGTATAGATTCATGTTTAGATCTTGGCATTTCTTACTACCACTATATCGAAAATACGGCCTTTATATCAGATATTTCGGCTCCCTTACCGACGTACAGCTCGCTAAGCATCAACTGTTGAGAACGAGCAGGCGGCCAGCGGCTCAAGATCTGGGCATTTTGCCGTGTCACAGTAGCCGGTGGCGGTTCGGCCCATCATGTAGTACAACATGGGCATTCCGAACTTTCCTGGTTTAGGTATGGAATAACGAGCATTCCATTAAGAATAACGAATACGATACAGTGCTTATCAGAATTAAAATCTAGGAATGTAGAAGGGCCGAGATACCTGAATTCTTGACATCTGTATCGAATGTACCTAGTCCGTATACTAGTGTCAGAGTCGATACGAGTTATACGAGTCTGACAATGTCTTTTCTTTCCTGATTGATTAAAATCAGTAACTCCTGGGAAGGGGTATGTTTGATGTCATCAAAATAATGGCATGGGTAGATTGGCATGATAATATGGATTCTTGCCTTATAATGATACCTAACATATCCAAGGGCAATCATCAAATGTAAACCAAACTCTAGTGAACTTCATATTAATCTCGGCTGCACATCAAGTTGAACCTGGACGCTCTGCGGCCGAAGCCGGCACTTAGCTATCCTGCAGATATATTCCATCCAGTCGTTACGCATTGTACCGATAAGCAACACTATTCTAGATAATCTCTGTTAGGTCAAGCTCCAGGGAAATATTGCTCAGTTCGACAGCCTTGGAAAAAAAACAAAAAGTAAAAAAACGAAAGAAAAAGAAAAGAAAGACGATATTGCATCAATCCACGGTATATATAAGGGCAAATAAGCCAGCACGAGAGAAGCAAAAACATAAGTTGAAGAGAATAAGCAGAAACAGGTCGAAAAACAAAGGCTTGTAAGGGTGGTCTATCAGATGTAGTAAATATATTTATTATATCAGTACATCTCTGCGTTGATGTCTACACTGAACAATTGTAGACTACGAATCCTTTCACACCCAGTTGTATTCCGTCATTTGATCCCAAGCTACACATGTAGCTAAGTACTCCTTACGGGGTCGAATGTCAGTTCTATCCCATATTCCTGTCGGTAAGTGCCGACCTCCACAGAGCAATATTTGAAATACTATACGCATTGCTTGACAGGAAGATATAACTAGTATTAGATTTAAATGGTAAAAAAATACCAAAATACAGTATCAAACGTTTGATTCAAAATTAGCAAATGCAAAAATCGTTGTTTGCTCTTCACTTGTAGCATATACTAACTTTTAAGAATATACCGATAAGGTTAGCTTCTGCCCGAAGTATGGCTGATCCTAGCGGACATGTGGACCTGATATCTACCCATGGGTATATGTACACTCCTGATATCAATGTCCTGTTTCAGCAGCGTCATATTCCTCCTATAAGGGTTGGTCCTCGAATATGCTTACTTTTAGCAGGCAATCTATAACCATCATTTACTTTGATGCTTCTATTGTTCTTCTAGAAGGCATGTCGATGGCTTGCATATGACAGCAGCGCAGCCCTCGGGCCAGTTTCAGGTTTCAAATCAGTAGGGCTGGGAAATATGATCAGGGCAGAGATTATGATACGTAACAACTGATTGGTTACGTGCTGGGCAGATTCGCCAGAAATCCCACCGTAGGAAATGCAAGTGTCCGGACGCGGGTGGAGAGGGCGTATCCCGCTTTCTATGCTGCACCCCGGGCCCTCATATGGGCTGGCCTGCATCTTGCAGCTGTACAATGGGCTTGTTGAAGAAGATAAAAAAGAGAGGACTGGGAACCATACGGCCGAGTTTCAACAGCTGCTCGCGACTGGTCATCATGTACGTTTCCTACGCTGAAGAGATGGTCTATTTTAGATGGATGTGTCCCAGCTTTGTCATTCCGTCCCACAAGCATCAATGCCCCGATGTCATGGTGTACAGTACATGACACATAGCCTGGACACACAAAACGCGTTGTCGTTTGCACAGGGGAGGGAGGGGGAAACAGGCTGATGCATGCAAATGTATGTGGGTAGCTGTATGTATGTAATAAGTATGTACGCAGTATGTATGTAGGTAGGTAATTACATGAGACACACACGCGTGCACACACATACACACATGCATTGAGACACACAGGCACAGATATAGACATCGACATACACGATTGTAGGCGGGATACTTAGAATACATACCGAAGGACGCACACGGCGCACAGAGGAGTTGGTCATCTGTAGAGCTAAGCCTACTTGGGATGGTCGAAGAGAGAGAGAGAGACAGAGAGAGAGGCTTAGGAGGGAAAAAGGTGGAAAAGGAAGAAAGAAGGCAACTAACTGACTGATGCGTTGGCGGGTAGCCAGACGAAAGACGAATCCACAAGGTTAGTTGGTCGAGTTAGACGAATTTTCCAAGGTTCCAAGGTTAGGACCAGAGAATGAAAAAGAGGTGAAGGCATACCTACTGCGTACATATGTAAGTACTAAGGATTAAATGTTGCCCGCGTGTAAGTGCCCTAGCTAACTGCCCAGGTGAGGTCCCAACTGCCTGGCGGGTGGGACTGTATCATTACCCCATGCCGTACTGTTTGCCTGGTTCCATAGATCTGGCGGCTGACTTCCAATTCCCACTGTACTCCAGAAGGTACGTACATACATACATAGGTACACGCCGACTTGCACACCTGGGCACCTTACAGATAGGTACACCGTCATGCCCCATGCCCCATGCCCCACCCCCCCTGTCAAGCGTTTAAGCTGGAGCTGCACAGTCCTGCCCGGGCTGCTGGCTTGCCCAGGGTCCCTCGTGCCCATCTGCCCCTACCTGCCTTGGGAAGTATCTACGTATGTACTTAGCTGCTTGTATCCTGTCTTCATTCGGCGGCTCTTGACCAGTGGCCTCTCTGCGTCCTCCTGATTCTTCGCATACTCAGCAGCAGGGCGTATTACGGGGGTTGACCAGGTTGGCCAGGTCGAGCCTATACGTACGGGTCCCCGGGCGGATCCCACCTACTATATTCATCCTACAAGTGAATGAATGTCAAGCGGATGAGGGAAATTCTGAATGCCTTAAGGTACTGACATACTGACATACTGACATACTGAAATACTGCCTAAGGTACATGTATCCAGCTATCCTGCCTGGGGCCACCAGACAAAGTACCCAGGTACCTATCCTATCAAGTGCAGCTCCTACAGCTCCAGGCTTGAAGGTCCAGGACCACAGAGACTTGACCACAGATACCCACACCACACCACACACACGCACACGCCTACATCGATACTTACATCAATACTTAACTACCTACTTGCCTGCCAGGCCTGCGTACCTACAGACATACCTACATTCTCCATTGTCTCCAGCACCCAGCCTTTGTTTCTTCTCTGCCGACTTTCCTCCATACCACATCCCCATACATATCACACGCCCTTCTGAGCGCATCTACCAGCCCGCCTTGTTGTTGCGACTCTCCCACACTTCACCCACGCACACACGCACACATACACATACACATATTTCTTTCTCTATCCCACAATCCAACCTGTCTCGACCTTGACTTGATCTTCTTTCTTCGCTTTGGTCTATTCTTTTTTTTTTCTTCCAAATCTGCAATACGACCAAAGCAGTCAAAGTCGCCTGCACTATTTCATCCTCGACCTCGTCGGTCTTTCTCTCTCTCTCTCCCTCCCCTGTTGTATCGTGGTGCGCCGCCACGAGCAAGTCTCTGGCATACCTCACACTCTGAACCTCCAGGTATGCCGCAAAGTTACGGTGGCGGCTTGCCCGTCGTCGACTCTTCATCCTTTTCAGCTTTTGGGCCCCGTCCGAATTGCACGACGCAATCAACGGGCGGCTCTGCAGACTCTGCCCATATAGATTCTTCTTACTATATTTCGCCGCCAGCACAGAAGATTACGGAACCCCCCCATCCCCAACACTACCATCAGCCGCACCCCTCGACTCGCCCTATCTCCATCAACACCTCTCTCCAGGCGTACCAACACCCGCAGATTCACTCTGCTCCTCCTTCTACCCAGGGCATATGGGCCACCCCGCCCTCTACCACCTACGAGTGTGAAGAGTTTGACGGCTTCTCCTACCACAGTTCGCCCGCGGCTGGTACCCAAGGTACGCAAGGTACCCAGCCAACGCATCCTTGTTCGGCTCGCTCCTCGGTACCCAGCCCAACAAGCTGGTCCTCCCCTGGAGGCCAACAACCTGGCTTCCAACAGGCTGTTATTAAAGAGCCGGACCATCTCCAGCAGCTGGACCTACAGCATATCGCCTCGCTCCATCACTACGGACCTCAGTTTCACCCACAGCTTGCGACGTCGCCATATGAAAATTCCGACTTTGGCGGCAAAATTCTAGGTACGGAGCCCATGATACAGCAAGCCGCGCCGCCCATGATTCCTGATTTTTCGGAACCGGAACCCACTATGTCTCCTCACGAGGAATCACCGCAAGTGAAAGAGGAGACTGGCACGTCGTATGGCTTTGGTGGAGATGAGGAGAGGTCAAGTACTAGGAAGAGGGAGCCCTCAGATGGTGATGGTGGCAGTAAAGATGACGAGCCGCCGTATGCGCAACTCATACATAAGGCCTTCATGAGCCGAGAACGGCACGCGATGACCCTCCAGGATATCTACCAATGGTTCCGTGAGCATACCGAGAAGGGAAAGAGCGAAAACAAAGGCTGGCAAAACAGCATACGGCATAACCTCAGCATGAATGCTGTAAGTCTTACTCTGCCTACATGTAGGAGGAACCCCAGTGCGGACTGCTACTAACTAGTTCTTCTTAGGCGTTCGTCAAACGCGACCGCAAACCAAGCCCAGGTGATCCTCTCACAAGCTCCGGCGAGACTAAAAAGTCAACTGAATGGGTGCTGGAAGACTGGGCAGTACATGGTGTCCAAAGCACCACACGGTATCGCAAGGGCACTTCTGGTCGCAGAGGCGGCCCCGGATCACATTCGAGGGCGACTAACCTCTCTGCACGAGCAAGTTCTGGTCGCAAAGGTGGTATCACAGCGAGCAGGACCAAGGCCGCTGCTACGCGAAGGGCGATATTAAATCGGTCCGCTTCGAGCTACCTTAGCAGCCAGGGTCAACTGCAGGGAAATATCTACGATCATCAGCTACCATTCCAATACCATGACAACGTCAGGGATGTGCCGATGACGACCGCAGAGCCGGGTGCGGGAGATATGATATTACCTGGACCCCTTCCGTCGAACGGGCTACCAGTTAATGACAACACCCAGAACTATTCCTATGGTAATAACCTAAATTATACCGAGAGCCAACATGGCTACCCTCCTCCCGAAGCGATGTATCCGCTCGGGGCGGTAGCAGGATTATACCATGGACACCCGGCGCCAAGTTCTGGACGGTGCCAAGTCCCCGCCACAGGGGAAATGCACCAGCTCTTTGGCAACGCCGGAGTTAATAGGGTTCCATTCCCGTACTGGGATGGAGCAGCAGGCGGTCATTACCAGTCATAGGCAGGACCAACTCTGGGGCCTGCTCCTATCCTATGTGTTAGAGAGGGGAGATGTTAATATGGTCCAGCAGTCTCCATATTCGACGAGCTATACAACGTCTTTCGTCCCTCTTCAACTGTACTATTACAATTTTAAGAGAGAAACAAAGCGAATCCAATAAAGCGAATCCAACAAAGCGACTCTAACGAGAGATATCCGCAGATGTGACCAGAATCGCTTTGGGTGGCATACCCGACTCTGGAGGAAGTACATATCTATCTCGGTCGCATCTACGAATTATCTCTCTCTCAGCGCGCTCGGGGACAAATATGGTCCCCGAGAATATTTGTTTTTTTCTCTCTCTTTTCTTTTCTTTTTCATTCATGATTCAATGACTTCCTAAATACCACATGGCCGTCATTTCGTCATCGCGTTGCATTCCAGTATTCTGCATCAGTTTGGGGTTGGGAAGCGAATCGACTAGAAAAACCGGCATAGAAGGTGGTGTTGGGCAACTGGAAAGAATACCACATCTCATTTCTCCTGAATCTGCAGTCGGTCGTATTGGGTCATTGCATGGGGATGGATCTGATCTCGAGAGGTAACATTGCATGAAGACAGGGGCAGGACACCGAGCAAAGGAATATGAACGAGCATGATAGTGGCATACCGATGATGCTATGGTTCCGAGTTTCTTGGCCCTTTCCAGCACCTCTGCACCTCTATTTTTGTGCCTGGGTTTTCAAGAACTCAATTTCGATTTGCGGTTGAATTTTCATTGGCTGGTTGGCCGTCGTCAACTCCCTTGGTCAAGGATGAGGGGTGTTTCATTGGTGCCAGACTGTCGGGTCCAAAAGATCGGCGTTAGCAGGGTTAGTTCGAGGGGGGGCGCTCTCAGACATTCTTATTACTCCACCTGCTATGCCTACAAGGGGGGGATGGGATCACGGGGGCGGATCTTATTGAGCATCGTGGCTCAGCAACAGCGGAACCTTTGGTGGGGTGGAGACTTGACTTCGGCTGCTTGGACGAAAATGTTGCGGCTAAGACCTCGAACCATGGAATGAAACTGTGGGGAACCTGGTCAAGGACATCGCGGATGCAAAGACGATGTACCAGTGCATCTGCTCGTTCGGTCCTGATCTGTCTCGATTGGTCGGCGCTGCATTTGCAGACAACACACCTAACACATCGCACCATATTGTCCTCCCGGTAAACAACACCTCGGTACCTAATACCCAGAATAGTTATCGCATACATAGTCGAGCGAACCAGAAATTCATTTCAAACCCCAATATCTGACTCTGCTGCTCCTGAAATCAAAATGTGAAACAAGCTTTTTGCCACAGGGCTGCTAGTGCTAGAGAAAAAAAAAACCGTTCGATTTATGTCTCTCAGGGCTTTCCGCGTTGTGGCTTTTCCCATTAGCTCATGTCATCATGCCTTGCGTCTAGGTAGGGAAAAAAGTAAAAATAACCTTAACGTCTGTCTACGAGGGTGTGTGATAAGTGCATTTTCCCGTTTCAAATGTCCAAGAGCAGCTAGCCCGGGTCAGCTTAGCTTAGCTCAGTCCACGATTGACGAGCCGACACTTACTAACTTTAGCTATTTCGACAAAAGACAGGAATGCAATCGTAAATGGCTAATGCAGGCCTGTTCACACGAGGGGCCAAATTGAGCAAGTGGAAGATGAATGCGGTCATCTCTGGATGGCAGATTCCGGTAACGAGAATTACAGGACAGGGGATTCCCCATTACCGGGTACCCTGGCTTGGCTTCGTGCCCGGGTACTCTAAGTCGGTCCTTGCACGACCCTTTGAAATGCAGATGCAGATAGGTATCTGAATACTACACAGTAGTAGTACGCAGTAAAAGTGGCTGCTAGCCATACCTCTACCCACATACTCCACATTCCCCCCTAACAGCAGATACATATATATGTATTAGGTATGCTGAGCATATAGTCCGATCTGATGGGATGGTATTGGTCCGTTATACTCCGGACTAAAGTAGGGTCAAGGCGTCAATTGATATACACTGCCGGCGCCTGTGCAACTTCGTATCGGCATGCTGCCCTCGATGTCGGTGGAGGTGCTGGAGGTGCTGCTAACTGCTACTTCATAATGTAGACGAGAAACGTCATTACTGCCCAGATAAAGTGATCACTAGTATATGATAGACAGATGGACGCTGCGGGATCGTCAACTAGGTACATATGTAGCTTCCGTGACCAGCCTAGCGTTACGGCACTTCGGTAGGGGGAACCGCGGAGTTGTCGATGTTGATGATCTTCACTGCATACCTAATCCATCGACGTATGTATGTACGAGTAGCAGCATCATAGTATCATTTTTTCCCTTGCCGGTCGAGTCCAGCAAGAAGCGGCCAGGAGACGGTTCCGGTCTTATCATGGATGGGCAGAGAGAAAGGTGGAACCCTCTTACGTGCATGCGTGTGACAGGTCATTGTATTAATGTATGTCATCCACTCCGTCGTCTCTCTTGCGATTCGGCTCTTCAACACCGAACTGAGACATTTTAGTAGTAGGTAGGTATGTACACTAGGACCAAGCTCCGGGCTGGGCTGAGCTGGGTGCTAGGTTGCTCGCAGCTGGCTGGCTGGCTGGCTGACTAGGACGAGGAGGAGAGAAAAAAAAAAAAAGGAGCTCGACTCGACGGGGTGGTGACACTAGTGGCCGCCATGGTGCCATTTTACTGCGTACCCCCCCCCTCCCAACTAACCCGGGGGTCATATCTTTAATTGTGAGGACGGACCACCCTGTCAGCGATCTGGGTTCCTGGGTCCGGGGCCGAATGAGGATCAGTTAGTCAGTCCGTCAGTCAGTCGCTCGCCTTTCAGGGTTGGTTAGTGGACTCGGGCGGTGTCGCTGTGCTGTGCGTCTATGTACATGGGTTGCGTTCGCTGTACCTACATTACCCCCAACCGTAGGTACCCCCCTGTCCCCCATCAGTAACGCACATACATAGTCGTAATACAAGACTGCGCTGAGTGATGGGGGGGACAGGGGTCCATCGATGATGGGTTCTCCACCGTGGAGAGAGAGAGCGGAAGATAAGTGCACAGTAGGTAGGTAAGTGGAGAACAAAGACCCTAGGAAGTGTTGCAAAGATGAAAGGGGGGAATGTTCAGAAACAACCCGTCGAACACGTATAACAAGCTCGATACCGATACCTATGACAGTGGTGGTGGCATGGCAGCTTGACAGGTGCCGCGTACATACGTCGCACAGCGACGTGGGTGACGGAGAAGCTTATTCGCCACGGGCACTGGATGAGCTCGTGAGCTCAGGTACCGCAGTCCGTCTGGTCAGACGTCCAGATCACAAGGCAGACAAGACAGACAGTTATTCAGTCAGTAAGTCAGTCAGTCAGTTAGGTATACAGGTAGATAGGCAGGGTTGGTTGGTCCGTGGGCTAGGTAATTATGGGGGATTGACGATGTTATGCCGGCTTGTGCCTCCGTAACGACTTGCCTTTTCCGGGATTCGCACCATTCTGTCTTGCTTTGTTGGAAGTCGCATAGCGGGATAAACCATCTGTTCGGAACTCGAGCCAACGATCTTCCTTGTCCGTCAAGTCCAGGTCACAGGTCTGCTGGTGTTCGCGCGCAGGCATTATTCTTGTTACCTTCGCCGCCCGTCGAGAGCATCATGCTGTATCTCTCGAGAGACCTGCCCCGTGTGACGATGGGTTCGCGACCGGCAGAGATTGGGGATATGTTTCTCAATGTTGGTCAAAGGTAGCCTTGTCCCCTGTATACCTACATGCCGTCAAATATTATGTGTTACGGCCGTCCTACCCATGGTGACTAGTACCGATGTCTGGGTAACAGTTATAAGGATGTAGGTATACAGGTGGTGACCGTTTTGACGCATAGTTCATATAACGTTCTGACTGTGCCTTGGGGTGGCTTGGATCGCCCTGCCGACCTACATAGATCTTCAAATGCACTAACCTCGAAAGTGTATATACATACCTAGCACATAGATAGTGCTGAGCGTTTTCGAACAAAGACGGAAACCCTCCATGTAAGTCATGTAAGCCCACATGCATACATATTAAGGTATGACAGCCGCCAGCCAACTCCCAACTCCCATCTCTCGAATCTGTCAGTTCTCACTTAAGTATCTACGTTACCTTCTCGTACCATCGCACAAAGCCAATGGCGGCGCTGCGCGCTGTCCAGACAGGCAAGATAAAGCCCCTCGACTAGCCTAGCCTCCTTCAAAGCCTCTAACGCAATCCAACCGAGCCATTCGGGACGTGCGCCGGTGCGCTTACCTTTTGTGACAGGTAATTCTACGGTGGGATATCGGTTCTGTCTATAGTATAGTATAGCGCGTAGATCAGGTCCAAGAAATGTGGCGCGCCTGTCTCGGGCCCGTTTACCTGGTTAGAGTTGAATGCCTAGAGCGCAGTGCTCATGCATGCATTGCATGCGCCATGCAACTGCGCTCATACCCTAGGTACATACATATATATGATATATCCACCCAGACATACATATTACCTGCTCATACCTAGGTAGCCAGCCAACCAACCAACCAATTCTGGCCGAGTTGAAGCGCGTGCGGAGACACGTACATACCTGCGATGCAAAATGAATGGAGGAGCGGACGGGTAGATAGAGGGGAAAGGGGAGGGATGGTGGTCGCTTGCGTTATCTTGATCAGATGATATCTCGATTATCTAACGTGACATATTAGTTTTGGGGGAAGAGGTCGGCGCCGTTGGTTTGGGGGGTCGAATTTGATTGATTGACGAGTCGATGAGACGGTGGGGGAGAAGGGGCTTTGGGGTTGGAAAACCAGGTAACTGGGAATGTCGACTTTCTGATCTCCTGTCGCTAGCCGCGGCGCATCGATTGCCAGCTTGGGGGGTGAAAATGGGTGGGAAGCATTGACGATACTGTCACTGCTTCTACTACTGTTATTATTACTTCGTGGAATTTTCGCTATTTGCCGCTAGACAGCCTAACCCAGCCCAACAGACTTTTCTCCTGTCCCTATTTTTCGTCACCCCGATCCTTTGGTACGAACCTCTGTGCTCCTTGTCCCATATTCTCCTAGCTACTTACCTAGCTACCTACCCATTTACCGGTCTACGTCGTACGTGCCTAGGGAGATTTCGGAGTGCGGAGAGTGATGCAATGTAGGGCAGCACGGTGACTATTGGCTCTCTCCGATACTGCGTAGTTCACACACGTGCGTCTCGCGTTGCACTGGGCCTGTGAACGGACTCAGATGTTTCGACGCAAGGCGGTGAGAAAGTAGAGATGCAAGGCGGCGCCTGAAGTAGGTAGGTTGAGAGAATGGTAGACCTGCTATGGGTAGACGACTTGGCACTTTCTATTCTAGGTGAGCGAACATTGTTCCTTGAGAATGCGGTCCCGTAGCACGTGAATGGGGGCTATTGCTGTTGGTACATAGCTGGCTTGGCTATATAGTGTGGCACATAGATACGAAGTACGTATGTAGTAAAGACATGGGGGAAATGATCTTCCTCTTCTCGTTGGTGGTAATCAATTCTCTGGTGTTACCATCCCTGCCTGCATTCGGTATGCATTGACACATCTGAGTTCTCGAACCGCAGAGCCTCTTAGCAGCCCGCCATTATTACATGTATGCGCCAACGTTGCAGTGGCACCTGTCTTGCCTGTCACTCAATATCTGACACATCACCTGACCACCGCATCCCGTAGCATCATCATCCCGTAGAATCATCGTCCCGTAGAATGACTTGGCTGTTCGATCGTCCTTTGGTGATGCTTACGACTTCTATTGCCAATTTTTCGTCCGACGATGACTATGACTAGCTATGACTATGACGATCGATCTGAGGCTGAAAAGGATTTTTCAAGGATTACGAAAGTAAACTACAATCAGCTGCGATAGATAATGAAATGCGCTATTGCGCATATATCCTTTTCTAATATGGAATATTTGGCGACTCGGATCACCGCCATCTAACAGGTCCCCGATAACCCACTCTTCGATTTGGCTGGCCACAGGCGGCCGTACATAGGGCCAGCTATCGCAAAATGACCTGTCGCCAGCACCGTTTGTCTCCCGTCCAAATCATATCACGCATACTATCTACTTCTGTAATCAAGAAAAAGAAAACAGCGTTCCAGACCGGAAGAGATTGATGGGCCGTAATAATAACTTATGCAATAAATAGTTACTTGACCTGGCCTGGCTTGACTTGATGCAATCGCTGCGCGATATTCAAACATCTCAGCCTGCACTCGGACATCCCTTGCTGGCAACAATGGCTTGGCCCTTTCCGCTTGTGCTTGGGGGATACCGAGAGATGAATCTATAGGTGGTAGCTAGACGTGGTTATAGCTCTATACCTTTGAGTTACGTGCTTCAGTGGCAATGGTGCGCAAAGTGCCGTTTCGTAAGATGCAACAAGCGAACACCGAAGCTGAAGACAGATAAGGCCTTAATGGACATGTCTTGGCAGTGGCATAGTTGCAATATTGCATATCTGATAGTTCCCCTAATGCTTATGTGTTAGAGCGCCATTTAGTTGTAATAGAGCTTGAAGCTGGTTGATTCTAGTGGGATGTACATGCTTGTCAAATGTTGGCAAAGCTAGGGCATCATCATAACATAATTTTGGCTCCCAGGATGATACCAATGGTGTAAAAATTTGTATCAAGTTCACAAAACTATGGTCTGAGATCTGGTTGACAATCTATTTCCATAAGAACTAAGCAGTCTTTATTACTTGTAGTCTTGTAGATATTGGCGCAATTAGTTGCTTGTCCATACATTAATAACGGAACATCTGGCTGTCCCATATTACAATTTTCTCTGACTTTGAGGTGCTAGAATATAGGAGGTTGAGCGACCCACATGGTGTATTATAACAAGACTCGTCCCCCGAGCGCTCAGGAAACACTTGTATCTTAGAATAGCCAATGGATACTGGCTGTTATATTTAATAAGAATCTTATCACGGTTGTTATATTCCTGGAATGAGAGGGGGAGTAGATGGATATAACTATGTATCGACAAGACAGCTGCTTGGATGATCTTAGTATACAACCGACAACGTTGCCACTTGAGTCTGCCTTGAGCAGAAGAGTAATCTGTCCATATTATTCCAGCAATTACAGCTTTGAAAGGGAATTATCCAACTTCCAAACTCACTATTACCTAGTGAGGATGCTACTATACCTTGGATACAAGTATTTGTGAATCCAGCCGTTTCGAAAATTCTGACCTGGCATGTCTCAACGGCAAATATTACTAGCAAGTATCGGGATAATACCATTCTTTCCTAACCATGCGGTAAAGTAAAGTGACTAGATACTTGATCCAAGATTAAATTCAAGGCAAAACTTGGTATAAACCCGCAGGAAGTGGTTAAATGACCAACCGTCAATTTAGCACAATCATATGCGCTATTCAGGCTCGGAAAGAGTAACTCTGATCTCAACTTCTCTATATCAGTAACTACGCCTCCTCAAGGCATTATATCTGTCTACGTATCTTGAGGACAACGAGGTGCTTCTCGCTAGAGGCTTCCTGAAGCATGACCGGAGAAACCCTTCGGTTTCACAAGGAGGCCCCCAGTACTGTTCGCGCTTGAACTTTCCATTTATGTGGGCTTGGGTGGGTTCCCTGCGGCAATCATATCCCTAAGATATGATACTGTATGTACAGTGGGTAATATGCCTCTTAATTTGGAATTGTCCATATCCACGTCTTTGCGTACCTAGCCACTAACCTCCCAGCTGCGACAGTCAGTAGATTTACGATGGCATGGGTGATGAGGATGAAATAGATATTGATGAAGTGAGATTAAGATAACAGTACGGCAGTCTAGTTCGATAGCATGTATACTTACCGGCAGTTGATCACGCTGAACCTACTAGAGATGGATGGGTCCATTTGACTATGTTTGTACGGCACTAAAAAATATTCCCCGAGCAGCTATCCTCTCTTTCATTGTAGCTCCTATGGTACCAGCTCAGAGTACCGTTGAGCTTCCGCAGTGACTTTTATTGAACCTATCGAAGTAGTGGGCAGCAATGGGCTGACCCCCTTTTTGCGCTTTTGCGAGTTCAGAATTGGTGGAGCTCTACCTGAGCTAATATTTTTGCGGAGTTCCTGTGTCACCAGACGAGACTCTTCTTACGGCTTCCATGATTTCGGGTTATCCCTTTTATCTCGCGGCAGATGATCTGGCCATTCTTGTTGCTCCTATTGGCGCCCGATTCGCTTCCTAAAGCGCAAGGCTCTAGATCCTTCCTAGTCAGATTCCAGTGCAAATTAGGCTCATGGGTATGATACAACGGCTCGACGGCTTACTTATCCAGGAATCATAATATTAACTGACAGCTCGAAAGATAGCATTCGTTCCTAAAGAAGTAGTTGCTATAGGTATCTATTGCTAGGAGTGCCGTACCGTCCACGTGGGGTATCCTGGCAGCCGTCATGCTCCTCCACATTCACATACGATAAAATGGACACATACTCGCAGTAGTTGCATTCATAAGTAGCATTTGTGGTGCCCTATAGGTCCGGTCGAATCCGTCCAGACGTCCAAGGGCACGTCAGTTAGAGCCAGATTCAGACTAGACTCGCATCATTCTTGTACCAACACGTAGATTCTAATTGAGTAGCATATTGGTGATGGGAATTTTGGCCGGGAAGTGGGCGGTAGATAATGAACATGTACGCGAACTGTAATATCTTTAGACTAGGGTGGTACTGTCATACTGTCGTGTCATATCATCTTGCACCATCGGCTCCGATATCCGCTAGGTCAAATATATCGAAGGTGACTTATTATTAGTGCAGTGTAGTCCTAGATAGAATCGGCGGAGTGACAGCCTGAAGAGTCTAAATACGCCTAATGTCACAATGCCGCTCACCGACAAGTGATAAGGAGTGCATGGGTCTCGGCTTTCAAAACACCAGCGCTGCCCTCGAAGATCAGACAAGGCAGCAATTAGGCGCATTCGAACCTGAGAAACGGGGCCTGGCATCGACGGTTCTTTCTCGTGCATGATGCCGCATCCATCAGCAGCTCTCGGTAACTCGCGCCTCGCCGGCGAGCGTTAGGCCTGGCGCAGCAGAGCGCTGGACGCTGATGGGCTTCTGCGATGAGAAAATGCCCCGATACTACTAGCACCAAGCCCTGTGGCAGATCTTAGGTGCAACGAAAGACAGAGACTTTAGGGCGGAACAGGAAGGTTCTCCACGTTTTCGGGCGTAAGAATCACGGGCGCGGAGCGAACCTGGCGGTAAAGGGCAGCGCTTTGTACAACCTACCTATAGAAAATCACCTTCGCAGCTACAGCTGTACCAAGTGCAAAATAACTGGCCATTCTGCCTTCGGTCGGAGGAATTCCCTGTTAACGGCCCATATTTGTATTGATATATCCATGGTAGGCCGGGGAATGAAGCCTCGCTAGGTACTAATCGGACGAAGGCGTCTAGCATGAAGGGTGGCAGCACTATCTGACGGCCCATAGCGTTGACAGGATGACGACAGACCGGTAGGTGATGATCAACCGTTAGCAGGACCATTGACCTTGTCCATGTAGACTGGGATTGAGTTACACGACCTTAGGTCGTTTCACAGAAACACGACGCTACCAACTTCCGACTGCCCTAGAAGCAATGAGATCGTAGAAGGGCATAACGGCCATCGGTGCAATGCCTACGCTTAAGCTTGCGCTATCGTGGTTGTATTGTAGGACGTGGCCAGCCTAGACTGGACGCATTGGTTGGAATACCATTCGAAAGGTACGGAGGCTCATAAATGCAACTATGCAAGTAGCACGGTGTTTGACGGTGCAGCAAAATCATTGATTTTCAGAATAGAGTCGATCTAGGTAGCGAATCCCCTAAAGATTGAAAGACTGAGTCCAGACTTGGATTCAAAAAAGTTGAACACGATTTTGGACAAGTAGATCAGTAACATGATGCATTCGCAGTGTCTATACATATATTTGCTCATGTCAGGGCTAATCACAGGAGAGTTCAGGTGTTATAGGTTGTATACTTGCAAAAATTTGAACAGAAAAGATCTGTATCTTTAAAGATCAGTTATGATCTGTACATGGGAGCTCATAATTAAACAATTCAAAATTTCCTCCTCTTTTTTGCAGGCGCCGCAGCCTTACGTTCAAGCTCTTTTGCCAGCTCAACTCGCTTTCGCTCCGCCTTCTGCTCTTCAGTCTCTGGCTCTTCAGTATTTGGTGGAGTTTCTGATCGTTGTCGCTTGGCATCCGTGCCATATCTCTTCCCAATTGTGCCAACTTTTTGCCCCCTTGACTTCACAGAACTGGCGGCTGTAGCCTTCTCTGTATCAGGAATTATCTCTTTCGATGCTTCTGGTGGCGCTGAGGTTTCTCTGGAGCTGCCGCCTATCCGGCCTAAACCACCCTTTCTCCGCGGCGCTGATATAGGTTTTGGAGGCGTACGGAGTTTAGATGGCTCATCCTTGTCAGAGTCGGAACCGGATGGGGTTTCACTACCATCTTCAACCGGTATATAAACGGGCGGCGACGATTTTGCAGGAGATGATGCTGACTTCTGAGATTTACCGATGGTCCCTAGCCGAGTATTTGGCCGCTTTAGGGGCTCTGGTTGCACCGACTCCTTGTCCGACTCTGATGCAGTCTCATCTTCATCGGCAGGAACGGTAAAAGAAGATTGAGTTGCTGAACTTTCTTGATTGGCTTTCGTTTTGTTACCAAGCGCCCCGAGTCGAAACCGGGATTTCTCCTGCTGTGCAGTTGGCAAGCTGTCGGGAATTACTACTGGACTATCGTTATGATCGTCGTTATAATCATCATCGTCATCCGTGGTGTCATTAGCAGCAGTTGTGTGACCTTGTTGTTTCCTGTTAGATTGTAGGTGCGGCGGGGTAGCCTGCACCTGAAAATCGTCATCTCCCTCCAGAGACGCCTTGTCCTCTGGTGAAGGCTCCTTCTGGAGCTTTTTCCGCGTGTCCTTCTTGTGGGGTTTGAGAGCAGTATGTGGCTTCCTCCCGACTTTCGTCCACCAGTCGTTCAGTTGGCTAGATGCACTGAGATCCGCTTCTGCGTTATGATGTAAGCTCGACCCTGCGAAGACTTCTCGGATGAGAATAGCCACATCTTCGGGTGTTGTCTGGTCTGCATTCACCTTCGACTTCCATTCGCTTTCATCGAAAAGTGCTAGACCTTTAACCTTCTCTTCAGCCATTGCCCTGGTAGTTTTGCGCTTTCCGGATAATGAATTGAAGACGTGTTCCAAGCCCATTCCCATGGCCTCTAGCTTATCAGCTAACTTAGTGATGACAGCATCTTTCTCCTTCAGTTTTGCTATCAAATTTTCAGTTTCCTGGGCCCGTGCGTGATGAGCTTGGATTAAAGGTAGGACGAGTTCTGATGCCAACCCAGCAGGTTGACCTTTAGCCAAGTAGACAGGCCACTTGAGCGGCTTTAGAGGCTTAGGTAGTACACATGTGACATTAAGGACAAGACCATCTGGAGATTCCTTGTCTGGAGAGGAAGATAAAGTGAGGCTGGTGTCATTGTGATCTGGCGAGGTGGGATCAAAGACGGCGTTCAGCTTTGAAAGGAACACAGACCACTGGTTAGGATCCCCGTCGCTCAAGTCGATACTGGTATTCTCCTGGAGGCTGCGCAATAGGATACCTTTTCGGTCTAGAGTCTCCACCCAAATGTTGGCGAGATCGGTGACATGAAGCGTGTACGACGAAGATCCAAAACGCGGTGATATCAACAGTGTCGGCAGATCAGGAAAAGCCGGCAAGGGATACCACTGCGACCCTGATGCCATGACTAATACGTCACCAGGGAGTATCTTAAAATAAGCAATTGTTGTCTCTGATGTATTTTTTGATATATTCTTGATATGTTCTTGGGAGGAGAGAACCTGAAAGAAGATGTTTATTACTAAGACATGTAGGCTGTGCACTACTGCGGCGTTGATTGGCTGAATGCCCCAATTAGGCACGTACAGTGTCACATGAGTTGCAGCCTAAGAATTACACGGTGCTATCACGTGATATCCGATATTACATCGTCCGATCGTCAACCCTGACCGTTTACACCGTCTACACCTGGTACATTCTATCTACCTTATCAATAGGTCTTCGTCATTGTGCACCTCTCTTCATCATTGCCCTTGGGATTAAGAGTATCACACGAATTCCAAGTCATGACCATGTTATAGGTATCTAGGTACCTAAATGATATAGCCATTTCAAGCCCTCTAGTAAAACCGCGTCAGGTTTTACGATTTTACCTATCCGTTCTGTTCTTATTCGAATTACTTAGACTAACCTGGCTTGTGAGGTACTATGTTAGGTAACCTTCCTGGAACGTTACAGCGAGTGCGTTTACCTACACGTCTCGCCTCATGTATCAGATACCAAGATGCATCGCTCCGCCCCGCGCTGCATCGATGTTATGTCCCCGTTCGGGAAGCTTCACCAGGCTACTTGCATTGTCTTAGCACTGTTCCACCGCAGCGCCCCGACGAATGTGGCCATTCCACATGGTCGTGAAACCTTTATCGTATCTTCCTGTCTTATGGGCATTCCTTGTTGGTTATATTCTGTGCTCTGAGGCCAAAGTAAGAACCTTATCCACCCTAACGGCTTCCCTGTCACCCCTTCTAGGAAGTGACTTTGGAATACTTCCGACTTCATATAATACCGCATTAATTTTGTGTACCTTACCTGCAAGAATGGATGCTGTGATATGTATCTTCGTATTACTTGACACGCATGCTCGACTGGTCACGCCCCTGGAACGCGCGATAAAGAGGATAGACTTCATCGATGTAGCTAAAGCTGTTCAGTATCCTTAGTCTGATCGTTGAAATAGCCATTAATGTTCCTCAACGTAGCTGAGGATTTGTTCACCATAGATTACAGGTGCACATGTTTCACCTCGAGCTTACTCTAGTCATAATATCCATACCGTCCAAAACGTAGACAATCCTCAAGTCCACCCAGCCAGAGTTTATGCAATCTTCTTCATCCCTGGCGATTGTAAATCAAAACTGCGACCATGATTTAACAAGGCTCTTCACTAATCGCCAATAACAGAAAGTTGTAATCTCACCTAGCATCTAAGCTGAATAGAGCTGAGTTGTACAGACAGCACATATTAACAGTGGGTACGTCCGTAATCTTTCGGGGCCCGTGACAATGTCACAGCCTTGAAATTCTCGTGATACCGATAACAAAAACCAAACCGAAAGAAAATTTCTATCAATTTACTGTGTTATACTTCGCAATAGCGTCTGAATTGTGCTGGTGATCAAATTCCGTGATCTTCTTTGATGATATCCGCCCCCTTTTCAGCGACAGCATAGACAGTCCCCAGAATGTTCCCGCTTACATTATTAGGGAACACACTCGCGTCGCAGACTCGCAAGTTTTTCACTCCGTGAACTCGGAGCCTACTATCAAGCGCATGTCCCATTGCGCACGAACCGCAAGCGTGATATGCACCAACCACGACATCCTCGGCGGCATCTATGCCCTGCTTTAAGTCTCCAATATCAACTTCAGGAGACGGATGTACTCTTCCAATGATCTGTGGCGCTATGGATTCCGTCTTTATTGCCTTCTCGGCGAACCGCATTCCAGCTGCTAGGACCGCTTTATCGGCTGGATGCTCAAGATACGCTGGATTCACCGCAGGCTGCGCGGTGGGGTCTAGGTCACTAGTTAGTACACTATATCTGATGCACCGTAGTAAACTTACCAGAGGTGGTGACATGAATTGTGCCTCTAGATGCTGGATACTGATGTACGAGGGCTAGCGTGAAGCCGTTCGGAGTTCCTGGCTCGGTAGGCGGGAATAGAACCCGCTGGTTGGGAACACCACCCTTGAAGGCTGCTATATGTGAACATCCTACTCTGAAACACGGAGACTTACTCGAAGTTGTTCTTGCATTTCCCGAACTGTGACCCGTCTACAATGGGACTATAGGAGACAATAGAACTAGTTGACTTACTGTCCAAAGTTAGTAGTATCCTCAGGAGGAGCGTTCGAGAGATTATTTGAGAAAGACAGATTCATAATTTTAAGTTAGGGAGGGGAACATACCACCCAGTAAGGGGGATCAGGATCATCTGTACGTTTGCCGATATGTCGCTCCGAAGGTGTGCCACCACTTGTTTTAGTTGTCTGCGCTCGAACTCAGTCTTAACCTCTGTCTGCTCAATGCTATTAATTGCATCATCTAGTTCAGCCTCGGATGCAAGGTGCTTGAAGGGAATGAAGCCCTGAACGCTTGCGATGGACGCCAACGGTCCTGTCTGGTGTTCCTCCAGCTGCTTGACCGCTGCGGCCATGTTATCGGGCTCGATCAATGCATCGTTGGATGTTATGCCACCCGGTTTGAGCTGGTACGCCAGTGGTGAAAACACTTTGACAACGTGAAGTCAGTATATTGTTAATCCTTGAAGCTCTGCATCATATCTTCAGAGGCCCATATCCAGTAGTTTCCTACTACGTCCAGAAATGACAATCCGAAGGAAAGCTGAAATATTGAAATGTTGAAGAAAGCCTTGCTATACATACTATGATCCTGAAAGTTGGCGCCAATACCACTGTTCTCTACTTTACAAGCGATACCCACTGCCTCCAAGACTTTCGGGTCGCCAATACCCGATAGTTCAAGAATCTGGGGTGTCTTTATGGCCCCGGCACAAACCAAGACCTCACGCTTTGCAACGACTTGGTACATTGTGCCTTCATGTGAGAACTCAACCCCTGTAGCTGTGTCATTCTGTTCGTTTAGGAGTACTTTGTGGACAAGAGCGTTGCAGATGACCTTGAGGTTAGGGCGGTCCTTGTTCGGCTCATAGTAACCCCTCGTGGCATAGCTTCTCTTACCGCGATCCGTACCGACACGGACGATGGTCCCCAGCGTGTTGTAAAATCCAATATGATCCCCGCTCCAAGGATCGATGGGCAGGTGGTCTGGAGGGAACCCTGCGGCTTTCTTGAAGGCGCAGCAAATGGCATCTTCAAGTTCTGTCTTCTGCTCATTGAAGCTTGTATGGATTGGCCCGCTCATGCCATGATAATCGGCAACAAATGGGAATGCTGAGCGATCTAGCGCTTCTGCGGGAATAGGATCCAAGGTTTCATGTTTCATGAAGTATTTGTTCAGCTCGCTTGAGCTCCATGATGAGTCATCCAGTAACTCGGTCCAGTCATCATAGTCCTGCTTAGAACCATGGACATACCTACGTTTGTAAGCTTAGCATCTTTACCCTAGGATATACGCACATCATATAGTTAATACCGCTCGAGCCTCCAAGTAGTTTACCCCTAGGCATATGACTATTATACCCCGGCGTTAGCAGACACCCTTTCGAAGAACTTTAAGAGTTGAAAGTCATATCTCGTGAGCTAAAAGTCCCGAGATATCCTTAGTCGGCAGAAATGGCTCCTAATACTGGATTAAATAAGAGATTTAATAGTCCGGAATACCTACTGAATGGTGCCTTTGTTTCCTTTCTAGCCACTTTAGTTAGATACATGATGGTTTATCGATGTGGGATTGAAGTCCTACTTGAGGTGTGCTCTTAATGATCCAGTCGTATTTCTCGTCGTGGAACAATTGGAGCCATGTACCAGGGGTATCTACCAGCTTGTCGCCAATGCGGTACTGGCCTGCCTCAATAACTCCAACAGTTATGTTCGGGTTCTCGCTCAGGCGACCAGCAAGAACGAGCCCTGCTGTACCGCCACCGCAGATGATAAAGTCATACTGCTGGCTGGTAAATTGTTGAGCGCTAGCTGTGGGATCTGAGAGAAGCATGATCGATATACTGAAGAGTAGATATTTCGAGAGGAAAGGTATGGCCAAGTTACAAGGAAGAGAGAGTTCATGCGGAGGCATCTATTTTGGGCGTCCCGGGATTGATAAGTATCTAGTTGTGGATACCCTAGGAGGCTTATGAGGTGACATTCACTAAGAACATATGGTTGCATTGGCGATTAGACAAATCCTGATTTACATCAGGATTGCAGTTCCGCCTTTACCCTTGCCAATTATCTTGGGAACAAATGATGCTGCGTCACCTTGCCAGTAAGATCTGTAAAGTTATAAGTAATAGGGATTAGGGTATCTATTTCTAAAGCTTAGTCGTGAGATTATATTCGCAGTAACTTGCGAAAATCATTTACTGTCACGCCAAGCAACGTAATATCCTCATGTGCATAGCTTGGCATATATGCGTTTTCGGTTGCAGTTCATTTATTCTCTGATGTGTGCGTAACTTTAGGTTCAGATTAGGTGTATCTATCAGTTCCTCATGAGTTAAAGAATATCAATTATTTAGATTTTTACGGTGTGCGGTAATTGCTGGACTACGGAGTTAGCCGGTGTGGTGGTGGTCTGTGCGTCCCTGCCTGTCAGCTTAAGGAATCCATTACTTAGTCACATAGAGTTCACTCTCCATCATTAATATAACATCTATACCACCCCCCATACTTCACCGGCATAAGCTGCTCCATTAGTGCACTCTCGACAAGCTAGTATACAATACGTACATTACCTACACAGGCCACGCCACATGAACTAGTGGCTTATGAGACTGTAAATAATATTCACTTACATGCTCGCAGTATGGAAGCGAGCGGGTGAAGGCAGATAGCTGCTTCTAGCATGTGCTAAAAAAGAATAATTACCAGTTAAAGTTCACCAATAGCACGTACTGTGAATGAGTTGTGACACACTTAGTCTCGACAAATTTAGCAGCAGTGATTCCAATAACATTACTCTAATGTCAATAGTGTCGCGATAGGGGTAGTCGTTATAGGATTACCAAAGGATCTTACAGTAGCACATCTCACCCACGAAAAAACAGTTAATTCCAGAATTAATTATTTATAATGAAGTCTTCCGAACAATCATGTAAAGATTAGGTTAGCTAAACATGTATCTAAAATGAACTTGACAAGTAAGTCGCGATGACGGCAACACTTAAATTACTATCGCGTACACAATAAATGTGATGAATGGCAAAGCCACACTTGACAATATTCACCACATGCTGTGAATTCACGCTAATAGCAAATCAATGGCTAAAACTATGAATAATGCAAAGTGAAGCAAGTCTTGATTCTCAAGTTGTAATATATAAAAGCGTAGATATAGAAAAACAATCATATCCTCATTGAAATCAGTTTGCTCCATATATAATTCTGGCATTGTGTAACCCGGCATGATACGCGGTTTGTAGCCGTTATTCATAATCTTTTCAGCTCCCTTGTATTGTTAAGATTACTCCATATGGCTGAATGTGTAACATCTACCCCTAGTGTGACAAGAGACATCATTCCTATTAAGAAGCCTTCAATGGTATGAGAAACACTATTATATTATCTATATCCCATGCCGCTCCGGCTTAATCAAGCAAGCGCTTCCTATCTACACAACTGTTGATTCGAGGGTTGAGGACTGATGCCTACAGTAAAAGGCATTCCGCAGGCATTGTATATAGATATAACAGGCTAGCCGCCACTATAGATAGCTAAACCTCAAGTCGAACAAATCTCAATTGAATATTATAGTTCCCTATCACTGACGAAGATGCTATTGGCATACAGGTATCAGATGCTCCCCTGCGTCAAAACGTGTGAGGTTGTAGATCTAATCCCATTAGATCCGAGAAAATTATCCCGAGCGCTTGGAAGGGCAAAAGGAACCTCAAGCCTATATAATAGCATTTTTATCAATCCATCATTCAGACTGCAAAATTTTACTTTGCAGCACATAAAATTAAGAAAGGGAACAGAAACAAAAATTATACAGGAGGACAATAAGCATGTAAGCTTCATTCCACATAATATTCCTAAGATTATTTTCAGCCCTGTTTTAATGTATTAGGGGATTTATGGGGAGACAAAGCAAAATCTACCAAGCCGTAGCTTAGAAAGCACAAAATCGTACATATGTAGCGATATTCAGTCGCTCATATAAACCATTGCGATATATAACGTTGTAGTTATTGCCTTCCCAGTTTAGCTTATATGTTTAGCATCAACTGATTGGGTGGAAGGCGGCGTAAACGCCGATTCTGTCTGCAAGACTCAAGGAGCCGAAGTCTTTTGATAGCTTAATCGACTTGCCAAGGCTACTCAGATAGTTCAGATACTATTTTAGCAAGAACGTTTCCATCCTACAGGTGCTCGGTGAATTCAAAATTATGATATGAGACTTATCGACTTCACTATGTAAATTGGTAAACGGACCAGACGCAATGTCATCTTTCTCCAGCCCCCCCCCCTTTTCTGAACCGTATTTTTCGGTGTGGGGTTGCTTGAACGTCGGTGCGGTGAGTCGGTGCTCCGATCCCGACTTCAACATCACCTGGGAGATATCCTAGACAGGAGAGGCGAGGACGGGACGAGGGTGACGAGCCAGGATAATGAATATGCACATTCATCGGCACTGCGCTCTTAGGCGTATTCATTTTCATGGCCATATCATTCGCTATGATATATTCATTATCTCCCAAGAAAAATCATTGGTTCAAGGTATCATAATACTTGGCAAATTACCACTTAGATGGGAATCCAAATTAGGTATTTGGCGCTTTGCAGAGTACGAGTTGAAACAGGATTGGGGTAACGCTGTATAATCAGAAACCTGACCCAAATCGTGCAGCTGCGGTATCGTTTCTTAACTACTTACTTAAAGTATGTAAATGAATTTGAGAATTATACATCAACGTTATTGGCTGTAGAATTGTACGAGATCACTACATATCTATATAACTTTATGCCTAATAGGTGATGCTATACGAAGTGAAGAGAAGAAAATGTGTCCCTCGGATTCTCCCACGAAAACCGTCAACTACAACTCAATACGAAGCACAGCGGTCTGTCTTCTAACCTTGTAGACGAATAAAGAAAACCCATACAGCAATTAAGCAACAAAGTAGAGCAATTATGCATATACAATCCGGTTGAAAAAGCATGACGAGAATAATTAAGCATCACCTATGAAACACCCCCTGCATGATCTTCACTAGGGTTGCGCAAACCCGTCTGCCGGTAGTACAGGCGGATATTTCCCCTCAAATTACACCTGTGTCTTGTATGAGTCCTCTGGGGAAGTTATGACTGGCCTTTCCAAGTTGAGAACAGAATCTAGAGATACCCTGACATTTCACATCGAGGGTCGGATGACTGTCATCAACGAGTAACGTACCCAACAGTTGTTGGGGCCTGCATGGCATGATCCCACGTCACGTGTAGTTACGATATTTCTCCGTTCACATGAGCGGTCCCCAGCGGCCATCGCCGGGTTTTCTATCTCATGTAATAAGGTCATTTACAAAAACGAGGATGGCGTGTAGCACAAGGCACGTATGCTTCGCTGCATACTCGGCAGGATCGATAACACTGTGTCTCTGCGACCGATTATCTGCCGGATGTCATAAAATGTAGGTGAATTCAAGATCGCGTGGCGATCGGGAAAGGGTTTACGATTAGTCTAGTTCAGTCTAACAGAGATCGACTAGGGTACAAACTAGCAGAAGCCCTCGATGTATATGAAGTTAGAAGAAAGATTGATTTGTAACTTTGCAATCTTGGTACTGACGATTGTTACTACCTATTCTTGTATATAATGCGACCTAAGTCCAAGCGCTGTGTAGCAAGAAGCAGCATTCCGTGCGAATACGATTCGCATGGGAAACCCATCCGGAGTAAGCTATTAACCTTCCATGTAAAGATCTGATGGAGTTGACCTAGTCAATACTAATGACAGTATACATATCAACACAACGCTTACTACCTGACAGCAGTATTATCTGTCCGCAATCTACCGACATCAAGTGAGTGTACACGTCAATAGCCCACTTGCAATAGCCTCTGTCTTTGGCGGAAGGCCACAGCGCCAAGTCTGTGGAGGTAAGCTTGACGAGATCTTGAGGTCTATATGTAAGCAGAGATTCATGTGTCTTGTGCATCATATGAATTTATTATTAACCTCCGATTGGATATAAGTAAGGTTATTGTGGAAAACCTGACTTAGAGAAAAGGCCGCAGCAGAGATGCATACTCAATCCTGGGCAGCGCTTCACGGTTTGAGGCATTATTGTTGGCACAGACGATTCCAAGACTGCAAGTTTATACATGATATGTTCATTTATGTGGACGTGATAATGGTATTGGTCATATTTACACAGCTAGAAGCTGCCTTTTAGTATGGCTGGTATGGCTGGCTAATTTGACAACTAGAAGGAATGTACATGACTTATAAGCAAATAAAAACCAGGATATACCGAAATATATAGGCATTTATTGCATATAAATAATGCTTATAAAACATAAAAGCCTCTATAACTAGAAGTTCTAAGATCTAAATATGGCATCCTTTATATCACACACGGCCTATAAAAAAGGCCATTTCACGTAATTTCAATTTTCCCGCCACATTAAAATAAATTAAGTATTTTCAATATTAATATAGCGCTACGTTAGCTATAAAACAGAAATAAATAAATAAGCTTAATTATATACTATATATATAGTGGGGGTTTTTCCCATTACTAAAATTTAATCTAACTATATATTAAAGGTATATTTAAATATAAGATTTGCTATTTTAATAATAAATAAATTTAATAATAATATAAGATATATCGCCTCGCCTTCCCGTAATATACTTATAACCTGCCGCACCACTTAATTTATATATATTTTTAATATACCTTTACTATAGCTTTAAGGCCTTTAAATATACATATATTATAACTACTATAACAAGTTAAAAAAGGTTCGTAAAAAAGCCGAAAAAGCATATAGCTTATAAGATTAGCTTTAGTAACTATTAGTTATATTAACTAAAAAGGCACTAAAAAAGAAGGCATTAATAAAGGCTGTAATAGCTATAAAAGTTATCGACCTTATAAATAACTTTTAAATAGCTAACTATTCTATTATAAAAGGCTTATTTAACAAAAAAAAGCCACCTAAGTATTAAAGGCTATTAGAGGCTATTAGAAGCCATTAGAGACTATTAGAAATTATATCTAATTACCTTATTAAATAAGTAGTAAAAGGTTTAGGAAATAACTTTATACTACTATTAAATTTACCTATTATTAAAATAGTAAATCTTCTTTTTAATATACCTATATTAAAAGTTTAATACGCTTAAAAAAAACTATTATAACGAACTAAAGCAGTAAAACTTTAGTAGCTAATAATCCCACTAGTTAATCCTATTACTAAATTTTCCCACTATAAAAAGATATTAAATATTTAAAGTAATATTTAAATATCTTATATTAGGATATATACTATAGTATATACGCCGATAGGCGTAACACTATAGCATTCCCTCCATTATATTAAGGTTCGCCTTAAACCTTAAGCTAAATCCGGCCTCCAGCTATAACAGCCTTAAACAAGGATTAATAAAGGAATAGCCCCGGCGATATAAGGCTATATATAGAATACCGGAAAAGGTACGCTTTTTATTAAACGTACGGCTTAAACGCACGTCTTTAGTTACCTTAAATATTATAACGAATTAAATTAATGGGGTTACTAAAATTTTAGTTCGTTATAATTATATAATAATATTTACCTATATTTTATACATTCCCTTCTACTTTATAGTAGTTAATTATATTATATTTTAATCTCTAAAACTACTATAAACTTAATTATATACCTAAAAGTTATCTTAAGTAATTTATATTACTAATTACGTAATATATATTTATTATATATAAAAATACGACGTAATAAATATATAGCTCGCTTTAGTTAAAAATATATAAATAAATGCTGTTTAACGGGTGCCGTTTAAGTATTTCGACTATCGGCGTTATTTTTAAAAAAGTATATTTAATACTGTTTAAAAAAAAGGAAACGTAATATTTTATTACCGGAATTTCGCTAAAAAACTATTGTTAAAATATAAATCGAACCTAAATAATAGTTTTATTTTTTAGTATTTTTTATATCTTAGCTCCTTTAATCTTTATATATTATATATCCCGGCTTTAATAAAAAGCTTAATATCTTTATTAATACCGGCGACTTTTTTAGCTTTCGACTACCGGAATTTCGCTCCAGCTAGCCTATTAGTCGGCTTTTTTATACTATTTGTTTTGTAATATTTAGTTAGTTAGTCGCTGTCCCAGTTAAGGTATCGGGAATATAATAAATATATAAATAATTTGCTAATAGCGTTAAGTAAGTGTTTTACCGTTTAACTATATCGGCTTCCGGAATTAAATAAATATATTTAATAGCGCTATTTAAATAAAAGGAAGCGTCGTATTTAGCTACCGGAACTTCGCCAAAAAACCATTATTAAAAATATAAATCGAACCAGAAGTAGTTAATATAATATAAATATAATACAGTTATTATTTTAACGGCCTAATTACTATTTTAAAATAAGGTATCGGGATAAAAGAAGCGCCGCTTTATAACTTAACTAATTAAAAGTAATTAAGGCAACGAAACAAAAAAATCTTTTATAACGGCGATTAATCGAAAGGAAAGATGTCTTTATTATCGGCGATAAAGCCGTTTAAGCTATATATATTTTATTTAAGAGTAAAAGAAAAAAACAAGCGATATATATATGCTACGGTATATTAGCCCTATAATATTACTTAAGCTTAAATAGGTATTACTATTTTAATAAATATATATTAATATTGCCGGAAAATAATATTTTGTTTTTTAGTATTCTTTATATTCTAGCCCCTTTAGTTTTTATATATTATTTAAGTCTATAGTTTAAATTATAATAGTTAAAATAAAAAAAACGCTATATATAGCTTAAGACTTTAATAAAAAATTATATAATCGATTTATTAAATAGTTTAAAGGCAGTTTTATTGCCTTAATATTAAGACTTTTTATTAATATTATATATTATTATAAAATAAGTATTATATAACTAATAGTATAAATTAATTAAAATAACTATTAAATATACAACTAAGTTTATAGCAGTTCCAAAAACTAGAACGTAATATAATAAACTATTATAAAGTAAGTAAGGGTTATATAAAATGTAAGTAAGTATAACTATATTATATATTAATATAAGTTATATATAATAAAAATAGTTTTTTTTTACTGCTAGTTAGTAAAAAAAACATTATATATATAAGCAAAGCCCGTATTTAGCTAAAATAAAATATTACGTAATAATAAAGTACTAATATATAAAATATAAAAGGAACTAATATATATTAATATAATAAAAACAACCTCAGGGGCATATATAATACTTTTTTATTAAAGGAAAAAGAATTTTATTAACTAATAATAACTAGCTTAAGCTACGTAACTAAAAAAAAAAAAACCAGGCATTTTATATACCACTAACTACTAAATATAATATATTAATTTTATAATAATATATAAGGGTTAATTAAAAAACAACCCTTCAGTTAATTCTTTATATAATATATAATATTATTTGCTACTATATATATTTATTACATAATACTTAAGTTTTTTGCTCTCATTTTTATTTTATAAATACCTTTATAACCGGTATCTATATAAGCTTTAAATCCGCATTCCCTTATAAAAGATTTTCGACAAATAAAATATAAGGATTTTAGTCCTTAGCTAGCTTTAATATTTTAATATCGCTTAAAAATTACTAGCGTTTTAAACTATTTTCTATTATAATTATAATCCTAATATTAAAGGTTATTAAGCAAACGTTAATAGCTTTAGCTAATTATTATCATTATAATACTAAAAAATAAATAAATATTCTTACCTTAGTTATAATAACGGAATTAAAACTAAAATTAAATCGACCTTTATTATAAAAGCGAGGCTTTACGGGAAGCTTATAATTAAATCGACCTTTATTTTAGGAGCGAGGCTTTAAAAAAAGCCTATAGTTAAATCAACCTTTATTTTAGGAGCGAGGCTTTATAGAGAGCCTATAATTAAATCGACCTTTATTTTAAAAGCGAAACTTTAAAAAAAGCTTATAATTAAATTAACCTTTATTTTAGGGGCAAGGTTTTACGGGAAGCCTATAATTAAATCGACTTTTATTTTAAAAGCAAGGTTTTATAGAAAGCCTATAGTTAAATCGACCTTTATTTTAGGGGCAAAACTTTAAGGGAAACTTATAATTAAATCGACCTTTATTTCGGGAGCGAAATTTTACAAAAAACCTATAATTAAATCGACCTTTATTTCGGAAGCGAGACTTTACGGGAAACTTATAATTAAATCGACCTTTATTTCGGGAGTAAGACTTTACAAAAAACCTATAGTTAAATCGACCTTTATTTTAGGAGTAAGATTTTACGGGAAGCCTATAGTTAAATTAATTTTTATTATAGGAGCGAGACTTTAAGGAACTTTATTATTTAGCGAAATCTTACGTCTTCCGTACTTATTAGGTTTTTATATCTATATTTTATTAGCTATATAAACTATTATTTAGTATATCCGAGTTTTTATATAAATATAAATCTTATTTTTAACAGAAATAAATCAAACTTTATAAAAGTTTATTAGTCTTTTTATTATAAGGTAGCCGATATAGTTCGGGAGGGAGGAATAATAGGGCTAAATAGCTTATTAAAGCCGGCTAATAAAAATTCTATATAATTATTTACTAAATTTAAAATAAAAGGTATTACTAATAAAAATAAAATAAACTCGGCTATATTATATTAGTTTTATTATAAAATAACCGATATAGTTTAATAGGGAGGGATAATAGGGTTAGGTAGCTTATTAAAGCCGGCTAATAAAAATTCTATATAATTATTTATTAAATTTAAAATAAAAGGCGTTATTAATAAAAATAAAATAAACTCGGCTAAACTATATTAGTTTTATTATAAAATAGCCGATATAGTTTAATAGGGAGGGATAATAAAGCTAGGTAGCCTATTAAAGCCGGCTAAAAAAAGAAATTCTATATAGTTATTAACTAAATATAAAATAAAAAGCGTTATATATTTAAGTTATATAATAAAGTTCTCGTTATTATTTAATATAATTTCCTTATATTAGGTTAAAAACGTTATATTTATTTCCTAATAATATTTAAGTGGCATATAACTATTATTTATATTATTATTTAATAAAACTGATATAATAAGCTTTAAACTTAAAACGGCAAGCTTTATTTAAAGTTATAATATATAATTAAAAGTCGTAAATAGTAAGGTATTATAAGCCTTTATAGACGCTAAAACGAGTATATATTTTTAAGATTTGCTATATTATATTTATTTTATACAAATATCTACGGGATTATTAAGGCGGCATTAAAGTAGCTATATAATTTTAATATATATTCGGGAACTTAAAAGTTTTAAAGGTTTTTATCGAGAAATAATTAGTTAAAAAAAGGATTGATGCGTGTTGCCCCGGGGGGCATATGCACGGACCATGTAAGATAAGATAAGATAAGATAAGCCAGCCTGGCCATATGTGGCATAGCAGTAGCTAGTTAGGAAGGGTCCCTCCTTCCTTTTTCCCAATACAGATTAGATTGATACACCCGCATATTGTTTGTATCAAGGATTAAAGTAATTGTTATAAAACGATATAGTTTTTAGTTATAAAAGGTCGCTAGAGATATTAATAAAATATATAATAAAAGTTTTCTTAATAGGTTAGTTAAAAAAAAGTGCTCCTTAAATAAAGAGGTAAAAAAACCTCCTTTTATACTATTTTATATAACAAATAAATACTTATTAATAAATATTTATTAGGTTTATTAAAATAGCCGCTAAAAGCAAAATACTATAATTTATATAGCAAATAATAAACCTTAAGGTCTTAAGTTAAAGATAAGGCTATATCCGGGCGTTATAACAGTCCTAAATTATTTTTAGCTTATTACTTAATCTAACAAAACAATATTTAAAACCTCCCTACCGTTTCCTTATTTCCTTTTTACTAGCTTAAAAGAAATAATTAAATAATATATAATAATAAAACGCTTAGCCGGTTTCGCCTATATAATTAGGTTATAGCCCCTATTTATATCCTAAACCCTAAGTTATATTTCGGTATTATAACAGTTTTAAGTTATTTTTAGCTTATTATTTAATTTAGTAAAACGATATTTAAAATTTTTTTACCGTTTTTTTATTTCTTTTTTGCTAGCTTAAAAAGAATAGTTAAATAATATATAATAATAAAGCGTTTAGCCGGTTTCGCTTATATAATTAAGTTATAGCCTTTATTTATATTTTAAACCTTAGGCTATATTTCGACGTTATAATAGTCTTAAGTTATTTTTAGCTTATTATTTAATTTAGTAAAACGATATTTGGAATTTCCCTACCGCTTTTTTATTCCTTTTTTATTAGCTTAAAAAAAATAGTCGAATAATATATAATAATAAAACGTTTAGCCGGTTTTATTTATACGATCGGGTTATAGCCTTTATTTATATCTTATATTCTAGGTTTTAGGTCCCGTTATAATAACTTAATATCCTTTTAAATTTAAAGGGCTAAAAATATTATTAGTTTTACTATAGCAAACTCGGTTTAATATAGGCTAATAATATAGCAATCTTTAAATTGCTATAAATATATATTTTAAATCTAATATAAAAGCGGCATAAGTAGTTATTATTTTCTAATCCGATATATTTTTCGGTTTCCCTTAAGTATTACTAGCCTTTCGAGCCTTTAAAAAATACGGAAAGTAAAATAAAAAAAAATCGTTTTTTAATTTTAAAAGCTAACTTATTTTTAATATAGCTCCAAAAATCTATTAAACGGGTTTTAACCTATTAAATCTTTATAGACTTATAGACTGGAAATAAACAAAGCTATCGCAAGATATAAAAAAGGAAAAGTAATTCTTATTATCTTTCGATTTATCCCGAGCTAACTCGTAAAGAAAGGCTTTATATAATATAGCGGCGAAAAAAAGCTTCTAAAATCTATTAAATCGGATAGGTATTTAATTATAACAATTTCCCTTTTATTATATATTCCCGATTCTTTTTTTTTATTGCTAATTTTACGCTATTTTTATATAACTATTATTATATATATTTATAAAATCGATTATATTAATATATATTTTAATAATCTCTTTTTTATTCCCGGCTTAGCTATTTAGCTTAGCTATTTTATTTATCCCGCTAGCGATTTATATCGACAAGTTTTAAAATTAGCCCTAAAAAACCCTATATTTATATACGTTTTAATTCTTTAGTATACTTTAATAATAAAATACCTTCTGTTTATTTATTTTTTTAAATTTATTATCTATTAAACTATTAATAATTTAATTTAGCCTTATAAACTTTTGCTATCCGTAATTTTTATATAGCTTTTCCAAAAAGATTTTACCGACTATAACTTATTAGTTAATTTTTATTATTATTTGTTACCTAAATATAATATTAAAAATAAAAGCGGTAATATTATAAATAAAAGGACTATAAAAATAGCTATAAAACTATAGTACTTTAATTTAGCACCTAATGGCTTATATAAAAGTTTGTAAAAAAAAGTTATATATTATATAACGTATAACCCGCTACTAACTATCCGCGCAATTATTCGCTTAAATTATAATAGGTTATAATTTAGAAAATAAGACTTAATTTAAAAGTTAACGGGATTTTAAGGGATTTTTTTTGCCAAACGTGCTTTAATAAATATATTAATATAAAAGAAGAAAAGTTTTGCCCCTATTATTACAGATAATAAAATATATATAAATATAGTTTAAATTTATATAATATATAAAATTAAAAAGTATATAAGAAATAATAGTAGCTAAAAATATATTTTTTTAGCATTATTAATATTTATATTAAAATAGTAATACCTGCTATAGCTTAAGCGGGAAAGCTGTTAAAATAATTTCTGTAATATATTAGATTAATATTATCACTCTCGGATTTAATTCGCACCTTAAATATAATATTCTAATAAATATTTAATACCTATATTTTACCCTTATATTTACTTATACTACTTAAATGCTGCCGCTAACCGAAACTTTTATTTTATAATATAGCATTAAACGAAGCGAATTATTTATACGCTTATTACGTTATTTCAAACGGGATACCGACTAATTGCTATAAAATAAATAATATATTAAGAAATCGACTAATAGACTGGCTTATAATAAAAATCCGGTAGTTATATATTAGAAACGGGTACTTAAATAGCGCATTTTAAGATTGCCGGTATTAATAAAGGCATTAAGCTTTTTATAAACTTTAGGTATATAGTTTATAAGACTTTTATATAGTATTTTAAATTAGTACGGGCTAAACCCTTATATATAATGTTTTTTTTACCGACCGATAGTAAAGAATATTATTTTTAATATATATAACTTATATTAAAATATTATATAATTATATTTATTTGTATTTTATATAATACCTTTTATTTTACGGTAGTTATTTATATTATATTTTAGTTCCTATAACTATTATAAACTAAATTTAGTTATATATTTAGTAATTATTTTAATTAATTTATATTATTCGGTATATAATAAAAACTAAAAGGTATATAAGAAATAATAAAAAAATAAAAAATATCTTTTAAATAATATAAATATATTTATTTAACTATCGGTATAACGCGACTATTATTATTTAATTTTTTTATAGCTTTTAAAATTAAAATTTTTTTTTTATAAATAACTTTATATATTAAAGCTTAAAATCCTTACGCGTTTACTTACTTCCGGAATCCGGCCGTTTATTTTATTATCGGAAATTATAAACAAATATTGCCGGTATTTTATTTTCCACTTTATTATCGGTTATAATACCCGCTTAGCCCGTATTATTTAATGCTTAAGGTAGCTTTATAAACTAATTTAAGCTTAAATTAATATAGAATTAAAAGAATTATTATATAAAAGTAATAAGGAGGCTTATAAAAGTATATTTAGCCCGGCTTATTAATTTAACGGCTGCGTTTTATAGGTATCGTTTTTTGCGTTAACTGGAATAATCGCTTACTTATTACTATAAATTAAGCCGCCGCCGCTTTATACAGGTTTTTTTAGCCGAAAATATTATAAGATTTCGTAACTAATTTACTTAATAAAACTATTACGCCTTTTCCGGCATTATAGATAGTAAATATAGCCTACGTAATAGCTGTAATATATTAGGAATAGCTTTTTTACGCCTATAAAAATTTAGCTATTTACCGATATATTTTTATTAAACTTTTTAGGCTTCCTATTACGGCGCTAGTAGTAATAATATTTTACTAAAGTACTAATACTATATTATACTATATAATCGCGTTCTTTATATATATATAAGGCTGCCGCTAGAAAAAAGTATATTAAATATTAGATATAAAAGCTATAGCTTTAATATAAGTTTTAGTCTATCCTTTCTTAATTTTAGTGCGAAAATTTCTTTCGACTAAAACTATATTAAATACGGATATAATAATATACGGCTCGAGTTAAGTATAAAAAAAATAGTAAGCGTAATTACAAATATAAGGATAAAAACCAGCTGGGAACTTTTAAAAGTTATAATAACTAATATATTTTTTTATATTTATTTTTACTACTATATATAAATATAAACCCCTTTTATATAATAAGTTATAAAAACTTTATATATATTATTTAAATAATAATATATAAACGATATATAAAAATTAAAGCGAATATAAATTATAAAGCTACTTTATTTTTAACTAATAGTTTAAAAATCGCCGGAAATTAAATTACGTTAGACTATTTTTATATAACGTTATATTTATTATTTCGTTTTATAGTATTAGTTATCTTAATTTTTGTTTAAATAAAAAAGCCGCTATATATTTTATACGATATTTAGAGATTTTAACTAATAATATTATACTAAAGGGTATAAAAGTAGTGTAAAAAAGGAAAAAAGTAAATAAGCCTTTAATAAAAAAGCTAAGTAAAAGCGAAAGTATATTTAAATTTAAAAAAGCCTAATTTTACTAAAAAATAAACTTTTTTTCCTTATATTTACTTTTATTTAGTTTTACCTTATTATAAAATATCGTATAATATAAATCCGCTTCTACACTTATTTATATTAAACCTAATATTATTATAGCTACTAATATTAAACTATAATTTACCGATATTAAATTAAATAATTTAGCTTAAATTATTTAATAATATAACTTTTAATAAGAAATAATTAGGGTTATTTTTGCAAAAAAACTATAGTAACTTTACTTTCGGGAATATAATACTCGATAAGCGGCCGGGAATGTTTAAAAAAAAGTTTAATAACTTTATTTTTATAAATATAATGTTTTATAAACTGCCGGGCATATTTAAAAACGACTTTCGCGATTCTGCTTTCGGAAATATAATGTTCGATAAATTATTAGGTATATTTAAATAAGCTTTTGGCAACTTTATTTCCGGGGATATAATATTTAATAAACTGCCGGGAATATTTAAATAAAATTTTAGCGACTTTAATTCTTAGGGTATTATACCCGATAATAGATTTATTAAATTATTTATAGCCGAATTTAATATCGAAACGCTAGCTAATAATGTTTTTATTACTTATAATAACGATATTTATAGCATAGTTATATTATTTTATAATAATAATTACGGATATATATTAGCTACGGCTAAAATACCTATAAATTTTAATAGCCCGGTTATAATTAACCTAACTAGCGACTTTAATGCTGAAATCGATATACCGATACCAATAATATCGAGGAAAAGGCGTCAGTTATTTAAGCTGTTATAATATTATAAAAAAGTATATCTTACTTATAACCTTTAATTAAATCTACAAATTAAAATTGTCGATATTTATTTCAAGTTTAACTATTATAGCCTATATTAGAATAGGCGAAAGAATATTTGAAAACGTAAAAACAATAATTTTATAAACCTTAAAAAGTTAACCGGAAAAAATATAAAAGGGCTATTTAATTTGGAGTAATTTTATTTAAAAAACTTTTTACCTTTTCTATTTATATATATACGGGCTAATAGTAACGGATATAATATTGCGCTCGAATAGGAAAATAAGCGTAACTTATTTATAAGTTTCGATTTAGTTTAATAGTAATAAAAATTTCGCGTATTATATATTAATATAAAACAGATATTATTTTATTTAAGCAAAAGTTAAAAGGTTAAGTAAGCTTAAGTAAACTTTATTATTTTATTATTAATTTAGTTAAGCTAAAAAAATTAATTATAGTATTATTTATTAGGTATATATATAATGTTAATAATGGAAACGGTATTTTAGGAAATCCAGGGGAGCCGATAAATAATAATATTTTATTAAATATAAAAGGAATAGCTAATTAGTATTAAAAAGTCGTTATATTAATAATTATTTATATTTCGGTTTAATTAAATAACTATAGTTAAAATATAAAATCTTAATCAGTAATAGCGATACTTATAAATAAAAGCGGTAACTATAGTTAAAACTATATTACGGCCGATATATTTAAAGGCTTTTTTTTAGTTACGAGCTGTTATTATTACATAATAAGCTCTTATATTTTTTTTAGCTATATTATAGCTTTTTATATTATTTTATAATAATAAATAGCTAGGATTTAATATAAATGTTTAAATAAATAATATTATTTACTCTTTTAAAGTAATATAAAATATACTAAATTATTTTTAGATTTATTATTTTAATTATATTAATAATTATATATAATATTTTATTTTTATAATATATAGCTGATATATAGTTATAAGTAAGCAAATATAACTTTAGTTAGATATTACGACTTCTTAGTAACGGATAAACAACCGGTCGCGCAGTTTTTTAGCGACCCGTTATCGAACCTTTAAATCTCGAGTATTTAATAAGTATTATATTTACCGAATTATACGTAAATATACTATTTAGTCCTAAATAACCGGAATATAAGTAATAATATTTAAATATTACTTTTTTTTTATTTGCGTTATTTAGTATATTTTGCTAAATATATTAATATTTCGAATAAGTTTGCTAAAGCTAAGAAAATAGACTTTCTAACTATATATACTTAAGCAAAATTCTCTACTATCTATATTTTAAATACCTACTAATATATATATATTAATTAGCAAATAAAAATATTATACGTTATTAAAATAATAGCTAAACTATATCTAATAATTAATTATAAAAAACGGGAAATTACGCTAATTAAGTTTATAAGCATTTTAAAAACTTACGAAAATTTTATATAAAAAAAAAACAAATTAAAATTATTTATAAAAGCGGAGAACTTTTAAGCACTATTTAAAAAGCTTACTAATTTATTACATTAACTGTTATTAGGCTTATAACTTATGTATATATATATATACTTTATAACTAAGCTATAAAATATATATACGCGGGCTATAAACTATAAGCCTAACATTATTTATTTAGTAACTAATCTATAAAATATATAAATATATATCGATAGCTATATATAATATAATATATTTAATATACTAAAAAAAACCCCTTTTATTTAAACTATTATTTAAGCGAAACTATATAAAATCTAAACTTAATATACTATATATTTACGGCGTATTTAAAAAGTTAAATAACGATAGGAAAAAAAGAGCTTAAAAAGGAAAAAGGGGCTAAATAAAAAATTTAATCTTAAGACTACGAGATAAAAAATAATATAAATCGCTTTAAATATAATAACCTATTCGAAAAATACTATTTTTTTTTGCTTGGAACATTTTTATTAGCGCTTTATTATTTGTTTTAAGCTTTTAGATACTTTTCTTTCGCGGATATCCGGACTATTATATAAGATATTTGTTTCCGACCTTACAATTTTATCTTTTTCGTAATATATCTCTTACGACATATTTATTTATAAAAGGCGGTACGGGACCGGGCTTTTTTTTTATTACCCGAGCCTCCGTAAAATTTTTTAAGCTTGCGGGACACCCGGCTTTTTTAGACTTAATGCTTCCGTTATATTATCTAATTTTAATTATAGTCGTTATTTTTAAGAAAGAAATAAATAATAAGGCATAAAAGATATAACTATTTAGACTTTATTATATTTGCTTTTTTAGACGGTTTATATATTTTTTTATATATATTAGGCAGCCTTTTTTAAAAGTATAGCGTTTGGGTAGCCTATATAATAAATCCGAAAGGTAACCGGAAAAAGCCCGTTCCCGAAATAATATATCTATTATATTTATACTAGCTATTATAAAATAAAATAATCGATTAGTAATTTAAAATAAAAATAAATTTATATAATGTCTAATTTAAAAAGTAATAAAGCTAAATATAAAGTATAAAAATAAATAAAAACTTAAACTTAAGTTAAAAATAAAATAAGGACTTTTTTATAAATATTTTTAGGGAATTTAGAGGCTCTCGTTTACTTTAGCTATAAAATAAAGCCCAAAAGGCCGCGGCATTTTTAAAACTCGACTTATATAATTTTTAAGTTATTTATATCTTACCATAAGGATAAACCGAAGTAATAATGTAATGGGGCAGGGGATTACGGGTATTAATAGCAGCTTAGGAGCCACTAAAAGCCCCTTAAAGCTACGTTATAAAGCATTTTATAGGGCACTTTATAAGGTATTTATAAAGTATTTTATAGGGCAATTTATAGTGGATTATATACCTATATTTAGCTGACTTTTTCCCTTATATCTCCTTTACTTTTTTATAATAAAGATTACTAGATAGTCACACACATATAGCTTTAGCAGCTAATATACACTTATTTTAACTTGATATCTCACTTTCGATTTACCTTAACACCCTGTCTTAAGACATTTGGCTTACTCCCGGACAGGCCTTAATTTTTTTGCCTTTTAATTAATCGAGCAAAACAGTCCTTTTTATTATACCATAAGTTATAAAGGCATAAAATTCACCAGCAATAGCTACTTAAAGTACATACTGTTAGACTCACTTTCGCACGCGAACTATTTCATTCCATTTTGTCCGATAGCCACCTGTCTCTTATATAAATCAAACCAAGCTATATGCTCGATCGATAGCTAGCCAGCTGCCTTATTTATATATTATATCTATGTCACTTGTTACTTACGATTTACAAATTTTCTTTTTATATAACAGGATACTAGGAATACAGAGCGCGATAACACCAAAAACACCAGACCGTATGTTTTATATATAAACCTGTTTATTTTTATATAGGTAACGGTAACAAGCTAATTATGCTATTAGTATATGGCTGGATGTAGCCAGCTATTGACACGTATACGATTTGTATGGACGACGATATCGGATGACACCTTTTTACACCCTGATACACCTCATTACTTGAATGTCACCTTCAGCAGCAAGGGAGGCTGTCAGCTGCTGCTGCTGCTGCTGCTGCTAGCTGTGGCTAGCTGACCTGCTGTCACCTGCTGACCTGCTGTCACCTGCTGACCTGCTGTCACCTGCTGTCAGCTGCTAGGGAGGCTTATAGGGAGGTCACCTGACCTGACCTGCTGCTGCTAATAGCTGTGGCTATTTGACCTGTTAAAAGCCGTGGCTAGCTGTGGCTAGCTGACCTGTTGTCACCTAACCCTGCTGCTGCTGCTGCTGCTGCTAATAGCTGTGGCTATCTGACCTGTTACCCTAAGGTCCCTGGGGTGAAAATTTTTTTTTCAGATCTGAAGGTCAGGCATTCAAGTGTGGGGCGTGTTTTCATTTTTTTTTTTTTGTCTTTTTTTTTTTTTTTTTAGATTTTTCAGCTGCGTGGACGCTAGCTGAAAAATCAGGGAGGGATGTAATAGGGCAGGGGATTACGGGTATTAACAGCAGCTTAGGAGCCACTAAAAGCCCCCTAAAGCCACGTCATAAGGCACTCCACAGGGCATTCCACAGGGTATCCACAAGGCACTCCACAGGGCAATTTACAGTGGATCACATACCTGTATTTAGCTGACCTTTTCCCTTACATCTCCTTCACTTTTTTATAACAGAGATCACTAAATAATTATACACATATAGCTTTAGCAACTAATATACACTCATTTTAACTTAATATCTCACTTTCGATTTACCCTAACACCCTGTCCTAAGACAATAACTAGTTAGCGGCTACTTAAAACTAGTAAGAGTTTTTTAAATAAAGGTAATCCGCCGGCGAAAAAATATAGAAAAGTTTTAAAAAAAAGTTAACCTTAGTTTCGAACGTTTAAAGATCTAGCTTTATATAGTTTTATATGCCGTAATTGAAAAAATATAAGTAGATCTGGGTTTAAGGGATATTTCGCGGCTATAATAAAACTAATAATAAAAAGGAATTAAAAAGCAGCCGAGAGATTAAAAAGTACGGAAAAGTTTTAAAAAAAAGTTAACTTTAGTTTCGAACGTTTAAAAATCCAGCTTTATACGGTTTTATATATTATAGTCGAAAGAATATAGGTAGATTTAGGTTTAAGAGATATTTTGCGGCTATAATAAAACTAATAATAAAAAGAAATTAAAAGTCAGCCGAAAAATTAAGAAATAATTAAACAAAATAGCGCAAATAATTAAGCCGGGAATTCTTTAAGCCAGGCTTCTTATTAATAGCTAAAGGGTTAATATCGATATAATACTTAGCACTTAAGAACGCTAAAGAAGGGAATAAAAGGTAGCTAATATATAAAAGGCTTAATTCGGTTAGATATAAAAATATAGTCGCTATAGCTATAATGCTAGCTAGGTATAAAAACCTTTAAATCCTATTATATAAAACTTTTATATTTATATTACTATTTATATTATTTCTAATAGATTAAATTAGAAACTTTATTTAATAAAGCGTTATTACCGTTATCGATATTATTTAAAATAGCCTTTTTAATATATATAATTTTTTAGATATATATTTACGAGTATATTTATCCGGCGGTAGCGTTTTTATCCGATTTAGGTTTAGCTTATATATCGATTTTACCGAAACTCGGAATGTTTCTAAAAAAGCAATAAAGTTTTAACAATTTTTTCTTAAAAACTATAAGACTTTAAATTTCTGCCAAACCTATTTAAACTACCGATATAATAATTTAATAAACTTGGTTTTATTAATAAAAAAACTTTATATTAAATTTTTTATAATATAAAAATTACCGATATTACTAGTTATATTTTTATTTTTACGAATTACCCGATAGTAAATTATCCGATTCTGTTATTTTAAAAAAGGTTACTAAAAGGATTTACTCTATTTGTTATAAAGATAACTTAAATATAATTATCTTTATATATAATACGTATATTTATTAATCCGTTAAAGAGATATATTAATATATATTAGGCTATAATTTTTGTTACAAATATATAAACGATTAGTTTAAATAATATAATTAGATATAATCGACATTTATATACTTATATTATCGTTTTATAATTAAAGAACGAAATTTAGTTCTATATATTTTAAAATAATTATAATATTCTAATGGCAGTTTTTTATCTCGCGTTTTATTTCTTTTAACTAAATCTTTTTTATACAGTTTTATTTATTTTAATATATAATTCCCGTACGCGATATTTGCCCTATTTTATATATAAATAACGTTAAGTTATTAAGCCAGCTTTTATTTATACTTTTATAATTAATATAACTAAATATTCTTAAAATAAAAAGCTTTTATACTATTTCTATAATTAATAATTACGTATACGAGAAGCTTTTTTAGCTCTAAAGAAACTTCTCGTAAAAACTTTCGATTACTTCTTACCCGAACCGGCATTTAGTAAATTCTAATACTATCGAAACTGTAATATCGTAAAATATAATATGCTATATTTGCCTAGTCCTAATAGTCTTTATAATATCGTTAATATAGCGGTAGTTAGGTATATATTCGGCGCTATAATTTATTAATATCCCATTAATATACTCGAAAAGTGTTAATTTAATATTATAAACTATAGTCGTAGCTTAAAAGTCAACCTATATTATAATATAATTATTAAATAAAAATAAGATAGGTTTTAATTAAATAATTTAAAAATATATTAAAATAATTATAAAACAAAATTAAAGCCTAACTTTTATAATATTTATAGATATTTAAAATAATATAAGGTAAAATTATAATAAGAAAATTATTAATTAATATATATATAAAAGCGCGCGGCTAAAAACTATTCTCGACTTAGCTAATAAATAAACCTAGCCGCTTTTAGCTTAAATATTATTCCGGGAGTTAAAACGGGGCGCCTAATAAATATTAATAGCTATAAATGCCGGAGGCTTAAATAAGTCTCCGGAACTAGCGATTACAAGAGCTTTAAAAAATATATATTTTATACTTATTACGTAACCCGTAAGTTTATTAGTAAAGAAAACTTAAAGCACGTAATTAAATTTATAACAATTTTTAAAACTAAAACGTAATATAGATAATAATAAAAAAGAAGCGGGTTAATATAAAGAATATACGAAATATAAGAAATATAAGAAATATAATATTTTATTTATAGCTATATAAATTAAAAATAGTCTTTTTTATTATTTAGTAGTAAAAAAAACACTATATATAAACTTAGCCTATATTATTACTAAATTATATATAGTAATAAATAATCTAAATATAGATAGGACTAATTTATAAAATAAACAAAAAATTAATAAAGTAAGAATTCTTATAACTACTTAAGACTAAACGGAGGTTTTTCGGGGTCGAAACTTTATCGGCCCTTTTATTTTTAGCTATATAAGGTTAATAAAATTTACCCCGGGTCTAGTAACACTTAATATATCGTCCACTTTTAAATTAGCGTTAGTAATAATAATTAATCCGGCTATTTAATACTATATTTTAAGCGCCTTTATTTATATTATTTAGGACCGGTGCTAATTTTAAACTATTACTTACCCGCTAGAAATTTTCCTTTTTAATTTTTTTAATTATAACGGAATAAAGTAATTAAAAAACTAAGGTAATTAATTTTATAATAGATTATATTATTAATTATTAATTTTTGCTTAATAATAAAATTCCTTTTTAATCCCGAGCTAATACGAAAAACTAATATCGTTTTATAAAACTTTCTAGCTAAATTTGTCCCTCGGATCTCGATAATTATAAAAGCTAAAAAAAATTTAAATCTAGCTAAGCGGCGTTAAAGTTATATTTTATTAAAGTAACTTACGGCAAGAAAACTTTTATCTTAAGTTCGCTTATATATTATAAAACTAATTCTTTTTAAAGTTAAAATCCTACATTTTAGCGTAAACGCGTAACATTTTCCCGGCGGAATATAATTAAGATAAGTATATATAACGAAACGCGTAATTTAGTTTAAAAGGTTATTTAGTCTAGAATATTTTATAACGGTATTATTAAATTATATATATATTATATTAAATATCTTCTAAATAAAATTATAATAGTCGAAAAAGGCTAGTGTTTAAAATAATAAATATATATTTAAAACAAATCAGCTATTCTCGCGTATTAAAATAAATTTAAAAAGAGATAAACTGCTTTTAAATCTATATAAAGCTACTAGATATTTAGAATTTTAGCTAAAGATCTTAAATAAAAATTATACCTAATTTAGTAGGTTAAATATCCTGCCGCGTATTTATATATTACGTAAAAATTATTCGCTAAAGTAAAACAATATATTCCGCGGCTTATTAAATAAGCTAGCTAGTAATAAAAACGATTATTATATAATTAATAATTAAAAACAAAATATATATTAAGATATTTTTTAATATAATAAAAATATTAGTTACTATTATAACAATATATTATCTCGCTTATATTCTTAAATATTATAATTCTTTATTATTATTAGGCTTGAAATTATTTAAAATATCAGCATTTATTAAAATCGCTATTAAAGCAAACTTTTAAGGTATCGTCGCGAATACTATTCCTGCCTGCCGGCGCCGACTAGCTAAGTCTTAAATTAAACTAATATTATTAGCCAAATTAACTAGTACTTTACCTAGCATTTAAATAAATCTGGCAATATTACGGTAAAGTATTAGTATATTCTATAGCTGGTTTATTAGCTTTTGTAAGTTCGGCGGCTTTAAATTCGACCGCGTTAGATTTTTACGTATAATATATAAAAGGTTTTCGCTAAATCTCGCTCGTTTAAAGTTTTTTTTACGCAAGCGCGGACGCTTAATATACTTTCGATTTTCCGAGATCTAATCGGCCTAGCGTTTCCTATCTTATTAAAAAAATAATTACGTAACTTAACCGGTTTTTAAGCGGCATTTAGGTTTCGGCCATATAGGAATTTAAATTAACCTCGTTTTATTACGCCTTATAATCTGAAATTAAAACGGGGGCGTTATTATTTAAAATAATATAATAAATAATATTATCGCTTCCTTAATATTATCTTATACTTTTTTATAAAAGCTTAGCTATTTTATTTATAGTATTAAGTTTTATTTTATAGCTTCTTTAATTTTATTTTATGCCTTTTTTCGATAGCTAAACTTTTATAAGAACCTAATATCGGGAGCTTCCTATAGTATACGTTTGTTATATTTGTGCGAAATATTAGCTATTTAAGCATCCGTTATAAACTCTAGTTTAATATATCGCCCTCCTAGCTAAGAGATATTTTCTTTTAATTATTTATTATCTATTAAGATATTTTCGGTTTATTTAAGTTTAAAACTTCCAAAAAAGCACAAATAAAATCCCCCTATATATATATAGCCGGTAATATAGCTAATTTAAGCTAAAACTAGTATATATTAGGTAAAAATAAAGTTTTTCGAAGTTTTTTAAAAATATATATCGAAAGCTTTTCACCTCGCTACTTTAGTAAAGCAGTCGATACGGAGCTTAGGGGTTAAATTAAGCCGGTACTATATAACTTAACTTTTTACCCGAGCTTAGCATTTTAAAACCTTAATATCTTTGTTATCTTAATAAATTACTTCAAGTATTTTAAAGCTAAAGATTTAATAAATTTATTACCGCATATATTTTATAAAAGGCATTCGGTGTTTAAAAAAAGGAAGAACCGTAAAGCTGTGACGGCTTAAGGAAAAAGGTGGCGCGTGTTAAGTAATAAGTATATATTACTGTAAAATTATAAAGTGAGGAGTAAAAGGTCAGCTAATTAGCTGTGTAATAGCTTTAACTTGAGAAAACTTTTTTATTTAATTATTTAAGTTATTTGACTAAGCATGTGGTTTAACAGGTTATATATGCGGGGCCTAGGGTATATTATAGCTTATAAGGCTTTATAGTACCTTATAAAGCTTATGCTATAACATTACCTCCCTAAATCCACTATATATAGCAGCTAATAACAGCTAGCTTATAGCGTACCTAATATATATAAGGATTAACTTAATTATTACTGTCTTTAAAAAGTGATTTTTTGACTTTATTTAACCCTTATATTTCAGTTTATATAAATCGTATAAAACCTGACATTAATATTAAATAAACTTGTTAAAATTTTAAAAATCGAGTTTTTTAAAAGAATTTTATTAATTTATTATATTTTTTTATAACTATTTAGTATTTTTTATAAGCTATATATCTGCTGTTATAGCTATTTCCTTAATTCCTAACTCATATATTATTATCGTTAACGTATAATTTACGGAAGTTCGATTTTAGTAGCAACAGAAAGTAATCTTAAACCGAATAATCTATCGATTTATAACGTATATATTAGTATTACTTCTAACGTAATTGTTATTCCGATTTCGTAATAAAAAGCGCCTATTGTTTTTTAGAAGTCTAAAATGACGTAATTTTAGGTATTTATCTACTATTTACTAAAATATCCTTAGATATTATTTTAATTTCGGTTTCGGCCGCGCTATATATATAAATTATACTAACGGAAATATCTATAGCGTTCGGATTACAGGAACCGGAAAATATATAAAAGCCTAATTATCGATATAGCTAAAAAATAAATTCGTTATAAGTATCTAATACTAAATTTTTTTCAAAAAGTTTTTATTTTAATTTATCGTTTATAACATAACGTAAATAATTAACCCGGTGCTTTTTAGACAGATTTATTTTACCTGCCTTTTAGGTTTATCGGTATTACTGCGTTAGGAAAATATAAATAAATTTATTTAAACTTTATATAATAGATCGAAACTTAACTGCCGCTCGCGTAGCTTTATTTAAGTCGGCGTAAATTAATTTTAAGGTATTTAAAATAGTCTGGTAATTTTAAACGCTACTTTTTTATACGTGGGCTATAATAAAAAGGACGATATATTATACCTTAAGCTCGAGATAAACGTATATATAATAAAATTTGGCTTGGGACAATTTAATTGCTTTATTGTCGATTTTTAATTTGCCGACAATCTAAAAAATCTATACGTTAAAATCTAACGGGCTAAATAAAATAAGAGGATCTAGGAATATTAATCAAGGGCGTAACTGCTTAAATAATAAAGCATTATAAGTAGCTTTTATAACGCCGAGCTTAAATTTAATAAAGGTTTTATCGGCTTAAAGCTATTAAACGTAACCTTTATAATCGGCCTTTAACGCGTTAATATAAGTATTAAATTCAGAAATAAGTTTAGTACATAAGGCTTAAAATGCGGCGTTTAGCTCGTTATTGCCGAAAGACGCCATTATATATGCTGCCGCGACTAATCGCTAGAATTAGCGTATAAAAAAAAAAAGAAAGAAAAAATAACTTGCCGTAACTAATTACTAATAACGAGTTAAAAAATGGTCGCGTTATTGCAACTAATCGCCAAAAATAGCGGGTAAAAAAAATCGAATCCGCTATATTTAAATATAATTTCGGACCGAGAAAAGAGTTTAAAAAATAAGGTTAGCAAAAATAACAGGCGTAATTTAGCGCTAAATAACTAGATGCTACTATACGTATTTAATTTAATAAAGTCCGATAGAATATAGGTAGCGGGTAACTAATTAATTACGCCGATGCCGTTTTTTAACACAAGGCCTTCTAATAAACTATATATTTTTTAAGGCTAAATTACTGGTGCGTATAATACATTCGGACGAGATACTAATAAAAGTGAGGTAATTAACGAGTAACTAATTAATTACGCCGGCGTAAAAGGTTGTTAGTAAGTAACTAATCGACTATATTTAATCGAAAAAAAAGAAAATTAACGGGTAACTAATTAATTACGCTAAAAAAAAGCGCTAAATAAATTCGATAACGGAATTAGCTAAATTTAGCGCTAAAAGACCTTATAATTATATGACGGCTTAAAGAAAGAGGTAACGCGTATTAAGTAATAGGTATATATTATTATAAAATTATAAGGTAAAGAATAAAAGGTTAGCTAGTTAGCTATGTAATAGCTTTAACCTAAGAAAACCTCCTTACCTAATTACTTAAGCTATTTAATTAAACATATAGTTTAGCAGGTTATATATGCGGGGCTTAAGGTGTGCTATAGCTTATAAGGCCTTATAGCACCCCATAGGGCTTATGCTATAACAAAAGCAGATAAAAATAGCTGCATATAAGCTAGTTTTAATATAAGTAGATTTTATAGCCGAGTAAATTTCCCTTAGTTGCTTTTAATAACTAAATGCGAAAGGCATTTTTAATTGGCTTAAATATTTTAAAATAAAATTAACCGCTTTTCTTTTAATATAAGCCCTTTAGCTTCTCCTAAATGCTTTTTTAGTATTTTTGCCCCAATAAAAAAGTATTTTATATTTTCGTAAAAGGTTTCAATACTTAAAATAATAATAATAAAAGACATAATATTATTTAAAAAACTCTTAAAAATAAAGCGATTTAAAACTAAAATAAATATCTAGCGGTATTTTATAGCGTCTCGGATAAGCGTCCTATCATTTATACTAATTAATAAGCACTTAAACTAAAGAAACCGGACAGTTTTAAAGTCGATAAAACTTTTTACTTCTTTATAGTCTCTAATAATATAGTCCTACGTCGCGCGTATATATTCGAAATATGTAATAATTTTTTCGTCGTAATAAAGTGCGAGATATTTATATATATTACCTAATTAAAAGCCGCCCCAAAGTCCGGGAAAAGGGACAAGCTTATTTAATGCTATAATAATAATCTTTTGCTTTAATAAATAAAATAAGTTTTTTTTTTTATAAAAGATTAACCGGAAAACCTATTTCCGCATTTCTTTAGGTTTTCGGTTAATTATATATGGCCTTATTTTGTAATAAATAGCCCCGTTTAAATAAAAAGTCTTATATAAAAATTCCTTACTTGCCTTAAATATAAAAAGGTTTTTTTAAATGCTTAAAAAGTCCTATTACTAAATTATTACGATATAGCGAAATATATTAATATATCTCCAAATTAATAAAACAGCCTTACTATTTACTAAGCCTTTTGCTTAAATGCAAGACCTGCTATAATAGCCTAACACTAACTATAAATATACGATATTTTAAACTTCCCGGAAAGAAAAAAATATATTCCTAAAAAAGTAAAATAAAAAAGTTCCTTATAAAAAATACGCAAATAGTTTAAAATAAACTCAAGCGTTTTAAGCGTAACAGTACCGTAAATTTAATTCTTTAATTTCGAAAGTCGGCACTCCTTTTATTTAAAAATATATACTAGTTATTTAATTTTTTTAAGGTTTATCCTTAAAAGCTATTTTTATTAATACAAACGTTAGGAAACTTTTTAGTCAAAATTTAGTAAGGGTTTAAAGCTTAATAAATATATTAAAACATATATCGTGCCGACTTAATAGCCTTTTATTTTACTTAATATTAATAATTATAAATATATATAAATCGAGTAGTTATTATTAATATATATATTTAAGAGATTATATAATATATAGCTATTTAAGTATATATTTTAAGTATATATTTTTTATATTTCGGCCGTTTTACTTAATTAAATAGCGCTTTAATAAAAGGTTATTTATTTATTTCTATTTTTATTTTATAGCCCTAGCAATAAAAAAAAAAAAAAAAACCTTATATTAATATATTATAAAACTTACTACCCCGCCCTTTTATATTATACTTATAATATTTTACCTAACTTTAAAATTCCTTTCTATCGCTTACGTTATTATTATATATTTTACTTTATTAATAGTTTTATAAATAAAACCTAAATCTGCTTATAATAAATTTTCCTTTTTTTATTTGGCTTAATTTTAAATCCGGTACACTAGGGCTTCCTAATCTATTTTTACGAAAGACATTTGCCTTTTACGGAAATATAAACTATTTTAAGCATAAGCAGCCGTATATTTTGCTCGCAATTAGTAGCAGTTAAAAAAACCGCTTTATAAAAAAGCGTTTTTTAATTTGCTTAAACTATATAGCTAAAAAGTCGATCAGACTTAATAAATTATTACGATTCTTTTAATATATCGTTATCGACTATAATATTTACAATTACTATTAAGCTCCAAAAATAAAGGCCGGTTTTATTTCTAAAAACTATAATATTTATAAATTAAAACGCCCTTTAATAAATATAGTTTAAATCGCATATACCTTATATTACGAGATTTTTTTGCCATTCGCGATAATTATTTTATTTTTCGCCTTTAATTTTAGCGGGACTTTAAGTGCCATAAAATTCCTCGCTTTTTAGGGACATAATTTAATGTTAAAGCTATTACTGTTACCGCTAATTATACTATTTATAATAAATAATTATAATAGTCCGCCGAAATTTAAGGATTTTTATATAGTAATATTAGCTAAGCTTTTAAAACATCTTAAGATATACAAATTAATAAAGCCGTATTTACGTATAAATATAAAATAAATTATCCGATAATATTTTAATATTTAGCCTATAACTAGCGAGATTTACGATAGTGCCTTTTTTTCCGGAATTTATTAAAACGTATCGGCAAAAAAACGAGACTTAAAATTAAACTTCTATATTAAATACTTAAAGGCCTTACTAAAAGTAGCGATTAAATATTTTACGGAATATATTTCGATTTTATTTAATATATATTAGGCAGTAAAAATTCGAAATCCTATATTAAAAAGCTTAAGCGATTATTTAAGGAAACTTCTATAGTCGATATTGCGGAAAAATATAAACGCTATTAATTTAATAGCCTCGGCTTTTATATTAAACGCTTATTTACCGGGAATATATAATAAATAGTTCCCTTTTTTATTTTATTAATATATCCTTAATAACAAATATAAAGTTCTACTTTAAAAACGTATTTTCCGAGTATTATTACTTATATATAATATTAGTCGAGAAGATATTAAAATTACCGAGATTTTATTATTAGGTATAAAAAAAATTTATTAAATTAAAAATAAAACGTTATATATTTTCGATTATAATAACTTAAGCTTATACGTTTTTACTAAATTTCACGTTTATAAATATATTAAAATTACTAAAAATATACGCGTTCTACTTTATAAAATAGCCTAAATATTCTCTCGAGTGCCGGCATAAGCTTTATAAATCCTATATTATTTTATACGGCCGTAATACTAATTTATAGGAATATTAAGTGTCTCGGTATCTTTTATATTAGCGTTTTAATTAGCTCGTTTTCAATTTAAACCTACTAACGGCCGGCCGAAAGCTCTTAAGTTTCGGTAGATTATTTTATAATAATATTTAGAAATTTCTAAAAAACTTGCGGCAAATTTTATATTTAATTTTAATATCGCTATTAGATTATTTTAATAAAATTATAGCCGAAAATATTAGTTAATAAATATATTATCGCCTAAGCTATAAGTATTAGCCAAATTAATAATCGAAAAAATCTTTTTCGTTATTACTATTTTTTTCGAATATTAAACTTTAATAAAATGTAAATATTATATAGCTAAACTAAAATAGCTTAAATTTAAGCGAAAAAACTTAATTGTTTTTCGGAAAAGCCTTAAGTAAAATTTAAATAACCTTAATAGCTTATATTATATTAAGGTTATTTTATAAAAAAAAAACAAGTGTTTTTAAATGTTACGCTAAAACTTAATATAAAAAGCTTATATATAATATCAGCTTCCCGTAAAAATGGCTTATTTAATATATTAAGCTTTTTACCGTTAAGTTTTTATGGTTATTTATTACGCCTAATATTATCGTCAGGTTTAACGGCAGGAAATATAGCAAAAAATAGCTTTAGGAATTATCGTTAAAGCTATTTTTATATCTATTTTATATCGAACTAATTAATATTTCTACGTTTTATATTTTACTATAAAAATGCCAGCTACGTTTATTTTATTACGTGCTACTTAAACCGACTTTAATAAACTTATTAATAAAACTCCGAAATAATAGTACTTATATTTTTTACCGTAATTAAAAAATATAATATATAAAAACAATATTATATATTTTAGAAGTTTTTAATTAGTATAAAAATTGCCGGCTTTTTTTTCGATATATAAAAATAAAAGTCTAATTAATAATGTCATTAATCGATATAAAATTAAAAAATATTACGGGAAGCGTATAAAATATTAGTAACTGCCTATATAAAGTCTAAAATTTCGTTCGAGATTAAAGATTTAACTATATTTTTAGCAAAAGCGACCACTAATATTTTATAGCCTATTTTATATCCGATATAAGAACTAACGTATTAGATTTAGCTTTATATAAATTATATAGTATTTTAAGTTAAGTTTGATAATAAAAATACTATATTTAATTGTTTTTTATATAATAACCTTTAATATTATAAAAAAACGTTTATATATAATTATAAATTATAAGATTTATATAATTTAATAAAGCTATATAATAATTTTATAAAACTTTAAACTAATAATTTAATTTTTATATTAATATATAGCGGGAAGTATAAGTTATAACAAAAAATAAATTTAAAAATTTTAAAACCATTTTTTATATTAAATAACTAATTATAACGGATTAAGCCGAGAAGAATCTCGAAAGGGAATATTATTATTTATGACTTCTAGCGAAAGAAAATATTATAAAAAAAATAATGACTAAAAATTAACGCTATTAAGCTTAAAAGTAATAGCGCTACAGTTATAAGTCTTATAAAATCTCTCGGCTATTTCCGTAAAGAACTGCAGCTATTAGATAGTACGGAAGCGCCGATAAATTAAAAATATATTACTATATTAATTTATTATAAAAAGCTACCTAGTTTTAAATTTTAACTAATAAAGATTTATTTTTATAATACTAATAATTATTGCTATATATAAAATAATAAGCTATATTATATTATAAAGCCGCTATTTATTATTAGATATTATAAAGCGCTTATTAATAAAGGCTATCGTTTTTTTATTAATAATACTTATTAACTATATATTAAAAGAAAATAGCTAACTGTTATAGCTATTAATAGCTAGAAATAAATCTCGACTAATAGCTGGAGCTTAAAATTTTAGCCTTTATTTATTACTAATAACTTTATTAATTATTTTATTAGTATTTATTAATACCTCCCCCTAGCATTTATACCAGTAATCGGTATTATATCGGAGCCGGCCGCATTAATTATTTCTTAAGTGGGGCCGGCATTAGCGGATATAAAATTATTTCAAATCCTAAGTTTATTCGCGCTAAAAATTAATATTTTTAAAATATATTATTTTATTATTAATAATATAAACTTTTTATATACCGTAACTTATCGGCTTTTTATTAATAACCTAAAACTTCCTAAATTCCTTTAATAAATTATTAAACGTATATAAATTAGCGGCGTAAATATATTAATATAGCTTTTAGTTTGTCGGTATTTTATTAATAACCTATAAGTTTCCTTAATATATATATTAAATAAATATAACATTAAATAAAGGTATATATAATATATATAGCCTAATATAAATATATAATTACTTTAGTTTTATATAAGCGTAAAAGGTTATTTTAAATAAATAATTATTAATAAAGTTTAATTCTTTTATTACAGAAATTTAAAATTAATTATATATTTTAAGTTAAGTTTCGGTTACAAAAGTTTTCTATAAATAAAACGCGATAAAAAGATTCTTTAAATAAAGTAAATATTACAAAAAAGCTAAAAAATCTTAGTTTAAAAATGGTGTAATTTTAAAGTAAATTAGTTCTTTATTTATATAAATGCCTTTTTGTTATATTTATATAAAAAAAAGCCTAGCTCGATTTATAAAAATCTCTAGCTTACTTTAAAAGTTTGCTTATTTAAAAATAAATAAAATAATAAAAACCTATATAATAATAGGGTATATATATAAATCTAATAAATAAGCTTAGCTATAACCCGACATTATAATTTACTTTATTATATAAACGTTATTAAGAAATAAAACTAAATATATTAAGTTAATTTATCTCTATTTAACCTTATATATAATATACCGTAACTGCTAGCAGCTAAAACCCTTATTATTAAATATACTACCATTTTAAAATATCCACTTTTATATATTATTTATTTCCTAATTTCTTACTTTATATGCTTTTTTTTTCGCGCCTACATTTATATAATTCCGTATTTTTATTTCAATTATCCTTATTTATTTTAACTTTCTTAACTTCTGGTTTTAATTTATCTAATTCTTGTTTACGTTTCTTACCCGACTTATCGATTTTAACTTTCTTAGCTTCTAATTCTGGCTTTTTTAATTCCCGTTTGCGTTTTTTATCCGATTTATTAATTTTAACTTTTTAGCTTTTAGTTCTGGCTTTTTTAACTCCCGTTTACATTTCTTATCCGACTTATCGATTTTAACTTTTTTAGCTTTTAGTTCTAGCTTCTTTAATTCCCGTTTATATTTTTTACCCGACTTATTGATTTTAACTTTTTTAGCTTTTAGTTCTAGCTTTTTTAACTCCCGTTTATATTTTTTACTCGACTTATCGATTTTAACCTTTTTAGTTTTTAATTCTAGCTTTTCCGAATTAAGATTACGCTTTCCCCGAGATTTTTTTAAACTAATTTTAATAGTTATTTTTATTATCTCTTTAAAATATAAAAAATAGCTAGAGGTTTTTGGTATTTAGAAAATGCCCGCTTTAATACGCTATTCGATAATTTAAAACATTATTAAAAAATCGGTTATAAAAATATACTTTTTTAACTTTATACCATCTATATTAAAACCTTTTTTATTATATTTCCTTTTTTTAAAAATAACTATTTTTTAAGCTATAAATAAAAAGAGAAGTTTAATTTTAATTATCTCAAATATATCTATAAGTATTTAAAAAATATTTATAATAGTTTTAATTAACTTATTTTCGTTTAGTTTTAAAATATAGTCGATAATTAAGATTTCTAATTTTATTAAGGTCTTTAATATATATTAAAATTTTTATAGGCTTATAAAATCTTAAATATTGAAATTAAAGTGGCTATTATCCTAAATTTTATTAAATATAATTTTAAACTTTATTAATTAACCTAATTTAAACGTTATATTAATTAAATAATAACTTAAATAAAAACTAATATTAAATAATTATAATAATCTTAGGCTACTTATATAAATTTATACAAGAATATATATAATAATATCGCTATTTAAAATTATATATTATTATTTCTCCGGGAGAAATGCGTATATATTAAATTAAAACAAGCGCTTATACTTATTTTTAAGGGTATTTATAATTATTTTTAATATATTATTAATAAATAATACGTAAATTTATAATATAACTATAAAAAGTTTAAACGTATTAAATATTAGATATAAGTTTCCTATAAAATAAAAAATAATCGAAAAAAAGCTAACCTAAATAATCATTTACTTTATTATATAAATATTAAAGAAAATAAGCCATAATATTTTAATATAAATAACTCGGAATTTTATTTAAACTGTTCTCGGTTTATATATTTTTATAAATATATAAATATCTTTTAATAATATAACTTTAGCTGCCTTTAGTTTTTTAAGCTATTTATGGGTAAAATATATACGTACGTCTTTGCTATATATTTTAAGTGTTCCGGCTTATTAAAAGTGAAAAATATCGTATCTAAACGGAAGGCTTATAAAAAAGAAATAATATAATATTCGAAAAGACGTAAAACATTAATAAAACAAGCTAATAACTTTGTTAAAAACTATAGCGCAAAAGTATTTATAGTTATTAAAAAAAATAATAAATTATATATATATAATTCCGAGCTAAAAAATATATTCTAGCTACTAACTTAACTATAAATTATAAATATATCTTAATATTATTGCTATTATAATAGCTAATTCTTAAAAACATAAGCATATCTCTTGCCTAATATATATTTGCCTTTAAGCTTTTAAAAATCTAATATAAAAATTATAAAAAAAATAAAATGCGGAAAAATATAATTATAAACAGACGCTATTTAATAAACTTATTAAATTTTATTAAGCGCTTTTTAATTTATAAAATACGATATAAATAAGCTCGAACTAATATAGTTTTTCATATAGTATTAGCGAGATAATGTTTCCTTTTTAATTATATTTTATTAGTGTTAAATTATATTTTAGCTAGTAATAAAGGCAAGTATATTAAGTTTTTTATTACCTTATTAGCATTAGTAATTATGATTCTTTTAAAGCCGTCAAGCTTTTTTTATAATAGGCGTATTTTTTAAAGAAGTGATTTTAAATTAATAATATTAACTATCTGATTTAGCGCATTCGGTATAGACGCTATATTCTCTTAAATGCTATTAGATTATGATATTCGGTAATTTTAGCGCCCTAATCCGAGTGCTTTACCTTAAAAAACAATTTTATAAATGCAAAAAGGCGGAAAGTATTTAGGGTCTATATTTTTAAAAATCAAATATTAATATTAGCTAATAAAATAGCAACTTAAAATATAGTATAAGGCGCATACTTAAATAAAGGAGGGAAAGGCGTAAAAATTTTATATTAATAAAAAACTATTTAAGTTAAAAAGACCTCCGCTATAATATACCTGTAATTTATTTAAATAAAGGTAATACTATAAATTATATATTAAAAGAAAGGCGAATTTATTAATCTCTAAAACTATAATTTATATACTATATATAATTACCGTTTATAAAGCTATTAAAGTCGAGATTAATATAACTATTATTACTGGGATATTAATTAGGGCAATCTTAAACCTTAAATTATTTTAAAATAGTAAATCCGCTTAAATTACCCTTATTAAAATTAGTAAGGTAGTTAAGGTTTAGAAATTTTATATATTTATAAATATATTAGTACTCGAAGCGTATTTTGCGCTAACAGTATTTCCTTTCGAGCTTATCGCCATTACATAAATACTATTAGTATTAATAATCGCTAAACTAACGGTTTATATAATAGGATATATTATTAAATTTCTAATAAGCCGGATAAATAAGCTCGTTACTAAACTTAATATATTAATTTCTGTCGACTTTATGCCTAAGGTCTTATTTTTTATTTTTAGGAGCGAAATGCTAATAATTATTACCGTAACTAAAGTAGGAAGCCTTATTGTAATAATACTTAAAAACTTAATAACTATTATAAATATGGTGCTAATTTATAGTACCTTAAATATATAGCCAATTATTTTTTAATATTACAGTTTTAAAAAAAAATTACCCAAACTACCGGTAAAATTAATATAGGTGTAAATTAGGGTTAAGCCGGAACACTACCTACTATAGGGTTAGCGGTATTTGGTATAATGTAATAAATATATATAAAAGCTAATCGTACTAAATAATATAAGCTTCCCCGCTAAAAGCTTTATTAGGTATAATAAAACTATTAATTTACTACTTATAATAAAGCAGGGATTTAAAGGAATACGAGATAAATAAGAAATCAAAATTTAAAAAAAAACATAATTATAATATATCATTAGTTAAATTCGCTATCGATTTTAAATCGGTTATTAATAGTTTTTTAATAAAGATATTTCGGGCCGACATATATAATTAATAATACAAACTAACTAGCGTCTAATATAACTAAAGGGTCTAAAAGGCATATATCACTCGGAAAAAGCATCGATATAACCTAAATAAATAATAAAAAAAAAACTACCGAAACTTTTATTTTTATATATCAATTATAAAGGTTTAAATTAAGCAATTTATAAAACAGCATTCTATTAAGCGTTTAAATATTCTATAATTATTATTTTTTTAAACAAATAATATAAGACATTCCGTATTTTATTTTATTTACCTTAAATAAACTAACGCGCGCTTTTTTTTTAACCCTACTAAACTATTTTTAATATATCTAATAGGACTTATAAAAGCTATAATATATATACTCCAAATTATAGTATATTTTTTCTTTTAAACTTCCTATTATAAAATAGCCTATAATATAATAATAAATAATAACTGGGAAAAATATATAAGCGATATGCCGGTATATAACCTACTTTTAATCTTAAAAAAGCCTAACCTTAACTTCGATATTTTCGACCTTAAATAAACTACTATAAACTAAAAAAAATAACGCTATATTTAAAATTTAATAACTACTAATTTAAATAGTATATTTAAAATTAAAATATATTTTTAAACTTCCTTAATAAAATAAAAACTAGTAACTAATTTAAATAATAAATATTTTGCCGATATATATACCCGGCTTAACTAAATTAAGCAAAAGATAGCGAGAAAAAAATAAATAAAACGCCTTATAACTATTATAAAAAAAGGCTTTTAATATATAACTTATATATTAAAAGTAATACAAACAAGCGTTAATAAACTAAAAAAAAAATTAAATAATTATACTCGCGCATTTATATAAAGCTTTTTTATAGGCGACATAAAAAATATAAGCGATATATATAATAAAAAGTTTATTAAAAATATATAATAAAAAAAAGCAATATAAATTTATTAATAATAGCATTAAATTACACTTTATTTATTAGTTAGCCCGGGTAATTACTCTCGGTTTCTAGTTCTACTACTTTTATATATATTATATTTAGCGGTTTACTTTTAACTAAATCGTTAAATAACTTATATTACTAAAAAACATTAATATATAAATTAAACCTATTTCTATTAAGACTTTTTAAAGACTTTTTTCTAGATTTTATTTAAGGTATATTATAAATTTACACGCCGTATATTAAAATTAAGATTTATTTAGCTAATATAATAGTTTTTAAAAACAAAGTCCTCCTACCGCTTCCTATAAATAAAGTTAATATTAAGAAATTAAAGCTATATCTATTGCCGCCCTTATTAAAAAGACCTTTCGCAATAAAATTAAACTTATATAATTCGAAAAACTAAAAACAAAGGTTAAATATAAAAAATAAGTAATTACGTTAATAAATTACTATTTTATAAAAGCACTAAAAGGAAAGCGAATATAAAATAATAGCATTTAAAGTATAAATAAACCACTATCGTAAAGATTTTAAAAAATAATAAAATTTAATTGTCTAAATTATCGATATAATTAGCGCTTTTTTCCGAAACTATTAGAACGCCGTTTAATAAATATACTAATATCGAAACCTTATTTAAATACTATTTGGTATTAAAACTTATGTTATTTATAATAAGAACTTAAACGTTTAAAGTTTTAATAACTCCTTTTTTTAAACGCCGAGCTAAAAATAAATTTTTAACTTTTATTATTTATTATATTTCCACCAATATATTATATATTAAACATTCCATACACTATTATTTATATCAGATATTTAGCTATTATAACTATTACGAACTACTTACATTACTTTCTTTACTAATTTCCAAGCTAACTTTATTTTATTATATAATTATAAATAAACTATAACCGACCTCAAAATTATATTATATATTATAAGTTCTAGTAAATTTATTCTAACAGTTATTTATATATATATTATTATATATTTATATATATCGAACCTTATATTTACTTATAAACGGTAGTTATTATTTCTTAATTTTTATACTAATATAGTGTTAATAAAAAGATTAATTATCGACGTCTCGGGAGGCAGGATCGTAAAAAAAGGCGGAAGCGCGAACCGAGAACCGAACATCACTATCGGCGATTTTATTATTACAATTCCGCTATATCTACCCGAACTACTAATATAAAGTCTTATAAAAAAAATATTAGTTTAAAATAAGTCTTAAGGCAGTAATTAAAAAGTTTATAACTATATAATCGGGGATTAGCGGGTTTTTTAAATAAGTAATAATTATATAATATATTTTTAATATTAATTGCTTTATTATTATTAGTTTAATTTTAAATATTATTATAAAATATAATAAATTTATAAACTTTTAAATTATATATATTTTATATATATATAATAACTGTTAATTAAGCAGCTAAAATAGCTTAGAAATTCTAACCTAACTACTTAATAAATTAGGAGATTAAATTCCTTCCGATATATATTATAAGCTCCGTACGTATTACTAAAAATAGTAGGTCTTACCTATAAAATATAATTATTACAGATAATTTAGCTGCCGACTGTATTAAATATAAACCGTTAAAAATCAAAAACCGCCGGGCGTATATATTAAGTATTTATCTCGAAATAATTTATAATATTTAAAAAATTTATTTATATTATAATATATTTAGGCTATTTAATACGTTAGGAGTTAGTTTATAATATATTATAAACATTTATAACGTAATTTATATTACTAATTTAGTTTTAATTTTATTATTATTAATAAATATCCGTAATATTTATAATTATATGCCGGGTAATTAATTTTAATAATATTAGACTAAAAAGGATATATATTTCCTTATAGTGTTAACAATAATCTAATAGCCTCCTTATTAAATTTAAATCGGTTATAAACCCTTATAAGCAAATTTATATCTGGCGCTTATATAAACCCGGATATAATAATCCGATACTAATTAATATATAAAAATATAATAATGTTTATATAACTTTCTTAATTAGTAACTTTTTCGGTAAATATATATCTTTATAATATACCGTTTAAATAATACTTAATTTAATAATAAGTTTATAACATTCGATTTAATTATAATTTAGGCCCGCTTATAAAATATTTAATATAAAATATTTTAACTCTTTTTTTTAAATTCTTTCGGATAATATTAAGGTTAAATTAAAGCCGCATAATACCGGCAATTTTAAGATAGTAATTTTAATAATATCGCTAATAAACTATATTATCTCGTTTAAATTATTTATTTTATTATATATTATAACGCTTTTCTTTATTTAATTAAGAAACCTTTCTTTAAATTTTCCCCCGGAAATTTTTTCACTCTTACTTTTAAACCTTTTATTTCCGAAAATTTCTATCCCCCAATTTCCGAGACTTATTTGTTGTCGCTAAAAACGTGCTATAATATTTAATAAAAAAGACTTAATATCTCTTAGGGCTAATATTAGCTAAGGCTCCCGGAAAAAAAAAGTCACATTTATTAACAAGCTTAAACGGCCGGCTAAAAGACAGAAAATTAAATAATAGTTAGATATAAAGAGATACTAAATTAATATTATAATTTTATAATTAAATAAAAAAAAATAGATATAAATATTATATAAAAATTAATTATATAAAATAAATACGAATATAAAATATACGGCATATTTACTAAAATTATAATAGGCATATAAAATATTTCGTAACTTTCGCTATAAAGTGATTTATTATTTAGCTATATATAATTTAAATCTTTAATAGTAATTTAATACTTACTTTTATTATATACCTTAAACGTTAAATTTTAAAAGTACTATAGCTAAAAAAGCATTTAAAATATAAAAGACGCTTAATTTAAAAAGGGCTAAAGCTATAAAAATATATATAGCTAATTTAAAAGTACAAAAAGCGCTAAAGCTATAAAAATATACACTACTTATTTAAAAGCACGAAAGGCGTTAAATTTAAAAGGCGCTAAAAGCTATAAAAAGATATACAGCTTATTTAAAAGCATAAAAAGCGCTAAAGCTATAAAAATATACACTACATATTTAGAAACACGAAATACGTTAAATCTAAAAGGCGCTAAAAACTATAAAAAAATATAATTTATTTAAAAGCACAAAAAACGCTAAATCTATAAAGTATAAAAAATTTTTAAAGCTAGAAAATTTACAAAAACCCTAATCGTAATAAGCAGTAAAAAATAATAATATTTAATTTTTAAACCTAATAAAACCTTAATATAAATATATTTATATTTTATTTCCGCAATATTATCCGGAAAAAACGTCTGCTTTAACCTGTAATAAAGCTTTTTACGCCTGCTAAAAATTATAAGCCGGTTTAGATTTTATAATAAACTCCTTAATATTAGTTAAACGGATAGTGTTTCGGATAACTTTTATTAGGCAAAATTGCGTAACTTTAATTAATATTACTTTCAAAAATCTAATATTAATATTAGCGTTTTTTTTAAAGTTTAATAAATAAGTAAATATTTTAAATATTCCTTTTAAAGGCTATTTATATATATACATAATTTTTTCGGTATTATTTAAATAGCTTATTAGTAATAATAGCGATATACTAGCTAAAGCTATCCATTATTTCGCTATATATATAAATCGTTTAAATTAAGCTTTTGTTATAAAAATATTTACTATATTTTTTTATATACAGAAATATAAGTTTATAATAACGCTAAAATTTCTATAACTAATTATAAAATTAATTTAGTTACGGCGTTTGTTTTTTTAATAATATTAGCTAAAAAAACTAGCAGCCGATTAAGAAATACGTAAGCAAGTTTAAATAAAATAAATATATTTTATTTATTAGTAATAATCCTATCGATTGTTTTAAATATAGTAGTAATCCGGCTATTTACGGACGTGATATTTTATAGTAAAGTTGTCTTATAAAATAATAACAACTAATATTAAAAGATTCCCTTATAATTATCAGTAAAAAATACTCTCGCATCTAATTTAATTAGCAATTAGGCAAGTTATTATACATTTATAAATTTCGAGGGGGGTTTTAATTACTAAATATTAAAGCTTTTATTAAAGTGGTATAAAGGTATTGCTATTTAAATATTTATTTTATTAGACGTATATTTAATATTTATTAGGTTAATTAAAAATAATAACATATTTTAAAATAGCTAGATAATAAAGTATTAATTTATATATAAAAAAATAGCTAATTTATTAATACTATAACGCTAGGTTAAAAATAATATTTAAAAAATATAAACTTTAAAATAATTTCTTAGAATTTATTTTCGATATTTAATAACGCTTATATTATTAATTTATTTTTTCTCGAGCACTAGCGCCTAACTAAAATAGCACCGATATACGATATAAATTATCTTATAAAAAAAAATACCGTATAAATAAAAAATAAAAGCTAAATAAATAATATATAAAAACCCCAATAATTATTTTAACGGGTACTTTTTTTATGTTTGCTAACGAAATAAATTTTGCGGTTACTATTAATTAGACTTATGTAATACGGATAGTAAATATTCCGATAAATAACTAAGCTAGAAAGAAATGTCGGAACTTATAAAAATAAATATAAGTTTTAAAATATCTTATATAGCCGGTTAAGCTTTTAATACTTTACAGACAACTATTATAAGTAGTTCTTTTTTTAATACCAGCCTTACGACATTTATAACTTCTTTATTACCAGTAAAAAGTCGGCTTAATATAGCTATAAGTATCGGAATCGGCGTTGCTTTATTTATTACCATTATTTTAATAATAGGCTTCTTATTTCGGCAGAAGCATCTAAAACGCTTGGTAGTAGAAAAAAATAACCTTAATTATTTTTAATTATTATATATCTTAAATAATAACGGTATACTTTATATCGCCGGTATTAAATAAAAAAGGACTAACGAGTAAATTAAAAAAGTAGCTAGCTAAAACGGCAAAGCTATTATTATTATTGCCTAAAATATTTTATAGCCTTATTAAATTATCTTTAGAAAGCTATATATATCCGGTAATCAGACTTAAAAAGCTACGGCTTATCGAAGTAGCCGAATATAATGCGTCTTATTTTACGCTATATTTTAAAGGGACGCTAGCTTTTTTACGCGCGGGCTATAAGTATAATTAATATATTATAAGCTGGATTTAGCTTTAAAGGTATAAACGGTTTATTATTATAAATAGAGCGTTAAAACTACCCCTTACGAGTATTAAATATATCTGCCCGCTTTATTTTTAAGCTTATTATTTATTTATTTCAATAATATAAGGTTGATTTAGGCAACCTTTTTATTTAAAATATTAAAATATAGGGTAAAATAAACTAAGGTTAATATAAAGATTAGCTATTTGGGGTCGTAAATAATTTAATATATATATATAATATTTATAATATGCTTTATGCTATATTAATTCTCTATATTTAAATAAATATAAAAAGTACTTAATTTTTTTAATTCTTTAGCTAATAATTATATTAACTTAACTAGCTTATTAGTAATATTAAAATAAACGTAAATAATAAATATTATTATAGTTATAACGATAAAATTATCGTTTTCGGATTTTTAAAGCGCTTTTAAAGGTTATATAATTACGAGTTATAAGCCCTTAGCTAGCTATTTTAATATATAGCTATTCGATTATATAAATAATATAATATATTACTATTTTAATTAGTAGCGTTTTATATACAGTTTTTATTTTTATAAAATTAAGTATAAACTTTACTATATTAATTAATTTTAAAAATAATTATTTTATAAATAATATATAAGATTAGTATTAACTATTTATTTATATCCGGTATCTAGCTATTAAATTAACGCGGTATGTTATTATTTTAACCAAATATATAATTATTAAAATATACCGCGAGAAAATTATATTTATTATTAAATAAAATATACTAGAAATAGCTATTTCGGGCGTTTGTATTTTAGTTTATCTATAAATAAGTTTATATATTATCGTAAGATTATATTAATAGTTATAAACGGCTGTTTAGCTTTATATTCGATTTTTATTTATTATAAAGGCGTACTATTTTAAAAAACCCTAGGTATAATTTTATTACATTTTTATAAAGGAATATATAGTTGGTTTAAGTGTTTACTTAAGAAATAATGCGCGAGTTTATTAAAACGTAAATCTTAAGTAATATAATATTATATTCTTTTGTTTAAATACGAAGGATATAAAGTAATATTACCTTATTATTAGCATATAATATTTCTAATATTTCTAACTTAAAATTTCTTTAAAAGGGCTTTATTAAATCTAATATAAGTATTTTTACTTTCTAGTAGTTAAGAGCTTAATAACCGAGTTTTTAAACTTGGCGATAAAGCTTTGTTTTTATACTACCGGGATTTAAGCTATCGATATTAAAAGTATTTTATAAAGATATATTTATAGTATTATTAAAAATCTAAAATATAAAAAATTCTGCCCCCTATTCCGACCTAAATTATATTTTGCGTTAAACTTTAAAGGGTTTTATTATTACTTCTATTAGTTTATATATTATAGCCTTAGGTATTATAGATTTATTAGATTTTTTAAAGCAGGCTTTTTTTAATATAAAAATATAAATTTATTTAGTTTCGATTTAAGTACTCGTTATTAGTTTTATTATAAGCTATAGCATTATTAAAATATGCTGCCTATTATAATATAAATATGCCATTATAATAAGGTATATTTTATTTTGTTAAATATATTTTTTTGTTTTTATTATTGCCGTTTTATTTTTGGCTATTTTTTATATAATTTTTTTAAAGTACCCCTAAAATATTATCCTATTTATAAAATATAGTTACATTAACGGCATTATTATTATATATTTACCGATTTTTAAAAATATTTTATATTAATATTTTATAAAATCTCGTATCTATAAAAATCTATTTCGGTATTACCGTAAAATTATTTATTCCTTAAATAATCTTTTTTATAATTTAAATTACCGTTTTTATTAAAACAGCCTCGATAGTTATTCTTACCGCGAAATAAAGTATAGTTTTTTTCGGCTTAATGTTAATTTTAATAATAATATTATTAATATATACCTTAATATATATAAAATATATAATTCGAAGCTATAATAAAATTACGAGCCGTAAGCCTACAATTTCCCTAATATAAAAAATAGTCGGGCTTTTATTAAAAGTTATAATATTTTTTAATGTTTCACTTAAATTTATAGCTTACGATATTCGACTATTTTTTTTAGCTATAAATATTATTATGCTATAGCTAATTATAGCCCGCAAAATCCGAGCTCGAGTAACTTAAAAACTAGTAACGGCAAACTCGCTTATTTAAAAAAGGCTATAAGCTAACATATCCCTCGAAAACCTTTTTAAAAATAACTCGGCATAAATTAACCGCTAAACTTTTATATCTATATTATAAACCTATCTGTCAGGCTTTTAGTATATTAATTATAAAAGATTAGCTATATAAATATAGCTTAATATTTTACTAAAAAATAGCAAGATATAATTAATAAAATATAAATTAAGGTATTAAATTATTTAAATTTAATTTTATATTAAATTATATATTTTTTTACTTTTTTTTTACTATTAATTAATTGATTTATTTAAGTCGGGAAATTATTATTAAAACCTAACATTTATTTTAGTAATTAAGTTATACTTAATATTACGAGATAAATATATAAAGTAGCTAAATAATATAATTATTATATAAAGATCTAATTAACTAGTTATTTTTCGAATAATCTTTATATATATAATATTAATAAAAAAACCTAACATTTAGTATTATTAACTATAATATATTAAACGCTATAATATCCGAACTATTAATTATTAAATAGCTTTTAAGCTAAAGATATAAGGGCTTTTTTATGCCGCGTAAAAATTGTTTTAAGGCATTTAATTATAAAGGAAAGGTTAGCTATATTTAATTAAGTATTAATAAGTAATTTCGCTTTAGCTATTTTTTTATCTTTTACTCCTAGCGAAAAAATAAGCTTAAACGGGAATAAATTTCCGAACAAATTTTCCGACAAGTTTTTAAATAAATTACCCGGTTGTTTATTTGGCGAGCTTAAAATTTCTATAGAAAAAAAACCTATTATAATAAAGTCTTCTGTCTTTTTTAAAAGTATGTCCTAGTTTATATAGCTATTTAGATTAGTAATATTATTCGACTTATCGATTAAAAAGCTTACTAACAAAAAAGTGCTAATTATATTTGCGAATAAACTAAATACCGAATTACTTTTAGTCGGAAGCTTTAATAAATTAGGTTACCGATAGTACTAAATATTTTATTTATTTGCAACTATTTTAAAATTATTTAAAGTAAATATTTTATCCGAAAGTAACGTGCTAATATTAGCTAGTACCCCGGGGCTCGATTTATAAAAAGTAATGCGGCTATTTAGTTTAATTATTACGCTTATATTTTTACTATAAAAACGCGTATAAGTATTAGCCTTTTTATAAATACCTTATTAACAATTAGCAAGTTTTCAAGCATAATTTTTATTATAAAACTTAAAACGAGATATAATAAATAAGTTTAAATTTAGCGTCAAATTAAATTATATAAATAAATTAGTAAAAACCCTTATTATTTCTTACAAAAATAAAATATAATAAGCTATAAAAAAAACCTAAATAGCAGTATATTATTAAATATTTTATATAATTATTTATACTTACAGGCTTTTAATATAAAAGTAAATATAATTTTTTTAGCAAGTCCGATTATAATAAAGAAAGGGGTTTAAACGCTAACTAAAAACGGAAACGCGCGCTTTTTTCTCTAAAGTTTTATTTAAAAATATATCTATATGCCGCCCGCTTTTTTGGCAAAAAAAACCGGATAATATAGGCTTAAACGGTTTTTATATTTCTATTAAAATATATAATAAGCCTTAGTTTTCCGGCAATATAATATAGCTTTCGGCAGTATATTAAATAAGCGGCTAAACTAACTAAAAAATAACTATTAAAAATAACCGTTTATTTTAAACTCGAGCGTAATATATATTTAATTAAAATTTTTTTTATTTCGATAATTAAGTTTAAGCTATTTTTTTTCTATATAATAATAAATATTACTTAATACTTTTATATTGCCTTTTATACGATTTATATATTCTTTGCTTTATAAAAATTTTAATATATACTTTTTTAGCTTATTCGATTAAGGCTGACTTTATTATTTATGCGATACGTCTAATATGTCTTATTTTTAAAAAAGCGTTTATAATATAATATTATAAGGTTAAGCATTATTATTATACTTTTATATTTTTTTATAAATATTTACGCCTTTTTTTTTTCTGACTTAAAAAACTTAAAAAACACGTAATAACTTTTATAATTATTAATTTTTATCCTTTATTTTTTAATAATTAAATAAACGTTTTATTAAATTAGCTTAATGTTTTATCGCCTATATATTTTATAGCTTATCGATAAATTAAAATATAAGCAATTTTATATATAATTATCTATATTTTTATTATTTTAACCTTCCGCTTACAGGCTAATTATATTATAACATTTAGATATATTATAAATAACCTTATATTTTTCGGTATTTTTATTAATAAATAGAAAGCTATAAGTATTATTTTAGGAATTTTAGCTTTAGCTATCCGGTTTTTTAAAAGCCGATTCGGGAGTTTATACTTTTATATATATATAGCCTTTACTTTTAGTACATTTAAAAATACTTTTTAGTATATTTTATTCCTCCTCTCGCCGTCACTAATTATTAAGGCAGGCATTTTTATTATATTTAGCCTTTAGGTATTAACTATATTAATTTACTTAATTAAATTAATTTATTATAAAACCTTTATAAAAATTATTCGCCTATTTAAAAATAACAATATTATTTAAGTTTAAGTTTATATAAAACGCTAAATAAAAATCACACCTAACAGCTACTTTTATATCTTTTTCCCGATAATCTTTTAAGTTTATAATATCTTTAATAGCCATTTTGTTATAGCTATATTTTATAGTATTAATAAAGTATTAATTTATAATAGTGTTTAATATATCTCGTTTATATTTTCGAAAAAAATATATTTAGCTAGTTTTATAAGGCTGCGCGAAAATCGGTTTATTTTATTTAACGGACCTTATAGCTAGCATTTTTTTCTCGAGTTATATAAAAACCTTTTTTTTATAGCATAAAAATTAAGTATACTCGGGGTTTTTTTTATTGCTACTTATATAATAAGACGGAAATAATATAATACCCGAGTTAAAAAGCAGTTATATAATTTAAAAAAAGCAGACGTTAAGCTACTAATAAAAGAAAGGGATTTAATATAAAAAAATAAATAAGTTTTTTAAAATTATTAGCGTTATTTATTTAATCGTAAGATTAAAATTAAAAAAGAGATAGCGAAAGTAATAGACGTAAGAAAAAAATTATAATTAACTTTACTATTTCGAGATTTTACGCGAAAAGTTAATATTTTTTAAGTTTTAAATAGAAACTCCGAAACAAACGGGTTAGCAAATTATATAAAAGCACTTTAATAACTAAACCTAAATAATATAAGCAATTTTATAAACTTTAATTTAAGTATTAATAAATAATTTAAACTTTCCTTATTTTTTGGTATATTTTCCCGTCGCTTAAAACATAATTTACCCCGTTCCCGGTATTTAAACATTTCTTTTACCTATACTTTTCTTCCGAGCTATTTAATTTTAATAATATATTTAGTACAAAAGTGCGCGAAAAGGCGTAATTACTAAAAAAAACTATAGTAGTTAATAAAAGAATATTTTCTAGAAAATAAAGCTTAAACTAATAATATAAGCTTATAATAATAAGGCTTTTATATGCAGTATATATTATAACATTCTAAAAATAATGCGTATAAATTACTTTATTAAATTTATTCAGACAAAATATCAGCCAAATAGAGATAAAAAAGCGAAATAAAAAAAAAGACTAAGAAAATTACAACAGCCAGACTTAATAATTAAATTAACTTTACTATTATTATTATAGCAGATATAAATAAGCAATTTATATTTCGATAATAAGCTATTTTTAATAATATAAGTACCGAAATATATTATTATATTATTTTTAAAATACCGGTAATATAATTATAATAAGTTATATTATTTAATTTATATATATTATCCGTATATTATATATACTTTTAACATTTTTATAAAGATTTTTAAATAAAAATATATTATAAAAGCTAAAATAAGTTTATAAAAGTTTATACCGAAATTAAAAAGGCTTTAAAAAAAGTTAATAAAAAGCGATTAATAATAAGTTATAAATTATTTTTAACTATTTTATAAAACGGGTAATAAAAATTAACTTATTAATTTAAAAAAATTTACGTTTAAAATTTATTTTTAACGCGTTTATATTTTATATATATATATTTATTTAAATATATTTCTTACGTGATTTTTTTAAAAAAATTATAACTATATATTAATTTAAGTATTATATTCTATTACTTACGATATAAAAATAAATAATAACACAGCTTAAAATAATACCGTAAGCCTATTTTTTAATATTATTATTACTAATAAGACTATACGCGTAAGCGGGGTAAATAAACCTTAACCTGTAATAATTAAATAGGAGTAACTAAATAAGTTAGGTTTTAAAATCGATAACTATATTTTATAAAATAACAGCCAAGCTTTAAACCTATTTAGTTTTAATATTATAAATAATAATTAACTAATAAATAATAATTAATAAAATTACTAAAAAAAAGGCTAAATATAATCCCTACTCCTAAAAATAATAACCTTAATAATAACTTTAACACTAAAAAAACTATTAAAATAAAACTATATAATTCGCCTTTCCTTACTAAAAAAAGGTCTACTAGTAAAGACTAAAATCGCATTAATATAATTATAGATTTAAATATATAAAAAAAAAAAGTTCTAATTAATAAGGAAATTACTTTCGTATTCGGCTTTTAAAATAGCTTATATATTTTAGTTCCTAGCTTAAATAAAATATAAGAACATTTTAAAGCTATTTATATATAAATATCTAACTATTCTACCAAAAAAGCGGATTTCCTAACTAGAGGCAGCAAGACTAGGCCCTTTAAAAAACCTTTTAACTTAAAAGGTTATACCAGTTATTTAGATTTTATTATATTTTATTATATCGTAAACGACAATAAAAGATTTATATATTACATTAGTTACGTTAAAAAGGCATAAAATACCAAGTTATATTTTAAATTTACTTTAAACTCGAGATTTAAAATAAATAAAACGGATATAATATTAAACGCCGCCCGAAAATAAGTAAAGCAGGACCTAATCCCGAGCAAAATTAAATAAAAAAAAGGAATTACTTTAAAGTAGGAAAAAAAGTATTACCGCATTTTTTTTAAAAGTTATAAAGGGGTATCTTTTAGGCTTTTAAATAAAAAATAGCTTGGTTATATTACATTATAGTTGCTTCAAAATAGTTATATATTATAAAAGTACCGAAGTTTTAATTAAGGAAATTAGTTTATTTAAAATCGTAAAATTAATATAATAAATAATATATACCTTATATATAATAACTTTTATAAATCTATATATAAAAAATAACAAATTTCGTACTAAAAAAATAAACAATATTTTATTAAATTCTTAATAATTACGTTAATCGCGCCGTATAAATTACTAGTTTAACCGATTTTCCACTATAGCTATTTCGCGTTTTATAAATAAATCGACCTAAATAGCTTTAGTTGCCTTTCGTACTCTTTAGTTCCGTACTTCTCCGTAAAAATCTACTTAAAGTATTTTTTATTTATATCTTTTATAAATATCTCGGTTAGCGCCCAAATTACTTAAAAAAACATTAATCCGTTTAAGTTATAGCCAATTTTTTTAATATTAAAAATAAAGTAATTGCCGTAACTAGTTTTTACTAAACGCCGCCTTTTTAAGCTAGACTATTTATAATTTTCTATCGGGAAAAATCTTTTTTTAGTAACCTTATTTACCCGGAAAGGAATACCGATATCTAATTAAGTATTATTTTCGGCTATTATAAAAAAGTTATATAAATAAAATTCTTAATTATTACAAGTTCGTTTTTAAAAATTTAGGTATAATAATATATATAGTTATTATTGAAGTTTAAATTAATATACTAAATATAAGGAAGGCCGAATGCTTACCTTTAGAGTAAAATTAAATAAATGTGGTAATATATAGGTTCTCGGATAACAATATAATCGCAACCGGCGAAAAAATGTTTTGCGTTAAAAGAAGCGCAGTTTTTTCCAGTCCGTTATAAGCTGTATCTTTACTATAGATCCCGAGGTCACGTGCCACCCTTAGTGCCGGGACCGTAAAAAAACGCGGTTCCCATATAAAACACTCCAACTTTACTTACACGTTTCTTGGTTATTAATAAGGCTATCTACGGCTCGTTTTAAGTGGTAATAGATATTCGGATAAAGATTAATATATATATTTTTCCGAATTTCTTCCGGCGCCGGAAAAGGGTAAAATCTAAGGGTAAAACGTGCGTAAATATGCGTATATAAAGCCTCTCCTCCCTCCTTAACTCTTTTAGTGATTTTTTAACACCATAACCTCTAATTACGATAACACCTTATAATAAGGATCATATGGTCGATACCATCTTCGATATTACAGATAATAGTTATTCCGTATAAAAAGCGGCCCAGAAATGGGGTATCTTTTAAACTACCCTTTTAATACGAATAAACGGCCGACTATTAGCGAGTAAAACCGATCGAGGCTAATACCTGTTAATAAAATAAGAAAAATTATTAGTTAAATAAATATTACGTCAGGAATCACTCGGATTTGCTCCCTCTTACAGTAATATGTATATAATTACTATATAATTTGCCGGCCGTCCGAAGCCTTTAGGGAAAAACTAAATTTAGTTTTTCGTAAAGCGAAATTCTGCCATCTGCAGCAAAATTGGGCGGAAAGTTAAAGCCGCACGTTTTAATAGCTTTACCCCGAAAGCTATAAACTGGTTTTTTAATATTAGGGACAAGAAATATAGCTAGATTTAGCCTCATTTAATATACAATCTAAATAAAGGGGGTATAATATTTAGTTTCGGTAAGAGACCTCTTTTAGCCTAATTCCTTTAAATCTGTAATAAAAAACTAACAGAGCTAACTAGGCCTCGATAGACTCGTTTTAAAAAGCTTTACCACCTAAATGGCTTACCTAAAATCAATATAAGGCTGCGGGTGGTTATCCTTTCTTAAATACGTTAGCGCAATAGGCGTTACACTCTCTCCTGGCATTATTTTTAAAAGAAAAGAGTTATAAACAAGCTGGTTTAAAAAGGAATTCAAAAAAATTGCTAATTAGAAGTTTATTTGCTTTACTAATAGCTAAACCGATAACTATATTGCACTTAAGTAACTTAAAAATATCTTCATTCTTTAGATAGACCCACTTACTAACGGCCAGTTAGAAGCACGCCTAATTATTTTAGATAAACATAAAAGTCATATAACAGTAAGTTTATTCAATTTCTTATCGATTTCAGTTAGTTTTAATTTTTTTAGATTAAAACCTAATTTTTAGTGGAGTTATAAAGCTAATAATCCCTGCTTAAGATGCTTTTATAAAGCTTTATTTTTTCAACAACATCTTCTTTTATTTTCTTCCTACACACACCTTTCACGGCCTTTAGCCTTTAGATAATAGTCTTTTTAATATCCTTAAGGCTTCCTATCGCCGAATTTTAGGTCGGTACGCCGGTTTTACTAATATTGCGCCGGTTGATAAGCTTAGGTTTATACGTATATATATTAAGGCTAGAGCAGAGGCTTTAACGCCGAAAATTATTAAGGCGGCTTTTAAAATAACAGAATAGTGGCTTATTAGTAAGTTAAAAACATTATTACATCTAGAGATTTAATTAAATAAAAAGGATATCTAAAAGCTAAAAAAACAGGCAGCTAAAAGTGTCAAGCAGGAAAATGATTTCGTAACACTAAAATTAGGGCATTAAGTAAAAGATCTTATAAAAGGACATACGCCATTAATAAGGCACATTTTCAGCATCATTACAAAGGGATTAGATTAAATTTCGGCTAATATAGTCAGCAGGAATCAGCGTATTAAAGCTTTGGAAACTTAAATCGAGCATTTGTAGCCTAAGAAACGCCGGGCTAAGCTAAACTTTAATAAAATTTTCATAGGCATTAATTAGGTAGTTAATAACAAAAATCAGGATATAATTAAGGTTATTTAGGAAGAAAAAAAAGTAAAAAAGACAATTTGTGTATTTTTTCCTCCTATTAATAAAAAGGAATCGGATATAAAGGAATCACAGATTAAGGCTATAATTTAAACCTTTAAAATGACGCGTTTAGGTCGGATAAGTAAAGTTTTAACTAAGTATATTAGTTAATTAAAAGATTCCTAACAGAAACGAAAAATTTTTATATTTTTATAAATTTATTTGAATTTATTACAGCTGTTGTAAAAAGGTAAGTTTTACTAGTAACGCAGCTTATTTTGCAGTCCCGGCATTAAGGATGGCACGTAACCTCGGGATTTATGGTATTATAGAATGTTATACCAATAATTAAGCCTGTTAGCTTAAAATAGAAAGAGGTAGGAAATAAAGCAAGGCGACTATTAAGAATACTCGTAATTAATAAAAGGGTTATACGGTTAAAAGTAGGTCGGTTTTTCGAAAAATAAGCTAGCCTCGTTAAAATATATATAAAACTTAAGTTAAATTAGCCTTAAATAAAAGTTAACCGAGCTAACTAGTATATAGGTATTAAAGCTGGTAGGTCTTTAATAAAGGGTCCTACTTTTAATAAAATGTATAAAAGAGTTAAAAGTAGTTTATTATTAGAGGGATAATAAGTTAAGGTGTTTTTAAATAAGTCCTTAAACAGAGAGGCAGGTGCTAATTTTAAAAGATTTTGCTGCTCGGATAACTATTAAAAAAGCTGAAAGGAATAAAAAACAGAACTTAAACCTAATAAAATCAAAAACGTATTAAAGTTTAAAGTAAATTTAAAGTTAACTAGACTAAATAAAATTAAAGATATATTAACGTTTAAAGTAAATCTAAAGTTAGTTATAATATATATCGAGTTATATAAAATTATATTACTAATTATAAATTAAAAAATTATAAAAAAGGTATATTTGCGGCAGACAGACTTAAGTTTAAAAAAAAAATACGCTGATTTTATATCTCCCAAAATCCAGTTTAATTAATATAAATATTAATACCTATTTAAATAATACCTATCTTTATTTTATTATTTTTTATATTTTTCGCCCTAGCCTTATATATTATATACCCAGGGACTAATAAAAAACCTAATGCTATTATATATATTAATAACAAGTTTGCTATCCCATAAAAACCTTCTTTAACGTATGACTACCGGATTCTTGCCGCAAGCTAATTTATTGGGACATTTCGTGCCTTATTTCTTTTATAACTATTAGTATCGGCATTTTATAACGTAATAAACGTATAGGTTAATTTTATTAAAATAAGTGTTATAATAACTATTATTAGGCAAGTGTTATTATTAAAGTCCTTAGGGAATAAACCTTAATTATATAAAGCTATAGCTATAAGGCGTATACTAGCCACCTGAATTTTCAAGCTATATATTTATATAGTCTAACAAATTTAGCTTACGGCTTATAAATTAATATAGTGCTTTTAGTAATTTTCGGTTTACAGCGTTATTTAAATAAGCGTAAAAGTGGTTTTAGTTCTTAAACTTTTATTAAAATACTTACGGTTAAAATATAAATCGAACTTAATTAGGGTAATAGTTAAATTTATTACGGGTATTATTTTAATAACACTTTCTCTCGAGCTAAAATAGGTGCTAAAATTTAATATATATATTAATAAAGACTGTTAAAAATATATCTACCCTTATTTAATTATTTATAATATACTTTTTTAGCTTTATAAATCGCTTTATTAATAATAATTTAAGAAATATATTTATAAGTCCTAACGGCTATTTTATACTTATTCCGATACTCGTTATAATAACCTGCGTTTTATTAAAGCCTTATTATTTTTTATATAATTTAATATATAAACAATATAACCTATAGTAATATAATTAAAAAAAAAGTCCGAGTTTGCTTTAGCTAGCGCTAGTAACTGCTTTTAGCTTAACATTTTGCTTTAGCCGCGGAATTTTTTATCTCGTAAACTAAACTATCGAGGCGTTTTTGCGAAATATAGTCTTAGTTTTAAACGTTACCGTTACTAACAATAATAACTATAAATAGAAATTTCTGTCTTACCGAACGCTATATTATAATATACACACGCATAATATCCTTAAAGCTTTTATACGTTTTAATATAATATATAATATAAAACAAGTAACTAATTCCGCTAGTTATAGTCTTAATAAAACGTGTCAAAATTGCGACATATTTATTTTAAAAATAGTTAATTATATCCTGCTATATAATCGAATAAAACTCGGCTAAGAAAAATGCCTATTTAGCTTTAGTATTAATTACGTACGGTATTTTTAAAAAAACATTTACCTTTCGTAAAAGAAGCGCCGATAAAAATCTTTTAAAGTTTAATATAAAATATATATAAAAAAGGCTATAAAATATTATTTTAACTTAGATCGTATAATTAAAATAGTTTAAAAATAGACTTAAGTTAATATTTAATTAATAGTCTAGTTAGGGAATAATAATTTTATATTTATATATATATATTATTAATAGCACAAGTTTTAAAACCTTTTAGTATTTTAGCCTTTAATATTAAAAAAAGGCCTCCAAGCCTTAAGTAGCATCGAAAATAATCAAATAAGCTCTGATCCTAATAGCTAGTTAATTAATATTAGGGAATAAAGTTTAAAACGGGAGGTCGCTTAAATAACCCGGCGCTTATACTTATATATAGGTCTGTTTTTCTTGTGGCATTTAAGCACTCGAGTATAGCTGCCAAAAGCACCCTATATCACATTTATAATAGTAGAAACCGATTATATTAAAAAAGTAAAATATTATAAAAAAGACTTAGTTATATAATTATATATTATATCTATTAAATTTACTAATAGCCCCCCCTTTTTTATACCCCCCAAAGACATTATATATATATAGGATATTAGTAGGCTTACAGCAGATAAAAAGCCAAATTTCTAGTCCTAATATAATAGATAAAAAAGATATAATTTAAGTAAATTAACTAATATATAGGTTATATCTTTAAGAGCCTCCTTTAAATAGCTAATTCTGTCGATTAGCGAATAATATATAGAAGCTAAAGGGATAAAAAATCCGCTATATATAAAGAAATAAATAAATAAGCTTTATTAAAAACATATAATAAGAATCCGGAAGTTAAGTAATAAAAATTCGGTATAAAAGCGTATTTTATATTAAAAAAAATAGGTTAAATATTTAGGTATAATTTAAACCGGATTAACTTATTATTACTAGGTTAAGCTAAAAAGCGACTTAGTTTCGCTTAATTCCTTTAATTAAAAGCGTGCCTTATTAATATCCCGTTTTACTTAATTATATATTTATATAATATCGTTTACTTTTAATTAAACTAAATTTAAAGAGTCCCGTAATTTATAAAGTCAGCTATTAGGTAAAAAGGGGCAATATAAAGTTATATTTACTATAATTTATTTTCTAGTTTTTTTTTTACATATATATAAAGTTTATAATTTTATATATATTTCTAGCTTAGTTTCTAACCTTTTATAACGCTATTTCAAGTTTATTATTTATTATAATAAACAATTGTTATTTAAGTTAGACGTAATAAAATATAGGTAGACTTAATATAAATTAAGTAGGCCTTTATAAACTACTATATATATATACTAGTTTTATTAAACTATAATATAATATATTATAAACTAATATTAAAGTAAGAAAACGATATAATTATATTTATATATATAATCCTATAGATAGAAAACTATTAGTTAATATATAATCCTTTTATTTAAAATTAATTCCTAATAAACAGTATGCTTTTATTTATTTATATAAATATATATAACTTATTATATCGGTACGATTTTCCGTATATAAATTACACTTACTTTATACCTCGAAATCTCGAAATAAAAATTAATATAAGAATTTAATTTAAATATAAAAATCGATTATAAAATCTAAACTATATAGCGATATCGGTAATTAAAATATACCTTAATAAATATAATTTATTTATCTCTTTTAATAAGTTTATATCTATTAGCTATTAATAGGCACAATAATAAACTTTTACGCCACTCCAATTAATATATATACGCCGGACATAAAAACATCTTAAGTAAAAGTTATTTTAAGAAAAGTTAATAATTCTAATAAAAACCTTGTATAAAATACTCTCTTTAGTAAAATTACGGAAAGTTTTAATTTTACAGCTAATTAATTAATTAAGCTTTAGTATTAATTACAAATATATTATTTTATAAGAAATACCTGCTCGGAAAAAGATATAACGAGTACCGATATCGCTTAAATTTTAGTTAAAGTTTTTCGCTAAATAAATTAAGATATCTATATTATTTATAAACGTAATATCCGGCAAAATAATAATTTATAAAAAGGTAATAGTCGGCTCGAATAAAATATTTAAAACTTTTAAATCGATAGTTCGTAAAGGATATTATCTCTATAATAAGCAGCTAACGTTAAGAGATTTTTTAATTAACTAGATTATTAACAATAGCAGATAATAAAAACAGTATTAATATAATTTAGTAATAAGGATTTATATAAAAGTAAATCCGAGTATATTTGTAATAATTATTAAATTAAGGGTTAAAAATTAATATAGTATAAGGTATAAATAGTAGCATTATATATATATAGCAGGCTATTTGCCACTTTAAAATAGCTAAACCTTAAGTTAATCTAAGCTTTATTAACCTTATATTTTAATAACGATAATTTATTAGCTGTTATTTATTCCGTAAAATACTTATATACTTTTGATTAAGGCTTAAATAGCTAGCCTAACGTAATTAACTATCCGGAAATCCGTTTCGAAGCCTTAACTTATTATATTAAACCGTAAAATACTCTAGTTATTAAAAGGTAACTAGTTCCGATACAGGTTAAAAAGAGGCGTTTTTTTTTCGAGGATAATCTTAAGAAATAATCGATAAAAAATAGCCTATAAGTTTTATTATTTGGCGCGGAAGTATGCCGACAGTAAATTACTAATAGGAAGGTCGTTATTTTTTTATCGGTAATATAAAGGCATTTACGCGTCTTTATTAATATATAAGTTTAAAATTCAAAAATAACAATTTCGCTTATAAGTTATTACTTATAAAGCCCGTAGCCCCTTTCGCTTAACGCTAGCAGCTAAATATTAAAAATGCTAAATATAGCTACTTTATAAAAACTAAGTAATCATTAATAATTATTATAAGTTTTTTAAGTGCTTTCGGTCCGAATATAAAAAGCCTTATTATTCGGGTAAAAAATTAATCGCCAAATAATTATTTAAATTCGGACCGGGCAGCTAAAAAAAAACGTATTTATTGTTTAAATCTCGCTTTATAAAGCCTAAAAAGCTAAAGGAAAAATATACCGGGTTTTTTAAATAAATAGTATCTTATAAAAAAAAGGTTTATTAGCTCGGATTATAATACTTATAATAGCAATGCTTATTAGCATTAACGGGATAGTGGGCCGATAACTAATAAAGCTCCAGCAGTTATAACAATAGTCGTAAAATTAATTATACTTACAAAACTAGTTTGCGATATATATAATTATATAAATATTTAATTTTAGGTAGTTTAAATTATATATTTTTAGATTTATTAGATTAAAATTACTTAAAAAAACTTAAAATAAAGTAATATAAATAAAATAACGTAACAGTCGGTTCGAGATATATAAAATTTATAGGTTCGGTCGGAAAAACGTATTAAAAATTAACCTTAGTTTTAATTCGCCTATATATCAGTTTAATTACCGGTATAAATATAGCTATTAAAAAAAGTATATTAAAAGAAATATAATATCGTAATAACTATCGATAATATAATTTATCGGGTTAATAAATTTACTTTTTTTAGTTTAAACTTCTTTCGGGCTATATCAAAAACTGTCGGACAATTTATTAGATATAATTAATATTTTATATTCTCCCAGATTTTAATTAAAAAATAAATTAAAAATATATCGGTATAGTAAGAAATATATTAGCAAAGCTTACCTTAGCGTTATAATAAGGTCTAAAGAAAAAGTTTATATCGGCCTTTAAAATAATATTATTTAGTAGCTTTTATAACAAATTTATACATTTATTAGAATCCCTATAAGTAATCTAATAAAAATATACTTTTTCCGGAATCGCGTTTTTTAATATATTTTAAGTAGCCTTAATAATATTAAAACATTAGCTTATAAAGTAGTTAATATAATAAAAGTGGCAAAAAATATCGGCAAGTTTTATAGTAAAACAGTTATAATTATAATAAGCTACGTATATATAAAATTTAAGCCACGTAATTATAAGGAATGCTGTATATTATATATATACTATTAAAAATTACGTTAGTTAAATGTAGCTAAAAATTATAAAAAAAGGATTAAATTTATTTCGATAGCAAGTAATACGCTAGCGAATATAATATTAAAAAAATCGGCATAAAATTTTTTACGATTATTTACTATATATAATAGTAAATGCTTTTACGTCTTTTCGGATATAAAAGACTATTTACCTATTTATTTATAAAAGTTTATAAAGGAAAAACGGCCTTTTATAAGCCGACATTTACTATATATAATAGTTATAGCAGGGGTATTACTAATAACAGATTAATTAAATAAAATAAATTAAAAATAGCTAGCTATATTTTCCGTTTTAAAATAAAGATTATATACTTTATAACCACCTTATAATTAGGGGGTAATAAGATTTTATATATATATTTTACCCTTTTATTCAAATAAATACCCTAACGTTTATAAAAAACATTACTAACAATATATTGTTATTTTTTAATACATAATTATTATCGTCGGGTTTTCTATATATATTTCTCGCCAGGTAATTATTAGTAAGTATATATATCGTTATAATATCTATATTCCGTTATAATAACAATAAATATAATAGCTAACTAAAAAGCGAGTTATATTCGCTATAAGTGATTTATTATAATATTTATAATAGTTTATTTCGATTCTATTATAATAAACGCTATAATAGCGCAATTTATAAGTTTATATAGAGTTTTTATTTTATAAAATTAATTAATTTAGGAATATTTTCTTAAAAGCAACGATAAAATATATTTATTTATAATAACTTAAATTTATATATATAAACAGTAACTTTTAGTAGTTTAGGAACTAATTATTATTATTATTATTTTAGTTTATAAATAAGCTCGGTTTATTTTTTCTTATATAATATTATTTTTTTTTCGACCGCTTTTATACCGATAGAAACGGCTGCTTGCCGATTTATTTCTTTATTCCCGATAATATTATAAAATATATATTTATACCTATAAATAATTTTTTATTAACTAGTAAGTAATATAAAACTATTACTTAATATTTTATTCTCTTTAAATCCCGCAAGTTTAGTAGGCAAATATAAACTATTTCTTTAGGAGTTTTTAATATATAGCTCTTTTAAATTTAACTTACGGCTTACCTTTTTCGGGATTAGAGGTTATTATAGGCATAATATTAGTGGCCTATTTTATATATTTATTTTTTGTTATAGTTTTATTACCGTATAATAAAATATTAGTTATTTCCGGCTTTATATCCCGTTCTTTTAATAGGTATTTCTTTCGTAATATTTTAACTAATTTAGCGGCCGGATTAAAACTAATATAAACTAAACGTTTAGGGCTATTTAAATTTTCTTTAACCGTATAAACTATCGAACGTTCGTTATTAGTAGCAGTTTTTAAATTGCCTAATATTTTATATACTATATTTAAAAATATATCCCGGTTTATATCCCGTTTTAGAGGCTAAAAATATATTTTATTTAATATATATTACTATCCGAATTTCTTATTAAGACTTATTATTAAATCTCCTGCGTATAAAATCGGGATTAATTTCCTATATTAAATTTTTAATTATAAACTGCCGGCGGCCGAAATATAAAGTAAATATAAAAATATATTATAAAACCGTTAGTAAAATTATAAAAAATATATATTATATATAAATACTATATTACCTCGATATATATTTTTAGGGGCCTTAAATTTTAGACCTCCGGGCTTATTTAAATTATTAATATAAAAATTTAATTATATATTTATAATACTATCGACCGCAATTAAAAAATCTCTATCGCTACTTATCCTTAGCTCCGGGAAAAAAGTCAGCTTAATAATATAACAAGTTCGCTAGCGGTTTTTTTAACCCTTAAACCATTTATCGCGAACTTTAATAATATTAAAATCCCCGGAAGCCTCGTTTTTTTCTAGCTTAAAAGTTTAAGTTTTATTATTAATAAGACTATCGGTATAATTTCTCCTCCAATTATAGCCTTTTTGTATATTTTATATTTTCCCGTCTAATATATTAAATAGAAAACGGAAATAATAGTAATAGAAATAAAATATAACTTTATTATTTTGGTACTAAAATATATAAAAATAACTGTTTATAATTTTAAAGCAGACTTTAGTACCGATTTAAACTATATTTATATTATTTAGGCGTTTTATTTAAGGGAATTAAAAATAGTTATTAATCCGGAATTCTATAAAATCTTAAGCTTTTTTATAACCGGTATTATTATATATACCGAAATATAAGTAGTCGCTATTATTCCGTACAATAATTCTAGCTATAAAATCTAGCGTAATGTTAGCTAAAATACGCTATTTTTCGGCTTTAAAAATTAATAGCCGGTATTTTATATTAGGTAATGCAAATAATAATAAATATAATATAATGCTATTAGCGTAATATAAGATTCGGAATTTATACTTACGGCTTTTCGTTACCTTTAGAACGGCTATATAAAAAAAGGCTAAAATATTTATAATAAACTCGTAATTAAACGAGCTATAAAAGTTAAGTATATATAGCTATTATTGCTATTTTTTATTTAAAAATCTCGTAATATAAAAAAACATTCTATATATATATTTATAATAATTCGCGAATTTTATAATGCTTAATACGTATAAAAACGCTTGGGAAATAGCGCGACATTTTTTTATAAATCGGCGTAAAACTCGAGAAAACTCGTAATATTATTATAGTTTGCGCTATATTTTACGCTATATTTTACGCATTTTTAATATATAACTACCCTTAGCTTTTATATTATTAGCGATATTTAAGGCATATAATACGTAATTATATTATTATATATCTAGCTATATAAAGCTTTATTAACTTACGGTAATAATAGCTTTATAAAAGCTTTTATATTATAATAAATACTAGAACTATATATAATATAGTAATAAATTAAAAATTTCGTTTATTTTTAAGTAATTTATAATATATACCATTATTTTATAAGGCAGACGCTATATTCCTAACGTATTTTGCGATATCGGTCTTAAATAAACCGGTATAATTACGAAATTATAAAATAATATAAATAAATATAATTAATAGCGTTTTTAATAATTTAATTATTAAGCTAAATTAAAATAATAACTATTTTATAGCATATTTTTTAATAGGATAGTTTTAAAAAAAGTGGGATATTTATATTTAAAAGCTTAAATATTTTTTTCCGGTAGCAAACTATATTATTATAAAGTCGCATTATTTCTTATACGTTATTTATAATAGCTATTACGTAAAAACGTAACGAAAAATAGACCTTAAAGTTTTTATATACTATTATCCCGCTAATTTAAAGCATTATTATCGCTTAAAGCTTATAAAATATATACTTTTATATATAACTTATATAAAGTAACGTAAAATAAGGTATATATAAATAAAAGCAGAAATAACCCCTAAGCCGGATAACTTAAAAATCGATATATCGTAAGTATTTAATAAGTATTAAATAATCGACTTTTAAATAATAGGTCGATTTATATAAGTCGTAAAAAATATACCGTAATTAATACTATCTTACATATATATAAGTCTGTTTAATTATAATTTATACCGTATTTTATAAAATACACTTTTATATACCAACTTTAGGTAACCTAATAATTTTCGACTAATTTATAGCCTTATTATAGTCGACCATATTTTTTTAGTATAATAATAGCTAATTATCCCTAAAAGAAAGATACGCGGATAATAGCGAAGTTAAAAGCTTAACCCGAGATTTAAAAAAGGCTAAAATTAAAGAAATAGTGCTAAAAGTTACAAGTGGCTTTTAGGATATACGTATTTATAAGCTCTAATTAATTTCTCCCGTTATTAAATTATATAGTTAGATAGATTTTTATATATATTTCGTAAAAGATAACTACATTATTAGATATAAAGTATTATATATAAAAGTCCCAGCAAAAATAGTCGCAAATTTCAGGCGTTTTATTAATATAGCTACGCAAGTAAAGAATAAAAAGGTTACCGAAAGACACCGGGCATTTTAAGCTTAAGTAACCGGGTAAATATACCATGTAGCACCTAAAGGCGGACAGCCTCCAACGCCGGGCCGGGTAAAATACACCAAAAGTAATAAAAACTTACCAACTTTACTTATATATAAAACAGCCACCTTAATAATTATAAATAAAAACTAAAATGATTTTAATAATTAATTACTTAAACTCTTATAATTATTTAGTTTAATATTTTTGCGATTTTTTATTAGCGAGATATTTTAAAACGAAAAAAAAGTTATAAATTTTTTAAAAATTCGCTAACAAATGCCAGCAGAAAAAAAAAAGATATTACATTTTACTATGTGATTTTTTTTTACTATACTCACACACGTATATTTAAATTATATAATTTAATATTTTAATATATATTAATAACTTATAATATAAACTTATATATTATAAAGTTTTATTTTTAAAATTTTATTTACAGGTAATATATTAGAATTTATATAATTATATTTTATTAAAACTTTATGTAATATATTATATAACAAGGGGTTAAAACTTTTTTCGAAAATTTCAATATTTCGTTACGAAATATCTCGCTAATAAAAAATCGTAAAAATATCAAACTAAATAATTATTAAACTTTAAGTAATTAATTATTTTAATTATTTTAATTTATATTTATAACTATTAAGGTGGCTGTTTTATTTATAAGTAAAGATTGTAAGTTTGTTGAATTTTTAACCTAATTTGGTGCATTTCAGGTGGCCCGGGGTTTATGGCTGTCCGGGGGTGGGTGCCGTATGGTACGTATATATATATATTTAGCGTATTCCGCTTATCCCTATCTAATTTACTATAGACCTTTAAGAAATAGACGCAGTTTTGGAGTCTTATTATTAGGGAAGTATAAATATATTATAACTAGAATCCTTAGGGGAAAGGGGGGTGGTTTTCCAAATATTTATAGCTATAGCTTATAAGGCGTCCTAAAACCCTGAATCACTAACTATATATCCCTATAGTTTAATATATTTAACCCATTTACCTAATTATTTGCTATTCCACTATTAGGTTTTTTAAAGTAACCGTAATACTTATATATCTTTATCGATACCTAAAACATTATTATATTATTTCGTATTTTAGTAATAAACCTTTTAATTAAGCCTATATATATATCTTTTTTTTCACCCGTTTTATTAAAGTCTATTTAATCCTATTTAAAATATTCTTTTGTTTCGCTTTAAATCTTTTTTAACTAACGTAATATATAGGGATAAAATTATTATAATATAAACGCAAAAAGTTAATAATATTTTTATCGGATAATATAATAAAGTTTTTTTTTTCTGCCTTTTAAATTCCCCCGTTTTATTATATATATTGTAATAAAATATAAAAAGCCTATTATTAAGACTTAATAATTAAACACTTTCCGGTTTTATATAAGCTTAAATAATATATTATAAAATCTTATATAATATTTTTTTTAGCTATTTATAATAATTGTCTATATATAAAGACATTATTAAAAAAGGTATTTTATAATAAAAATTAAATTATAATTTAATATTTTTAAATATATATTTTAATAGTTAATATTAATAGACGCTTAAACCCTTTTATATAAATTATATTACCTAAAAGAAATAATTATATATAAACTAAAAGAAATTTTATAAAAGGCTATAAAATTAAAAATATATAATATATAATATTCCTTTAATTATATTTGCCCTTACTATAAAAATATTTAATTAGTTTTTATTTTAAAAACTATAGCAATATATACTTAATAATAATCTCTTTTCCGAGACTAAATTTCTAAAAAAGGTATATATAATGCCTCGCGTATCCCCTCTACTATTCCGTCAAATAATTTGCCCGAAAATATCAAAAAAACTCGCAACGCCCGCATATAACATATATTTAACTATTTTATTTCTTTTATTTTATCACTTTCTATTCGGGAATAATACTAATTCCTATAACGCAAAAACTTCTAAGGTTTTTTTTAATTAATATATATAAATAGTTATAAATCGATATAATTATCGCGCGATACCTAAACCTAAACACTTATTAAAATCGGATAATCCGCAATTAAGCCTTACATTTTAATAAAGAAAATACGGGATTTAAATTATATAAAACGTATTTTATATAATAAATATAGTAATATATAACTTATTACGCGTTACCCTTTTATCGGGCTAACAATTTAGCCCCTATTTATTAGTAATAATAAAATTGGAATTATAAAAACGCCTATAACGTTATAGCTATAAATAGCCTATTAAATAACAAACTTTTACTTTAAAATCTTTTTAAAGTTCTCCCGTCTTTTAAATTATTATAAAAGTTTTATATAAGCAAGTCTTATCTAAGTCTTAACAGCCTTAGCCTTATTTTAGCAAAATAAATTAAAAAAAGCCGATATATAGTTTTAAATAAAAAGTTATTAGGCAGATTTATATTTATAAAACGTAAGATATAAAAGCAATTAAAATACTTAATAACTAAAATATAACTTAACTAAAAAAAGAATAATATATATTATAAACAATAGTTTAAAAAGGTAATTAAAATAAAAAAAAGTCGGTATATTATTATTTTTTTATTATATTAAATAGTTCGACTAATATTACTAATAAAAATTACATTAAAAATTATTAATTAATATTCTGCTAAAAAGAAATATAACCCCTATAAGCCTTTATATTTAACTTATAATTATAACTAAAAAAAAGAAATTTATTTAAAACCGTAATATATACGGCTAAAAAAACCCTAAGCCCGGAAAGAAAAACAGGCAGGTACTTTTATTTAAAAGCAATATAATTTGCTTTTTAAAAAGTTCCGTCTTATTAGTTTTTTAACCCTATAACTCTAGCTTACTTAAGAAATATAATATAACTATATCCGTATATCCGAACGGCAAGCTATATATCTTTAATATAATAAAGGTTTCCCGCTATAATATTTTAATACGATCTAATTTTCCTTAAAAATAATCTAAAATCGCAAATCCCATAAAAATTATAAAAAAGTCGAACCGGGACTTTATTATATTTAGCTAAATTACTATATAAAAATCGAGATATATCTCTATTATAATCTTTAAAAATAATAAAAAAACCTAGTTATATTAATTCTAGCTAGCGGTATATAAATATTTAAAGAAATAAATATAAGCGAATGTAAGCTAAATTTACAACAATAGTTCTAATCCTATAATAAGTTATAGCTTCACCTTTAATTTTCTAATAGCTATATTAAATTTCCCTAACTTATATAATATAATATTTAAATACAAAATAACCTTTATACTTAATAACAAAAACTCGAAAATCCGGAGTGCTTTTATATAATAGCCCGCGATTTAGTAAATAATACCTCAGGTAACTAATACCCGGTTATTTTTAAACTTACCGAAAGTTAATAAAAAACTATTATAATTTATATTAAACGCTAAAATTTCTTATATAACTAAGTTTATATTATTAATATCAATTTTTTATTTAGCTTTAAATATAGCAAGATCTATAAAAAAAAAATTAAAACATTAGTCGTTACGAAAAAATATAATATCCCTATTTCGGTATAATATATTTTTATATAAATATATAATTTAAGCTTTACTTACGCTAATATAGGCGCGTAATAATTTATATTTTTGCCGATAAAAATTAGCGGATATTAAAATCCGTTTTATAACTAATAAAACTAACTCTTTAAAAACCTAATTACTAAAATGTAATAAAAATAAGCAAGTTTTAATAACTAGGGCTTATAAAAGCTCCTATATAAATTATAATATTACTTATAAATTTTTTAAATAAAGAAAAATATTATTTAAATAAAGTAAAATTATTATATTAACTTTTATATAACTATTAATAATATAAACATATATATATAATATATATATAAATATTTAAGGTACCCGTTTATATTAAAAAGCTACTTACTTTTTCGGTTTAATCGACTGGTATTTCGGGAATATATAACATATTATTCTAATAGCCTCCACCCTTTAAAAGTAGGAGTAAACCTATAAGACTTTAGCTAACTGTCGATCTATTTATATAATACTAAAAGTAAACCTAATAAAGCTAATAGATTTAAAAATATATAATATATTATTAAATTTCGATTTATTATTAAAATATTAATAAAGTTATAAGCTAATAATAATAATCTCCCTATTATTACCCCATATTTATAATAATTAATACGCCCGGAAAAATAAACTTAATAATATTTTTAAAACTTTTAGGCATAATAAAAAATATATAAAAGCTTAAATACTAAAGTTAAGCCTATTAATAATTCGGTTAAACTAAATATTACTTAATTAATTAATAAAAAAACTACCCGCCCTTTTATATAACTTTTACCTTAACTTTTTTATCGATAAATTTAAAAAATAATTTAGCGTTTCGCGGTTTCGTATATTATAATTAATATTAAATATAATATAAAATATATTAATTAATATAAAAGAACCTTTAATCTGAAATAACGAATATATAATATCCGCCCTTAAGGTTTTTTAAATACGGTAATTAAATATATATATATTAATATACCTTTTAACGTATCGATCTTAATTACCTTAAAAAATAGCTATTATATTTCGGACCGATTTTTCTGCTTATAATAATTCCATAATATTAAAAAAAACCATTTAATAATAAAAAACTGCATTATTTATTAACTTATAAACTTTATATAGCTTTTAAATAATAGTAGATAAAATATTAAAAATTATCTTATCGTTATATATATAAAGCAATTATATAATATCCTCGCTTATTAAAATTAAAAAAGCTATATAATATATACTATATTTTATAATATATATAAATAATCCTTAAACGAGTTATTAAGTAATACGGGCTAATATAGGGGTATAAGGGCATTAAAAAACATATATTAGATTATTTTTATAACCGTAGTATCTAATATAAAAATAGTACGTAATTCGGGATATTTGGAATATTTCGGAAGCTATTACTTAATATTATTAAAGTAATTTATATTATTATAACATTTAATATAATATTTATATATTTACTATTATTATTTCACTTATTATTTTAATAATATTTATAAATGTTTAAGCGGAAAAAACTCTAATTAGCCCGGCTAATATAAATATAAAACCTAAAGTTTAAATAATAATAAAATCTATTCGAAAACGTAATATACGTTACTTAACGTCTTAATAACCTCGTAAAATTATTATCTATTTCTAAAATTATAGCCGTATAATTAGGCTTAATAATATACCGCCTAATACGTAAGCTATTCACCCTTAATTACTCCGTATTACTTAGCTTTTTAGCAGTTTCGAAAATCCTATAAACTAAAGCAAACTAATAAAGGCATAACTAACTCTTATATTTAAAAATAATCTCTAAATTAGCCCCAAAACCTCTTAAACCTATTAAATTTTTTACTATATAAGCCTTAAAATCTTCGCTAAAAAATACCTAATTAAATATAGCAAAATTATTAAAAAAAGGTTTAAAATATAATAATAATTAGCTCTCGGTATATAAACGCTATTTTATATATTATTATAAATAAAATTAGCCTTTATAAAAAAGAAAAATACTAATACGTTAATAAAATAATATAGTCGCTAAGATTTGTTTGCCCGCAAGTATTAACTTAATATTTAAAATAACTAGTTATAGTTTTTACTGTTTTAAAAGCTTAGGTAATATATTTTATTTAGTCGGGTAGCAAATCTAACAGTAAAAAAAAAAACGTCTAAAAAAGCAGTAAAAATTAATAATATATTTAATTTTATAAATAATAAAGCCGTTTAACCCTTAAATTAACGTAGCTATTTTACCTTATAATTACTTTAAAAAGTCGCAAATAATTTGCCTTAAAAATAAAAAAGTTAGTTTATTATATATATTTAAGCTATCTTATTTTTTAAATAGCCTCGAATAAATTAAGTTTTAAAATATTTTTTCTTATTTTTAATTTTAAATATGCCTTTTTTTTTCCGTTTGCTATTAAGAATTTTAAGCCCTTATTATAAACTCGAAAAACGTTATTTAATTCCGATATCTTATCGAAAGATATAATAACTGATTATATATTAAATTCTATTATTAAAATTTAAAAAATAAAAATATTTTTATATCTACTTAAAAAAAAAAAAAAAGGAAAGCGAAAATACTTAAAACGTAAATTTATTTTTATTAATCGGATAAATATTTATTTATATTAATAAAAACTAAAGAAATTAATTATTTAAAATTTAAGCGAAACTTAAACAAACTTTCCAAAAAAAAAGAATAATATAAATAATTTAAGTTTATATATAAGGTATAAATATCCAAACTTATCTATAAAAGGGCTTATAGATTTAAACCTCCCTTTAATAACTTTTTTTAATAACTTTATATAATTTTTATTATTAGTAAAGCTATTTCGGGATCCGGATAATATTAGCCTCCCTTCCTTTATCAAAAATGCTAGCGAATCTATTAGATTTAGCGACATTATATAATCCTTATTATTAGAAAAGCCGTTTTAAAATCCGGATAATATTAGCCCCCTTTTTTTTATTAGAAATAATAGCGAATTTACTAAGTTTAGCGACGCTATATAATTCTTATCGTTAAAAAAGCTGTTTCGGGATCTAAATAATACTAGTCTCTTTTTCCTTATTAAAAATGCTAGCGAATTTATTAAATATATTAAATTAGTAATAAGCGAAGTTACTATAAAATATCTATATATTGTAGTTAACGATATTAACGCAAGCTTAAAAACGATTAAAAAGAAATATATCGAAGCCGCTAATAATTAATATAATAACGAGACTTAACTAAATAATTAGGATTTTTAAGTTATAATAAACTTATATAAATCGCTTTTTTATAAGTATTATAACTTTTACTTTTTTTTATAACATTTTATAGCAAGTTAGCTATTTCAATAATAAATATTAAAAAACGCTATAATTAATTATATATAAGGTTACGGTATTAGTAATTTTATTTATTTATTATATTATAAGCTACTACATTTTTCGGAATATTTACTTAGGTATATAAATATATTATATTTTATTTTAATTATTTTATATAAAACTATACCGGGTTTTAAAAATAAATTAACAATATGCCTTAAAAATTTAATATAATATAAGTTAATATTAAGGCGACGTAACTTTATTATAAAATATTTATAATATATAAAACTACTATTAAAAAAAGTGGCGTTTTAAATAAAAAAAATTAAGCTTATATATCCTAATATTAATATTTAAAGGTATTAAAATATAGCCGTATCTACTAACCGTAATAAATATAGCTATCGTATAAACTTATGTTACCTCTTTCCCCTAATATATAATAAGATTTAATATTAAAAAATTATAAATAAATAAAGTTTAAAAACTTTTCTTATTTTTACTTTAGTATAGTTTTATAAAAAAAAACTAAGGCGTAATATTAATAAATATTAAGAGAATTTCTAATATTATATCCGGATAAAAGGGTAGTTTTATTTTTAAATAAATTATATATAAAAAGTATTATTAAAGGGGTTTTTACTATTTTTATTATTTTTTAATATCTACCCGGAAAATTTAAAAAAGCTATTAACTACTATAAAATAAAAATCTTAAAAATTATAACCTAGTAATTAATTTAAGTTAGCTTAGGGGTTAATAAATTAAAAGAAATGCTAATATTTCAAAATTAATAAATAAAAAGACCTTTTAGTTTATAATATTTAATTAGGTAATATATTTATAATAAAAAAACGGATCTCTTATAATATAAAAATTTGCTTATTTATTTAAGCTCGGTTTATTATCGGAAATAGGCTTCGTTATCCTAAAATTTCCAAAAAAAATCGCAGAAGTCCCGAAAATAAAAGTAGACAAAATAATAAAAAAACCCGAGTTAGAAATCTACTACTTTATTTGCTTAAACGAGGTAAACTTTAAAATAGCGGTTATTATTAAGCTATATAAATACTAGTTTTAGGAAAAATATATTGCTAAATAGTTTAAATAATCCCACTAGTATTCGAATTGTTATATAAATATATATAAACTTTATTTTTATATTATAACTAGCCTATTTTTTAGTTTAAATATATAAGTTTTTTTTATAATTATATTAATAGTAAAAAAATAAATTAAAAATTATATCTAATAATCGGTAAAGTTATCTACTAGTTTATTATAAGGTTCCACTTTTTTTAAAATTTAATTATTAAGTTTACTTACTTATTATAATATATTTTATATTACCGATACAAAAACTATTATTTTAACCTCCCTTACTAACTAATATTTAAATATATTATATTCTTCCTTTTTACGGGTAAAAAATAAATGTTAGCTATAAAAAAGTACTTATTTACTACTAAAAACCTTAGGGCAATTTTTCGCAACGGATAAATTTTAATAAGATATTTAAAATAGTTTAGTTTAATTTATTTTAAGAAAACTTAATGCTTATTTAAATAATATAAAAATATCCCGATTATTATCGATATACCCTTTTTTCTTAATCGGCAGGAAATTATTTTAACTATATTTTTAAAGCTAGCGGAAATATAAAAGTAATTTTTAAGTAACGTAAATTCCGGGTAAAGAAATAATAAAGTAAGAATATCGGGATCCCTATTAAAAAATAGCTTTAAAGTTATAAATCTTACTTTATATATACTATAAAAAGAATTTTCGAAAAATATTCGATTAAAATTATATTAAAGTCTATCTATAAAAATTAAGTCGCGTCGGGGCTAAAATGCCCTTAATCGCGGTCCTATTATAATTATATAACTTATATTAGTTCGGACTTTTTTAATAATTAAAACTATTACTTATAAAATTAGTAAAAAACTTATAACTAAAGCAATTTCCCTAAAAAATTAGCGCTCGCGTTTTTATATTTCCGTTATATATTTATAGTAATATATTAATATAAAAAATTAGATATTATTTTCGCGGCTTATATTAATATTTTCGTAAAATAATAATTTCTTACTTACTATATAAGCATAAATATATCTGGCACGATAATTTTAGCAAAATAAATAAGCAATTATAATAAAGTTATTATAAATAAATAAAGCTATTTTAAACGCAGTTTTACCGAGGCTATAAAACCTAACTTATAACATTAAAGGTAAAAAAACGTCCTAAGCGATATTATAAGTTATTAATATAATACTCGCGTTAAACCAGGTTAAATTATAAAATTTAATTCCTTAATAAATAATATAATTAGCTAACGGTTAAAGTAATAAAGCATAACAAAAACATACGTTTATTTTAATATAAAATTTCACTTTTAGCTATAATACCGGCAAAATCTTCTACTAAATACCTTTAAATTAAGCGGCGGTTAAAGCTTCCGTAAATTATATAAAAATAATCTGCCTAATACTTAAGTAATTTTTAGATATATATACGCTATTAAATTAATATCCCGAATTTAAGAGAAATAAGGCTTTATATCTATAATCGTAAAGCCGATTTGTTATAAAAGCGATATATCTAACGCTTTTAAACTTAATATATCGAGCTTATACCTTGGCTAAAAAGTCGACATATATTTCGAAAAGCTTCCGAAACTTAACCTAAACGTTTTCCGCATTTATAATAACGTATTCGCGTAATAAATACTCGGTAATTCCCTTTCGTATTTCGAAAGGCAGATAATATAATATCTTTAGACTTAATATTAAATTAAACCGAAACTAGTTAATATATTACTATTTCTTAATAAAAAAAAGCTTATATATATAAGCAACTATCGGAATAAATTCCCGCGATATTTTAAATAAAACTTTAATACATTTAAAATTATAAACCAAAGCCTAGCTTCCGCTATATATATATACGCCGAAATAATAAATATATTTAGTTATATCCCGAAAGTAATATATAAAATAATAATCCGTAAATTTTACCTTATACTGGAATTACTTAAAAAACTCCTTATTATTACAGACTAAATATTACGTTAGTTATAAAAGACGCTAGCAAGTTATTTATAACAGTAAACGGGAAAAAATTCCTTATTTACGATAATATTTATACTAATTAAAAGCTCGAATTAGCAAAAATTATATCGATAAAGTATGCACTTTTCGGTCGCCATTATTAAAGGAGATAATATGCCTTTTATTAGGAATAAAAGTCGTTAGAAAAGTTTCCGAAAAAGTTTTAAAGGGAGAAAATAATAAGCTTTTCGACTTAACAAAAAGCTATTATTATAAATGGGAGCGCTACCTCCAGTTTATTAAATATAATATATTTAAATAAAACAAAAGGGAGGCTTTTTATTTACTTTATATAAAATACCCTATAGTAGTAATAAAGAATATTAAATAAATGTTATATTAATGTTAGGGAAATAAACTACTTATAACTACTAAATAAATACTTACTTAAGTAAGTAATAATTCCTTTTAAGGCATAAGGCATAAACCATTACTATAGTATTAAGTATTATATAAGGTGGGGAGAACAGGCATAAGTAATCCATGTGTGAGGTGGTCAAAGCGTTCGGCACATAAAAAGGGAAAATTAAGCTGCTAGCTTTAAACCTCTTTATTATTTTTAATACACTTATTCCTAGCCTCTTGTTATCCGATACCTGCACACTTTTAGCGAGCTTAATAAGGATAGCAAGTCGAAAAGGCCTGTCTTATTAATTAATTAAATCTTATTGTTAATACGCCTTACTATTAATTGCTAGCAGTTCTTGTCTCGCGTTTAGTCGCTATTGCTTCGCCGCCGCTATTTTATCTATTAAAAACCAACTAACTTTACCGGAAGTTCATTAGATTTTAATTTGTCCTAAAAGCCTACCAAATTTTATCTTATCTTTATTATTTTAATATTTATCTACCGTTTATTATCGTTTTACCGGGGTTATTTAATTACGTGCGATAACCGTAATTCTTTACGTGGTTAAGCGGTCGCGGTCGGGTTAATGCTCTCGCTATGTTAGGATTATAGTTCGGCTATTAGGTAAGTGGTCCGGAATAAGAGAATAAAGTGGTTAATGGTATCGCTATCGGATATTTATATTAAGTGAAGTAAAAGTTCAGTAATTAATAGTGGTAACGCCTTCGTTCTGGCTGGTCGGCGTTACGAATAAGGGCATTCGCGTTATAGGCGCTATGGCAATGTGTGAAGTGGTCAAAGCGTTCGGCACACAAAAAGGGAAAATTAGGCTGCTAGCTTTAAACCTCTCCATTATCCTTAATACACTTATTCCTGGCCTCTTGCTATCCGATACCTGCACACTTATATAAAGTCAGTAAATTATGAATTGGTAATGTGGTGGTGGTCTATGCCCCGTCAGCTTAAGGAATCGTTACCTACCTAGTTATATAAAGCTCACTCTCTATCATTAATATAACATTCATATACCCCCCATATTTTAGTAATTTAATTAACTGCCGTAAAGTAATACGCTATAGCTTTAAAATACCGTAGCCTAATAACGATACATTTAATATGCCGACCCTTTAATACAGTTAATATAAACTAGCTTATACGTTTTTTAATCGGTCCTTTCCCCTAATATTTAATAAAGGTATTATTTTACGGCAGTTTATTAAATAAAATATAAAAGTCTTTTTTTATATTTAGTATTATTATAAATAATTGGTTTAAAAAATAGTCCTAGTTTTTAATATATAATACCTCTCCCTATTATTAGCTAGCCAGCTACCCTACTACTTAAAGTATATATATTTTAATTAATAGTCGCACAAACTATATAATCGGCTTATATAAAGGCAAATAAGGCATAAACGCGCGGCTAAAAAAAAGCAATTCTTTTACCACTTTAATACCGGTTTATTATTTAAATAAAAAAGTACTTATACGCCATACGTTATACGTATATCCAGTTTATATACCCCTATTTTACTAAACCTAATAATTATAAAAATGTCTTTTATTTTAAAATACTATAGTAATTATTATTAAAAAAGTAGTAAATATAAAGTCCTCCGAAACTAGCCTAACTATATAGCCACAGGTTATAAGGCGTATTAGCCACCTTATAATCCGATACTTAAAAGAAATTTTAACATTAAAACCGTTTATCCTTTTTATAAATAAATATAACATAGCTATTTATCGTTTGTTCGTTTTAATAATGTTTTTTTATATAAACCTTATTACCGTTTATATTATAAAAGTAGTAGTTTTTACGACTTTTATTATTAGATTTTTTTAATTTTACCTTAGCTATTACTAAAATATCGCTAGCTTTCTACTAACTTTCTAAAGCCACTTTTGCTATATAAAATAAAATATCGCTTGCTATATAAAACAAAACATCCCTTATTATATAAAATAAAACATCGCCTGCTATATAAAATAAAACATCCTTTATTATAAACGTTAAAACGCCTTTTGCTATTAATAATAAAAAGTAATTAAATAAGTAAATATTTTAATCGGCATATATAAAAACTCTTATAAATTAGCTAAATATAAATAATTAATATAATTATATAGTCGTTATTTCTAAACTATTTTTAACTATACTTTTAATATATTAATTTAACATTATAAAAAGCTATAATATAAAATAATCTTTTTTAAACCTTTCGAACATTTATAAAAGCTCGGGATATAAATACTCCCTATTTTAATCAAAAGTAAGTATATACTTTTTTTTATTTATCGTTTTTATAATAAATAATACTTCCAAGTTACGGTCTGTCTTAAATACGACTTAAAAATAAAAAGCGAGACTAATTATCGATATAATATAAATAGCGTAAAGGCTATCGGCGTCGATAATCTTATTAGCTACGTCTAATACTTGCCTCTTAACCTCCCGTCGATCTGCTTATTAAGCCTTTAATTTTATAACGACTATAATAGTTATAATATTATAATTACTATCGTACCGCATTCCTTTAATATCCATTCGCCTTAAGCTTTTATTTAAAAGCTATTTATAAATAAATATATAACTGTCGCATATTTTAAAATATACTTAAAACACGATTTACTAAAACGCGGAAAATATATACTTTTAATTTAATAAACTTTAGGTAGCGTTATTATAAAACTTTTTTAATATAAACTATATTAAATTTATAGTTTAACTGTACGATATTTAGGACTAAAAAAATAGCTAATGCCGTATATAATATTAATTAAAGTTAAAATATATTAAGCAATTTAATTAAATTTTATTTATTTAATTCTTATTAAATATATATGCTTTATAAGCGTAAAAAACTCCGTATATATATATAAAAGCCCCTTTAAACTTACTTAATAATTTAAGTTAACCTGCTTTAATAAAAAATGCCATTAAAATAAAAATAAAGAATTATTATATCAGACATATATATTTATATTTATATTTAAGTCATTTGATTCCGACTTTTAATATATCGCATATAAATTAACTCAAATATAGCAATATTAGCTATAATATAATAAATAAGGAATTAATAAATAAGCATATTATCGATAAAAACGCCATAATATACAGTAAATAACTAAAATATATAAAGACCGTAATATTAATTATAACTAAAAAGAAATACCGCTTACGGCATATTATAATAACTACGTTATATATTCCTTATAAAAAATAACATATATTAATATAAAAACTAAAATCATATATAATAGTTATAATTTTAACCTATTACAGCAGCTATATATACAGACTTTATTCAGTCGGCGACTATACTTTAGGCGTTTCCTCGCTTACTATCTTCCTTAACTATTTATTATCGTAATAAGGCAAACCATATATCGATATTACAAAAAAAGGGTATAAAACTAATTATCTACCGCATAATCTTTATTAGCTATTAAATCCTTTTTATAATTTAAATATAATATAAATATCTCTTAATACAAAATACTATTATACTATAAGTAATAAAACAAACAAACTTTTAAAAATATCTTACTATTTTACTACTACTAGCCATTAGTAATTAATAATTTTAGTCGACTTTTTATCGTAAATATATCCGATACTTATAAAATCGACCCTAAATTAAAAAAGCACGGCATTTTAAGTCTTTCGTAAATACCTAATCTTACATTTTTTACTACTTAGCTTAATTTAAACTAATTATATTTTAAGGACTTAAAACCTTTAATAAGCTTTAAATATTTTAATATTATTCTCCCTATATACCGAAATCTTTTTATATCTATATAATATATTTAAGGTCTCTGTATAAATTAAAATCTATACTAATTCGGCTAATATATAAAGTTATAACGCTAGGGAATAACTATATATACATAAGGTTATTAAATTATAACTATAGCTACAGTTTTTAATATAAAAATAACGCGTACTTTCAAATATTTCTAACAATTATTATTTATTCAACCTTTAATTTCATATTTTTCGTACTATACTACCTATTATTTTAAAAAAGATATATAAATATCGCTTTATATAGTCTTCTTTATAAAATATCTAAAAGCAGCTAAAAACAGCTATAATAAACAGCTAGCTAGCACTTAACTTATATCCCACCAGTCCTCGTCAATACCCCCGTTAATACTCCTTAGCAGCTCTTTTATCCGCAGCATTATCCGTATATAATACCGGTTTAAAATAACTTATAAATATATTTTATACCTCCTAATATAACTTACTATAGCTAGTAATTTTAATTTAGCATTTTCTTTATAAATATATTTTATAATATTTAATTTAGTTATAAATTAGCAGAATTATATATAACTCCGATTATTAATAAAGGTTTAAACAGCTAACATTAATAATTAAAAACAGATATTTATAATCTCATTATATATATAACTTCTAGTAGCGATAACTATACCTACGCAAATATATTCGCCTTTTAATATATAGGTAAGCCGAACCGGAATTAAATATATACTAATTTTAGCCTATTAAAACGGAATGCCAATACTATAAAATAAAATATATATATTAAAAAATAGATATATTTTTTTCTAAATAGCCTTAAACCGACTCGGGTATAATAATAATATTAATATTTTTTTCTATATATATATAAATTCGTAAATAATATATAATAAATTATACTTATAACTATATAATACCTTATAAATACAGCTAATAAATTAAATAAGACTTTTAAAATCTCAAAAATCTAATTAATCGGAAGTATATATACTTAATAAATTTTCGTATATATATATCCCGAATTTAAAAAAAAGCGTAAAACAGGGGTTTACAAAAAAAAATAAATATTTATATATTATAATAATCTAAAACTAAAATAAATTATAATATATAATTATATAATACGTAACTTTTATTTCTACCCCGCCGATTTTAAAAGGCCCGCTTTTAGTCCAAAAATCTACAGAAAAAAAACTTTTTACTAGCCGATATTTTCTTATTATAAGCTATATAAATAGCTAGCGCTATAGGCATAAATATAGCCGGTAAATTTATAAAAAAAGCCAGCCTACCTTAAGAAAAAAGTCTTTTAATTATTTAGGGAATCTTTAAAATTAATTACTTAAATAAAAACAATATAGCAATAAATAGTAATTAAAAAAAAAAGCAATTTAATAACAAAAAACTAAACCCGGTATCCGGATAGTTTCCGATATTTCGGGAAGCTAAAATTATTAAAAAAATATCAGTTATAATTATAAACGGATTAACCAGCCAAACTCTCGATATATAATACGCCGAATATTAAAGGGACTTTAAAAGCGAAAAGTCTCAATTAGAAATAGCGGATATTTTATAAGCTAATTTTTTAAAAAATACTACCAAAACTATCCTATAAGCAAACCGATTTTATTCTTTATATATACGTTCTATTTTTTGCCGACAAAAATAGCTTCCTTATAATCTGCCTCGAAATTATACTAAAAATCGGGCCGCAATATTAGCAACTATTATTAATATAGCCGTAAACCAGCTTTATAAAAACAAATATTAATATAACTATAAAATATATATAAAATTAACAAATAAAAACAACTATTACTTAATATTTATAATTATATTAACCGAAAATAACGCAATTCGAAACTAAAAACTATCTATCGATATTAAAAAAAAGCGGCAATCACTAATTAATAACTTATTAACCGGCAAATTACGAGACATTAAAAAGCTTCCCGGCGATCCGATATACTATCCGGCAGCAGTAATTAATATCTTATAAAAAAAGCCGTATATTTTTCTCCCCATCAAACTAATACCGCTTATTAATAAAAACAGTCAGTTTTTATATTATATATACAAATTTAAACCTATATAACCTTACTAAATACAACATATTAAAACCGCCTTAATTAGGATTCGACATACTTTAATTAATACACTAAAATAAAAATTTAATTATAAACCTCTTAAATTAAAGCCAGTTTTAATTCCTAACTATCTTAAGTTAGCTTAAATAGCATATTAATAAAATAAAATTAAGCAATTTCAAAGTTTATAATAAAAAGAGATTTAATTTAATAAAATATCGCAAAATATAACCTAAACCTAAGATATACGAAATAATATATTAGCCGTAAAAACTTTAAGCTTTAGCTAAAACGGTAGTTTATAAAATAATATATCTCCTCCTACTTATAACTAACTTATATTAACGGTAAAAAAGCCCTACAATTTAAGCATCTTTCCCAAAAAAACTAAAATAAAAGTTAACATTAGTCCTAATTAAATATAGTAACATATATTTTAAAAAAAAAGCCTATATAAATTTAGTTATCCCTATTAAAATATCGGATTCCGTAATTACTTAAATCTAGTTTAATAAAAGCAATAAAACCGACCCTATCGAAACGAGAGACTAATTTATATTATTACCGGTAACTATTAAAAAAGAAATTACTATTAAGCGGATAAATTATCCGCTCGCTTTTATATAAATTTAATAATATAACTAAATAAAATATTATAATTAATTAGACAAATACTCCTATATAAGGTAATTTAAAACGTCCGTTTAAATATATATTTAAGCCTACTTAAATTTTATTATTATAAAACTAGTTTATATAACTAATTCTCGGCGTAAAATATTATAATTATACTAAATAATGTCTTGGGATAGGGTATTAGGGTAAAAGAGGTGCCACTTTATGGCTTTAGCTGATCGGAGGTAATTAAAGCGACGAAACAAAAAAGTTACTTATAACGGCGATTAATCGAAAAGAAAGATATATTTATTGTCGGCGGCAAAGCCGTTTAAGCTGTATATATTTTATTTGGGAATAAAAGAAAAAAACAAGCGATATATATATGTTATAGTATATTAGCCCTATAATATCCTTTCTAGATTTTATTATAAATATCTTTATTATAAAAAAATCTAATTAATTAATATAAACGTAAAAAATATTTATTTTATTTATTTTTTAAAAGCTTTCGCCTCAGGCTTAACTGCCCTTCTTTTCTTATTTAGTTTTATATACTCTCTAATAAACTTACGTCGTTTTATACGTTTTAATCGATTAGGTTTAGTAGAAAAAAAAATTCTTTATCGATTAATAATAGCTATACGTTTTTCGTAATCTGCCTAACTATTTTATCCTATAAAAAAAATAGGCTATAGTCGTTTTTCTAACGTAATAAACTTATTTTTTACCTATTTATATAAAATATAAGCCTTCCTATTTCGATAGATAACTTTTTGTCGTTCTTTTAAAAAGGGTTAATATTAATCGAAATTTAAGAAACTTATATAAGCTTTATATAATTTAAGCTAACGTCGGGATATCTTTTTCGCTTAAAATAAACTAAAAGTAAAAATAAACTTAGGTTCGGGTTTTTATTTTAATTTATTAAAGTTATCGGGTTAATTAATAACCCTATAAGTTATTATTCGCTTTATTTTTGTAATCTAGCTTTTTATTTCTCGTTTTTTGTTAATAAAATAAAAATTTTTATAAAAATAAAAAAATATAATAAAGAAGTAAAAAAAGCAAAAAATCAAATAAGCCACTTAAAAGCTATAACTAAACCTATTTTATTATTATACTATTTAAATAAGTTTAATATAAACAAAAGTTATGCTATTTTATTAAACCTAAACCTAACGTAATTAATTAAAAGCAGCCCGAGCTTTTTTTTTACTACAAATACTTATAAAATTAAATAAAAAAGTAATGCGAGTTTTTATTAATATAACGATTAAAAAAAAGTAAAAACTATCTTTTTTTTAATGTTAATAGTTATAAAGTCGCGTAAATATATAAATGCCGTTAATATAAAAAACCGGGAATTATTTAAGATAATCCGAAAAAAAAACTAGTCGTTAATTTAAATAACCCTTTAATTAAGTTTTATAGTAATCCTAAAATAAACTTCCGTTTTAATAAGTTTTTCTTTAAAAATAGTAATATTTATTTAAATTATAACAGCTATAAAAGTAATATCGCAATATTAACGCTTATAATAAGCAAAAAAAGTATTATATAAACTTAATACTTTATTTACTTTTTATTTATTTTTATTATAACTAAAAGGGGCGTTTTAATTAAAAATAACTTTAGGTACTTTATCGCTTCTAACTAATAAAAAATCTATTTCTAAAAAATCGACAATTTATTTAATCTCTTACTTTAAATACTACAGCCTATTTTTAGTCTAAAATTTAAATCTGTATATTTTAATAAAAAAGCCGCAAAATTAATTAATAATACAGAAATTAATATTAGCTATTATAACAAACGCACTAAAATTTAAAAGGGAAAACTGCTTTTATAAAAACGAACTAATAGATAAAATTATTCCAGTCTTATATTTAAAATCGGAATTAGCCGCAAACTTAATTTTAGCTTTATCCTTAAATATAGCCTCAAACTTAATATCAGCTTTCGAGATAAGCTTAGGGTTTTTACGGGCTGCTTAATTAACCTTTTTATTTTTATTCCGGTTCTTATACCTATTCTTCCTTTTCCTAAATAACTTAAGTGACTTTTTAGGTTGCGACAGCTATAATAATATTTTAATATATAAAAAGTAAGGTTTAAGATATAATGCTATAGCAATAAGCTAATATAAAATTATAAAAAAACTAAACTAATTAATTAAAAACGATAAAAAATAAGGGAAAAAAATTAACAAGTAGTTAAATAAAAGTTATTAATAAATTAATATAAAAAAAACTTTTTTACGCCAAGTTTTAATTTATAATAAATAAAAATAAGTTAAAAAATCCTTCCTATTTTTAATTAGTTATTTAAACTTATAATAAGCCAGATATTAGATATAGCAAAATATTTAAGTCGTTATTACTAATTTTAAAAGTCGGCTTATTCGATTTAGCCTTAATACGTTTTTTAGGCTGCTTATTATATCCTTTATTTATTTTATCCTTATATTTTATACCTTTTTTTTTTTTTAATAACTACTAATCTAATTATTTATTCTTTATTTTCGCTTTATAATATTTACTTAATCAATTATTCGCAATTATATCGTAAAATTCGTTATCGTATAAAAGGCAGAAAAGAAAAAAAAGAACTCCTTTTATTAAGCTTTTACGTAAATCGTTTATTTCTCTCTCTTTTATAAAAGGTCTTATATCTAGAAGTTAAATCTTTTATTGTAATAACATTAATCGAAAATTAAATAACCTTAAACGCTTTTATCGGGTTATAATAGTTCGTTAAAATCTAATAAATATTTAAGATAAAACACATATTAGTAATCTTTTTTTTAAAACTCGTAAAACAAATATTAAACCCCCGCTATTTAATCGAGTTAAATCTTATTAAAATAACCTTAATTTTCGCAATTTTCCTCTTTAACTTCTTTATCCCACTTTATTTTATTATCGCTTCCTTTTTAAAATAAATAAATCGGCTATACAAATAGCTAGAAACTTTCGTTATCTCTTTTCTCTTATCGATCTATATCCTAACGTTAAGCTCCTTTTGCGTCCTAAATCTACCGTTCCTAAATAATCGAAAATTTTTAATTCGATAATAAAAAACATGAATCGCGTCCCTAATCCCTATTTTAGCATTAAACCTAATCGCCTTAATTTAAAAACTAATAAAAATAAGCTGCTTCTATTCTGGAAAAATAATATAAGCCGCTACTTTTTAAAAGCTAATATAACAAATAAGTTTATCCGAATAAATCCCTTTCTTATTTAATATATATAATTTCTATTAATTAATATAAAATAATTCGACTAATAAAAATTAGACTTTTTAATAGTCTTAAAAAAAATTAATATTATATTTAAAAATTTATAGCCTCGAAATTTTATTATAAAAATTAAATATAAAAGCCTGCCCTAAAATATATTAAATACTTTAAGGCAATAAAATACCCTCTCGATTAATAATATTTTTTTTTATCGAAATTTATAAAACTAACCTTATTAATAACTTAATATTTCGCTTAATCGAAAATCGCCGTATATAATTTAAAGTCTTTATTTAAAAATATAACACCTATAATAAAATTTTTTACCGGCTTTACAAAAATCGGTTCGTTAATTTTAAAAATAGGCGCTATAATAAAATATAGCTATTTTATAAATATTAATTAATAAAAAGCTAATTCGGAAATTTATATAAAAATTATATAGTTAGTATTTAAATAAATAAATATTTATTTCGGGATAAAAAATATATATATTTATAAGCTTATTAATTAAAAAATCCTTTTTTTAATAGCGATATTAATTATAATAATTCTACTTTAATAAGTCGTTTTATAAGTAATATATATCTAGGCTAAATTACTAAAAAAATCCGTCCTTTTCTGCTAAAATTATAAGCGGCTTTATTTATAGTTTATAATAATTTTTTTCGTTTAATTAATTAATTATATACTAAAATTTATAGTTATATTTTTTAATTTAAGCTTTTTTTTTTATTACTTCTTTATATTTATTATAACCTTATAAAACCTTATTTCTATAAAATATTAATTTATATAAAATGTAAAAAAAAATAATCTAATTTATTAATACTATTTTTTTAATATTCGATTATAAGTTTTTCGCTCCGCTAATAATATCCCAGATAATCTAATTTTAACTATCCCTTTAAATGTTTTATTTTCTATAATTTTCCAATCTTTATCAAGCTCGACCTTTTTAATCTGGCTATAAATTACCGGGCCTTTTTATATATTCTTATTTTAATATGCCGTATTATTATCTACTAGTTTAATATTTTTATAATTATTTCCTACTTTATTATAATTACCTAACTAATAGTTATTATAAGGTTCGCTAAATTTCTAATACCCTTTTATATCTCGAACAAATCCTTTTAGCCGATTAAAAAAAAATACTCTTTATAATATTACCCCGTCTAATTTTTTAAAAAAAAACCTATTTTATCCTTATTTTTTCGCAATTTAATAAGGCCTAATTTATTTATATTTCAGCTTCTTATTTTTAGATATATTAATATTTCGTATTATATTATAAAATAAAATTAGGCTACCTTACTTTAATAGTTTTAACCGTTTTTTTAAAAGATATTATTAATTATTTCGTTCCGCCGCTTTTTTTTATTTTTTTATTAAGATCTATATTACTTTCGCGACATTTTCGTCTTATTATTTAAATATTCTTACCTTTTTAGTAATAAAATCTTTTTTACTACAAATATCTAACTAATTAAAAACCCGCTAAAATAATAAAACTATTTTAATCGGTATAATAAATTTTTTATTATAGACTAATTTGTATAATATAAATTTATATTTTTATATAAACATTCGATTAGCTTAAAATATAACTTTAAATTTCTTAATTTATAATTTACTAATTCCTTTTGTTATATATATAAAAAATCTTATAATCGGTCGATAGCCTACCTTTATTTATTTTTATATTTAAAAATAATATATAGGTCCGATTTATATTTTAATACTTAGCTATATAACACTTTTAGCTATTTCTGCCTTATTTTTTAAACCTTTATTGCATTTAATTATTATAAAAATATTATAGTTAATATAAATATAGTTCTAAAAGAACTTTTATACTTTAATTACTATAGCATTTTCTAGTGCCTTAGTTTTAAGCCACTTTAATAGCTTATCTTTTATTTTAATAATAGCCGAATATCTATTATTATTCGGGAAAAACTAAATATTAATAATTTAAATAATTAGTAACTATTCTAGCGTTAAAAAAAATCTTTAATCTTTAAATTATCTATCTATAAAAAGCTAGCATTTTAAATAATACTTAATGGTAGTTTAGATTTCCTAATATATCCCTTTTTAATAATAAAACTTAATTATTTTATTATAAATCGATTTACGTCTTTAATATGTTCTAACTCTCGAGTAGTAGTCTTTAATAATACGCTTTCGTTAATTAATATTATTAACGATACGTTATTAACTATATTTTTTATAAGATTTCCGCTATAAAATTCCCTTTTAGATTATATATTTAACAGCTTTATTCCGGAAGCTTACTTTTATATAATATTATCTTATTATATTAAAACCTTTTAGTCAATTAAGTAGCTTTAAAGTACTAAAATATATTGCGATTTTTTAAAAAGCTTTAGACCAGTTTTTTAGCGGGTATAAAATAACAAGTAATAGGGAGAATTCCGGTATTTCATATATTAGTTTATTTAATCGAAATATTTTTGCTATAAGGATATTAAGCTAAATATTAATAAAATTATCGACTTTTTTTTTTTATTAATTATCTAACTTATCGGATAGCTCTAATAGTTTATATAATAAACTATCCGCTATTTAATATCGTTTTCCAGAGATATATTTTATTTCGAAATTAAATATTTTAATAAAAGCTATCTACCGGGTTAATGCCGCGTTAAATAAGCTAAAAAATCTATTATTTAATTAAACGATTAAAATTTTAGTATTAGTTTCGAAAATAAATCTTATACTATAAAAGTAATTTTGCAATCGTTAAAAAAACTTAACTACCCCGAAACATTCTCGTTTTATAATATCGTAATTAAATTCCGGTCTTTTCTATATACCAAATTTAAACCTTATAAATCAAATATATCTATTAATTTTTTATTCTAATATATACCCCTATTTAATGCCTAATATATTAACTTTAAACTAAATAATATATCCGTTTATATAATCGAATATAATTAAATAGGATATATTAATTAATGCTATTTTAAATCTATTTATAGCTTGCTATTATTTTATTTCCCACTCCTAATTTACGTTTTTCCGGAAAGATTTTATTAATAATAAAATAATTAATATATAATATATAATCTATATATAATAATAAATTATAACTTTTAAAAATACCTATACTTTAAAAATATCGCTATAAAATACCTATTTTATAATTTTAATAACTTTAGCTTAATTAAAAAAACGACTATTAATACCGCATAAATAGCCGATAATAACGGCAGCATTTTTATACCAATCGCTTTTTTCCGCACTAGTTATAGCTCCCGCTAATTTAAAATTAAATAAAACATTATTAATATTTTTTAAATACTTATAAATAAATTATCTTATTTTTAATATAATCTTTTAATTATCGTATTTTATTTTTAGCCTTTTAATACTAATATTATTAAAAAATAGCTCGTATTTATCAGGTATAAAGTCGAATAAGATTTAGATAATAATATATAAAAACTATACTACCGAATTAATCCCTCCTTATAATAAAGTCGTTATTTAAAAAAGCCTAATCGGCATCGAAAATATAATATAATCTCTGTTAAATATAAATAATAATATTTAATTATATCCTAAAAAAAAGTCTATTATAGAAATTATTACCTATATAATAAATTCCTCCGCAAATTTATTATAATTGTTCGGAAAAAAAGCGTTTTATATTTATATAACGTTTAATTTTATAGCTAAATTAATTAACCGAAAGTTTCTATTTTTTTTTTAACTATAAACCAGGCGTTACGGTATAAAGTATAAAATTCTTCTAATATTTTATTCTTAAGCCGACTTTATAAAATATCTAAAACTTATATTTTTAATAGCGCTAAAATAAAAATTAATCTAGCTTACTATATATTATATAGTATTATTTTAATTTTATACAGAAAAAATACTTTTTTTTTAATTCGGCCGATTTTTATAAAATCTTAAGCTAATATTATTTTTTATTAATAAAAAATCTCGATTAATATTATTTTTTTTAATCTATAAGCTTTATATTTAGTAACTTTATTTTAATAATATTTAGGCGTTTTTTTGTTAATTTAATATCTTGCGGCACAAAAATAAAATACGGAATAATACCTTTATATTTTTTATTTATTTTAGATATATTTTAAGGTTCGAAATTCGGCTTTATACTTTATAATATCGCTTATTTTTAATTAATTAACCCTAAAGGGACTATATTATCCGATTTGGCATTATCGATTAGGTAAATTTTTTATACCTTTAGTTTATATATTATATATAGCTTAATCTCGTTTTTCCGTAATATCTTTTCACAATATAATACTATATACCGTATTACTTATTTAAATTCCTTTTTAATAATCTCCCGTAATAAGTTTAATAAATAATTATTAAATAGCGAGGCTCGTACTTAATTACTATTTTAAAGTATTTTATTAATAGTAATTTTTATCTGTTTACCGACCTATCTTAAACTTAAGTTATTTTAAACTACATTTTTAAATTTCGTTAAGTTTATTATTACTGTAATATTTTAAGGCCTTTATTTACTGTCGATTTAACTTCTAATATCGGCGGTTATTAATTTTCCGAAAAATTAATAATATCGGCTAAAGTTTATTTAGTTAGCTTATTATATATAAAAAATACTATAATTCTAACTCCTCCGAAAAATATCGAAACTATTAATAAGCTTTTTTTAAAATAAATTATTATACGCAATTAAAAAATAAAATTAAGGCCGAAAAATAACGGGAATATAGCTTTAAAATCTCTAACTATATAAATCGGTAGCAGCAAGCTATAGTTTATTAACTATATAAGTCTTTCGATTAAGCTAAAGCTCTTAATTTCATTATTTACTAATATATTAAAGCCGGATTATATAATCCTAATTTTTTGTATAAATATTTAATATTTAAAAATATATAATTATATAATAATACTTAACTAAATACCCGTATTAATAACTGTAATAATTAAATCCTTATATTCTTTAAAGCTAATTTTCATAATCAATCGGGGCAATAGTTAAATATATACTTTAATATCCCGAATAAATACCGGCAGAAATGTTATAATAATTTAGGTAGCGTTACCGGGTACTATAAAAACATTATTAATTGATATATTTATAAAGCTATTTTAAAATTTATTAGATATAAAAACTAGCTATAATATATTTAATATAAAATTAAACTAAAATTACTATCTTTATTGCTACTAATTAATTATTTCGGCTAAAAAAATATAAATTATTTTATAAGGCTTTCGACTTATTTTATTTACTTTATCAAATAGGTATTAAAATAATGCTTTATTAAACCCCGTATAATATTTAATTAAATTATTTTATAAGACTTTAAATCTTTTCGCCGCATTCTTAGAAATCCTTTTTTTTAATATTCCGAAATTAAAGCTAAAGCTAGTTAATTAGGTATAATATTTTCTAATATATTAACTTAGGTTTATTCCGGCGTCTCTAAAACCGTTAAAAGTAAAAAATTTAGCTTTAATAACACTTTATTAATTATCCTTTTTACAAATATATTGCCGTTTATATTCTTATGTTTTTTTAATATTAAAATATCAATTTTATTCTTACCTTTATATTAAAATAGTTTAATTACTATTTTATATATAGAATTCCCGCTTCTATTAATAATTAATTCTTTCCAGAAATAATTTTATAAGTTTATAAATTTATAAAAAGTGTTATTTTTTAAGCTTTTTATTTTAATACTATTAACTTTTAAATCCGTAACTAATATCGTTTCCGGGTTGCGATTTTATAAATCAGCCGTTAATCGAATAAAATTATAGTTTTATTTAAACTTTATATCTTTTTCGATTTTATTATATTTATAAAAATAGTAATAAACTAATTTCCGAATTTAAATACCGCATATTTTTATTTTATATAAAAATTATAAATAGGTTTAAATAATATTTTCTTTATTTATTTTACCTTTAGTAATTATATACCTAAAAAATAAAATATTCCTAATTTCGGGAGCAGCTTAAAAACCTCCGATAAAATATCCCCTAAATTAATTATTATATTATATTATATCGTTGCGGCTTAACGACACTATTAGGGAGCAGGTAGTAAAAAAATAGCTTAATTTTCCGTAAAAGAAATAAATATTTCGATTATACCCTTAAAATAATGTCGGTTATAATATATATCGGCTATTCTAATTTTATCGGCTATTATACCCTTTATATCTTCCTTTTTTATTTAAAAGCCTGGCGCGATAAATATTAAAAAATATATTTCTTATTTTACGTCTTTAAATATTCTATTAGGCAAAAGTTTCTTTTTATAAGACGTAATATTTTAATTTCGGTAGCATTAATCGAAATCTTTTTATAAATATAATAAAATTTTCGTTAGTTTTAAGTTATATAATAAATATTTATTTTATAAACTTAATTAAGTCCTTTATTTTATTTAGCTAGAAAAATAAAATCTCTTTTTTTAGAATAACTTTAGGCTACTTTAGGCTTACTAGTAATAAACGGAACTAAACCGAACGTTAATAATTAACCAATTTATCCTTATATAGTCGATTGGGCGAAACCCGTTAGATATTATAGCTATTATAATTTATTAGGCCGACTATAATATCCGCCTATATATATATAACGTTTTAAGCTTTTTCGTAATCCAGTTCGAAAAACTCGTTATATAATTTCGAATAAAATTATATAATCCGCTTAATAACCTTTTAATCGATTTTCTGCTATAAACCATTAATAAAAATAGCGTTTTATCCCTTAATTTTTTCTTATTTCCGGACGTTTTTTACCCGAACCGAATAATTTAAAATATAATAATAAATCTCTATTAGTCCGAATAATTTATTACCTCTTTCCAGGTTTTTTAACCGTTTTATAAAAATTTTTGTCTATTTTAAGTTACTAATTTTAAAATATCGCTTTAAAACTATTTTTACTTCTTTCTAAATAATAATACTTTCTAATAAAGTTTTAATCTATCGCTTATTAGTCTAATTATTTATTTAATATAACATTTCCCTAATTTTAATATTATTTTTTAAGTTATATTTATCAAATATATATATTATATTTTCGATTTAATCTATAACATTATTTCTATTAAATAAAAGCTATAAATAGTTTCAAAAATCTAGTAACGTAGCCGTTACTATAAACCTAATTCTTTCGGTTATAATAAATCGCTTTTAATCGGAAGTTATATCTTAATTTATAGGCTTTTTATTAACTTATATATCTTTTATTATACTAAAAAATAAAATCTCTTAGCTAATTATTTCTAATTAAATATTTTAATTATATAATACCGAGTTTTTTTTATTTTGCTGGTATTTTTAATTAGTAGTAAAGTTAATAGTTTTTTAATTATCGGTTAATTAAAAAGATCTTTTTTTAGCTATATTTAATATAATTTAAGATATTTTATCGTTTAGCTATCTTAATTCTTTAGTTATATTTGATTTTAAGGGAATATAATCTATTTTTTTTAATTATATTAAGTCGTAATTCTATAATATTCTAGATATAAAATTATAACTATCCTTTAGGACGCTAATAATAGTTTTAAAAGTTAGGAAACTTTTAAAAAAAATCTCGATAATAAATCGCTAACTTAGCTATTATATTACATTAATTAATTAATCGCGTAATAAAATTATCTATAAGCTAGTTAAAAGCTCGGATATTATTCTCGTCACCCAAATTTTACCTTAATCCACCCTATAGGTCTAAACTATAGCACGTTTTTATATACTATTTGTTATATACTTTATAATTTTCTAATTTTTCCTAATTTTTCGTACTACTAATCTTCTCGTATTTAACTTACTTTATTAGAACTTATGCTTTTTTTATATCTTTATATTACTATATTCTTATATTTCTTATACTTTATATTTTTTATATCTCTATATCTTTATATTACTAGCTTATTAATATATACTATAAGTCTTTTATAAATCTCTCTATTAATCTATTCATTTTTAGCATTATTTCTTTATTTTAAATAATCGTTTACCGTTAGTTCTTTTTTTTAATTAGTACTTCTTTTTTATAAATTCGGTTAGTTTAATAGTTTTAGAGGTTTTACTAAAATCCTTCTCTTTTAGTCCTATTTTACTACTACCTCTATTTAAACTATTTTTCTCGATTAATCAAAAAAGCGAAAAAGTTAAAGCCTATTCGGGGGAGCCAAATATCTTAAAATAAGGTATCAAAGTAAAGGAGGTGCTACTTTATAGCTTTAGCTAATCGGAAATAATCAAAGCGACGAAACAAAAAAGTCACTTATAACGGCGATTAATCGAAAGGAAAAATATATCTATTATCGGCGGCAAAGCCGTTTAAGCTATATATATTCTATCTAGGAGTAAAAGAAAAAAACAAGCGATATATATATGCCACGGCACACTAGCCCCATAACAATAATATCCCGAATAAAAACTAGACTTAAAACATAAATAAAAATAAAGGCTATTATATATAATTATTCGGAAATATTAAGTTTACTATTATAATAGACTTTATAATTCTTAATTAATAAACCTTATATATATACCTTTAATTCGTAAGCTTTAAGCTTTTTAACTATAAGTGGTTTATTAAATATAACCTCTCCTAACCATAAGTCTAATATAAAAATCCATTTTTAATATAAGCCTATATTAATATTATATCTACCTTTAAGCTATATATAAATTTAAAAAAGGCATTTTTGCCGGTTTATTATTTCCGCAAATAACAGCGAATTTTATACTAGGACAGCTTTATTTACTACTATATAAAAAATAAATATAAAAAATATAACTTCCGATATATAAATATACACAAACATTTCTTAAATTAATTCGGGATTTAAGTTTTTTCCGATTAAGTTCTTACGTAAAAAAACGTAAGTAATATCGTCCGCTATAAAAATAATAAAATATAATAAAATAAAAAAGTCCACCCTTAATTTTAATACTATAGTAGTAATTACAGCTAAATATCTACTAGCGGACTAGCCTTAAATACCGAGATTATTTATTTTATTTATCCCTTTTATAACTTATATAACTATTTAAGCTTTTTTTATAAATATAAAATAAATATAACCTTCGTTTCTAACATAAATATATATAAAAACCTAAACATAAAGTCCCTATTTATTTAATTACTTAATAGGCTTTTCGCCGTCTTAAGCAAACCCGACATAGCTATAGCGGCCTCCAGAAATTAGTAATACCCCTTTACGCTATTTATTTTCCGCGAGCAAAAAATATCTTAATATATCCATTATACTCTTATAATAAATACTATCGAAATACGGCTAAATTTATAAGAGCTTTTTATAAATAGAAAATTATAAAACCTTTAAAAACGCCGATTATAAACTTACTTAAACTAATAAGATTTTATAAAGCTAATAGCTAAACCTTAAACTCGATACGCTCTCGCTATTTATTAATTTAGCTAGGGCACAATTAATTAATTAACGTATATACCCTTATATTATTAACTATACCTTTACGCCCTAATTTCTCAGCTAATTAACTAAAAACCGATAAGCCTTAGTTTATTTAAAAATATATATATATATTATTTACGTAATAACCTAAATTAATTTTTAACAAAAAAAGCTAGCTCTAATAAAAAAGGCAGTTTTTAAGCCCGAAAAAATTACTATAGCTACTTTACTGTATATTTATTTAATATTACCTAATTACCTTCCGCTACTAGCCGAAACTAATAAATTATCCTATCGGTACATTCGAGTTAGCATTAAAGATAGTAGTTTCCCTAAAAAAGAAATTATAAACGGCCCGGATCTAGCGGGCGGGTTTCTTTAAAACTATATATATAGCTTTCTAGTTTTTTATATTTACTAAAGTTATTTTAAAAACTAATTAATATAACCTATATTTAAAACGAATTAAAAAAACCCGGCCTTACGTATTATTCCCTTATAGTTACAAAATATCTTTAAATATCTGTTTTTTTTCTTCTAGTATTTTAAAAACGATATTATTTTAAAATTTAAAAAAATATATTAGCTTAAATAACTAAATCTTACATTAACGCGAATAAAGTTTTATAACATTTAGTCGATATTTATTTAAAATATAATTAAGCGTATTTATCTCTTTTTTTAAAGTTGCGAATATTAAAGTAGCTAAAAGTAACCTATCTTATTAATTTCGGATAGCTATATTAATAAATTATAACAAAACTTCTAGTAGTAAACAAACTTATTAGATATAATTAAATTATAAGAAAAGGCGTTTATAATATTATTATAATATTTAAACGTAATAATTTCGATAAAAATTATTTAAATATAATAATTTAAAATTATCCTAATTATAAAAGTCCTATTTTAATTCCTTTTTAATAAGACTATTTCTATCGATATAATTATTTTAAAACTTATTAAAAAATTAGTTAAAAAGGTATAACTATAAAAGCTTAACGAAAATATTTATAAAATATCCTAGAGCTACATTAGCTTTATTATTATAGCAGATAAATATCCGAGCTAATAAACTAACTATATATTTAAATATTTCTTATATATTTTCGATTCTCTCTTTTTTTAATAAAGCTAAAAAGTCCTAAATAAATATACAATATAAAAGACCTATATTTTACTTATTATATAAAGTTAATAATATTAAACTTAAGACTAATCAATCGATAGCGATTTCTTTATAAATTTCGCTTCTTACTTAATCGAAACGAATTACTAGAACTAACTTTATAAAATTAAAATTAACTTTTTAACGAAAATGCCTAATTAGTATTATATCTTCTTTATTTTTCTAGCTTCCTAATATCGGACACTTCCGAAATAAATAAGCCTATTCAATAAAAGTATATATAAATATATAGCTTAAATAATATTGATAGAATTTTATTAGCTTATCACTACTTTTATTTAAAATCCCTTTTTTTATATTACGGGTAAATTTAATCCGCTCTTTTAAAAACGCGTTATATAATAACGCGTAATCTCCGTTATTTAAAGCCAAACGTTTTATAAATATACCGTATATAAAAAACCAAAATATATTAATTTAATTCTTAATAATATATTTATATATATTACTTTTTAAGCGCCTAATAAAATAAATGCCGTTTTTAAGGCAAAACTTAATCCAAGTCGATATAGCGAATAATAGTCAAACTTTATTAGTTATAATTAAATATTAGCAATATTAATTAAAAGATATTAATATATTTACTTATAAATTTAAGACGGCATATATTTTCGTTACCGTAAAGAATAAAATATTTATAAAAAACTAACAAATAGTTATTTATAATTAACAATAGCTAATGCTTTTTTTAATATAGGATATTATTTTTTAAACAAACAGGAAAGCGGCAATAATTAGTAATAATATCTATATAAACTAGCGATATAAAATAATACCTATATTTGGTATAAACATAAATATTTATACTATAAGACTTTATAACAAATATAAAGTGGGCTAAAAACGAAAAAGATCTTTATTTATAATTATTTATAAATAATTAAAATTTAGTATTTATATAATATAATTATATATTACTTAAATACTCCTTTTACTTATATTATTTTATATTTCGAATTATATTTTATACTATTATTAACTATATATTATAAAACTAAAATTTTTATATATAATAAAAAAAGCTAAGTAAACAGTAATAAACTTTATTACTATAATTCTAATACCAGTTAATACAGAGATAAATTAACTAATACAATTAACTCTTTTAATAATTAATCTCGTATATAAAACTTATTTTAGCTAAAAAACAACAGAGTTTTAATATAATTAAAATTATAACAAATTATCGGACATTAGTTAATATAATAACTATCTATAACTATTATAACGTTTATTTATCCGACTATTTATATACTAAAATATTTAAGCAAATTCCGCTCTTTAATTATTTATATATTAAGATAGTTTTTATAAATATTATAGCTTAGACTTTTATATCCGTAAAAAAAGCACTAAAAATCTTTAAAAATATAATAAATATATAATATCTTCCGTTAAATATAGTATTTAATATTTCTAAATATTATTTAATTAGGTATTTTTATAATAAAAAACAAAAAATATAAGCTATATACTTAAATAAATATAAATAAATATATATATAGCAGATATTTATAATAGCTAATAAAGGTCTTATTTAAATAATACAGGTTATATTAATAATATTTAAATATAAAACCTAAATCGACGGCTTAAAGTCTCCAGTAGTCCCGCCTGGTCCGCCCTTTAAACCAGTGTTATCGCTTTCTACCGTTCCTTTATTTGTAGATTTGTTTTTTATAAGGTCGAATCTTCTAGTTTTAAAATATATATTAAAACTATTAGCTAATTTAGGTTAAATATACTTCTAAAAATAAAAGTAAAGTTATAATAAAATATATACCAGTAGTAATAATTTGCTAAAACTAAATATACTTAGTTTAAACTACCTTTAAAATTATCTCTTTTTCGTTTTTAAAAACAAATCGGTCTTTTAAATAAAAATAAAACTTCACTAAAAAAATAGCGAAAAATAAACCAAACTATTAAATATATTAATAAATATCGAGTTAATATAGTTTTATAATAAATTAAAATAACGAAAAAATATATATAAATAATAAGTCTTAAATAATAAGAATTTCGGTTTAAATTTCACAAGCTATTTTATAGTTACTAAAACGAAAAAAGTTTTTATATATTTAATTATATAAATAAGAAAAACGTAAAATAATATTTATATTTTTTAAGCATTATATAAATTAGTTTTATAAAAAAAGCTATATCGGACTAATATATCGGCTAATAAAGCAAACAATATAATAATATAAACTATAATATAATTTTATTAACTATTAGTATCAATAAAATATAATATAATATATTTTAAATATAGTTTTAATTACTATTTATACTATATAAGTCTCTTAAAAATCAAAATAATTACGATATTAAATTCTTTATTTTATATTTAATATTTTCGAATATAATCTATAGTAATATTTATCTTATAATATTATAATTTCTAATACTAATATAGCAAGCTATTAAGGAAATAATCCCGCATATATAATAGCTATAGCTTATATAGCTAACCTATACTTAATATATTAAATCTAAAATATACCTATAACCTATTTTTAAGCTAGCTAAATAAACCATCTGTTATAATAGCCTAAAATAATACGTTTTTAGCCGAAATAAAACTAGCGTTATAGCTTTAGCCGTTTCTAATATAAAAAATAACGTAACGCTTAAAAATAAATATCCCGTTTTTAATAATAAGACTAAAGCTATTATATAAAATATATTTAATAATCGAATAAATATAACTAAAACTATAAGTAAGCTATCTTAGCTATATAATATACTTAAATCGAAATAAGTCGTTTTATATAACTAAATAATTATATATAGCTCGAAAATATAAGCCTATAAACTTTAAAGAAATTACGTACTATTATTTTAATATTAATATAATCGTACTAAATATTTTTAAGAATCTCTATATATTATAAACTAATAGATATAAATAAAAACTTCCGTATATTAAAAAAAATAAAAAAATACCGATTTATTTTCGGCATTATAACAATAGCCGGCGGGATCCCCCCTATCGCTTTATATACTATAAAGCTAATATATAAATATATTCTCGCGTACGGTATATTTAAAAATTAGATTATCGATAAGTCTCTATACCTAAATATAACTAAAATATATACATTAACTTAAATATTCGAAATTTATTACATTAAGTTACGATTTAAGCTAGTTTTTTGCAAGCGCGTTATATCCGAGATTTTTTTAGCGTTATCAGCTTTAGCTAAACCGCGGGACATTTAAAACAACCGGTCTACGGATTTCCAAACTTTATAACTCGTATATTTAAATTATAAAAATAAACCCCGAACTTAATATATTATATTTAGCTAATATATATCTTTATAAAAATATAAATCCCGAGCTTAATATATTATATTTAATTAATATATATTTTAATAAAAATATAAACCCCAAATTTAATATATTATATCTAACTAATATATATTATAATAAAAATATAAACCCCAAGCTTAATATATTATATTTAACTAATATATATTCCGACCGGAATATAAACCCCGAGCTTAGCATATTATATCTAACTAATATATATTTTAACAAAATTATTTATATATATAACATATATATATATATAGCTTTTTAGCTAAAGTACCCAGGAATTTATTACTACTATTAATCCGCAGTTATATTATATAATAATAAAAAGGTACCCTAATAATATAACGGGTAAAATATTATAATAATCCTCTTTTAAACTACCTAATTAAACTAAATCCCTTTTTTTATATAAACAAAAAGCCTAGTTATAATATATACTATTAAAAAAGTAATACGTATAAAATAAAACGCTAAATTTAAATATATAATAATAAATAAGTAAAATTAATTTATATAATTCGGATTATTTTATATTATTTTAAAATAAAAAGTCTTTTTATAAAAAGCAAACGATAATATAATATAACTATATTCCTTTACCGATATAATTTATTTAATTTAACCATTTATTATTATAGCCTAACTAAAAGATTTATAATATATCTAAAAAAAAAAAAAAAAAATATACCGTCGACTATTTACTTATAACCTATATTTTTATTAATAATTTAAATCTAAATTAATACCTAAAATTTATTTATTAAAAAAACAATGTAACTAATATAATATTAATAAACTCACTATTATTTTAAGGCGCAATTCTCGCAAAAATTACCGTTCGGTTTAATACCTAAAGCCTTACCTCTCTCGCACCATTTACACATCTCTTTATAAAAAAAAAATAATCTATTAAATAAGTTAAAAATAATTCTATAAATAAAAGTACATAAAAATTACTTTCGATCTCTGGTTTTTTTTATTTTATTTCTTAAAATAATTACGCTATAATATCGCTTTAGCGTTATTATTAAATTATAAATAAAAAAAAGTCGTATAACGTTAAAAATAAAATAGATAAATATTTTTAATTATTAAATTATAATATAATATTATTTATTTTTAGGCTTTTTTAAAATATATATATAACTAATATAATTAACGTTATATATAACGCGGGATATATTTATAAATTAACCCCTTGCTAATGCCCCGTACCATAACCTATTAAAGCGATTTTTATTAAATTAATTATTAAAATAGCTATATTTATATATTCGACCTTTATTTATAATTATAAAATAATATCGAGCTTTACTAACACTCGAGCTTTTAAAATCTCCTAGTTTACTTTATTAAATAATACCGTAAGATTATTTTAAAAATGTAGCTTTTTATATTAAAACATTCCTAAAATTAAAAAACTTATCGATTTTTTAAACCTTAAAATTAATATAAAATAAAGTTTCGATAAATATTTTAAAAACGTCGTTTATTATTATTAAATAAGTAATACCGGCTTATATTTATATTTAATACTAATTTTTTAATACTTAAAATAAGTTTTAAAACTTTATACCTAAAACTTACTAGCCTTTACATTTTCATTCGGTACTAATTTAATTCGCTATTTCGCGTTTATAAATAATCGAAACGTAAGTTATTATTAAAATTATTTTATAGCTATTTATATCTAATTTATAAATATAGAATTAAAATATGCTATAGGTTTTTAAACGGGCAAATTTACAGCCGTAACGTAAGCAAATCGTATATTTTAAATATTATACCCCCAAATTAAGAAATATTTTAATAAAATTCGAATTATAATAAAGGGAGGTAATATATAAGTAGCCTTATTTTTAATTTTTTAAATTTTTGCTAACCGTTATTAGCTTAATAACATATCCGAAACTAGCCTTTATTATTAAAAAAAAATTATTAATAAGCTATATATAAGGAGATATTAAAGCTAATAAATAGCAATACCTTAAATTAAAATATATATAGCTTAACCTAATATTAAATCCTTAAAAACTAGGTCGCTAATTTCCCACTAACTTATAATATTATCTAATATATTAATACTAAAATGGCACTAGTAAAATAAGAGTTGCTTTTTTAAAACCTAAATAACGCCGTAATAAATTATAATATATTTTAAAAATATACTCGCTTAAATTTAATACTTAAAACTATAAGCCGAAATTATATAATAAATCGAAACTATTTAAAGCCGGCATTCTTTTTATAATATCGGTAAATATTAAAAAAAATTATAACAAAACATTCTTTTTATAAATTAAATTAACTTTATTATAACCCAATTATATATATATAATAAAATTAATTATCAATTTCCTAAAAATTCTTATCGGTAATATTATTATCCGGCTATTTAATTCATATTTGTTTTAAAATTATAATACGTTTAATTAATTTAAAGGTTTCGTTATTATAACATATAATTTACTAATAAAGCTACCCGCTTATCTATATCTTTTCTATATATATAAATAAACGGTATACCTTTTTATAAATTACCTTATAAATTTTTTAATATTTTTTTCTAATAATTTACGTATTATTTACATTTATATATATAATTTATTTTTACTATATTTATATTAATATAAATATTTAAAAGCCCCGCTAAACTTACGAAAGTAAATAAAACACTTGATTAATTTATAAAGGTTTATAAGAATATCTGTTAAAAAAAAGCTTAATTAAGTAAAGCTATACTTACATAAAGCGCCGTAACATAAAAGGCTCGCTTTAATATTAAAGGAAAAATTATATTTAATATATTAAAAATATCTAAAAATAGTTTTTATTAAATTAGTAAATCTAGCGCTTATAAATCCGCTTAATTGCCCGATAATTATATTTAAGTCATTTTATAATATTATTTATTAAAAATAAAAATTTCCTATCACTAATTTCTTATTTATAAAAATTTATAATATATAAAAAAATATCCGTATAATTCTTATATATTTATAAACTTTAAATATAAGTTATATATTTAGGGACTTTAATTTATATTATTTTAAAAAGAATTATTTTAAATAAAAAGCTTTATATTATTATCTTATTTAAATTAATATATTAATATAGTTAGAAAAAAATACATAAAATAATAATAAAACTATAAACTAATTATTATAATATTAAAAAAAAAATTTAAAAAAATCTTATACGTTTATTATTATAACAAAGCTAATATGTATAACTAATATAACATTTGTGGCGTATAAAGCGCGCTAGCCCTATAAATGTAGCTAAGCTACCTCACTTTATATAAATAAGATTTTCTTATAAGCCTCGTTTAGCTTGCTTTTTTTTCCCTTTTTAATAATGCCTTTTCTAACCGTAATCTCCCCGAGGTCTCTAAGAAAGAACGAGCTTTTTAAAAAATAAAAAAAAGCAAAAAAAAAGAAATGTTAAAAAATATAAAAAAAAATCGAATATAAGACTCGGAAAAAAAAAAAAAAAGAAACTCGCCGCCGCCGTAAAAATGCCAACTATACTTTATTCGCTTAAGCCAAATAAACGCGCGCTATTCGAAAATTTATCGCCTGCTTTTCCGTCCCACTCTAATTCTAATATAAAGCCTATAAGCTTTATTAAACCTAATAGCGGTATTTCTAACGCGTCCGATAATAATAATAACAATAATATATTTATTATTTTCGGTAACTTTATTTCCCTTATTTATACCTTCTTTATCCCGTATATCTCTTACTCGCGTATTTAATTTAACTTTTTATACTCCTAATACCCTTAACGCTAATATAATTCCGATATTTATATAAAAAAGATTTATAAATTTTTATATATATAATTATATATATAAATTAATTATTTTTAATTTAATTATATATATAATTATATACTTACTTATTTGGAACTAATTAGTCTTAATTATATTACTCGATTATAAATCGTTTATTTTAATTTATTTTATAAACAGGTAGTATAATAAAAATATAATATTTTAAAGTTATAGGAAATTACTTAAATAAAATAAGCAGGTATTAATATTTCCCCGGGTAAATATATACCCGGAAAAATAGCTTATTAATATTTTAAACCTTTTAATTTTATAAAAAAAATGCCTTAAGTTATAAATATATTTAATATTATATACCTAACGTTTTTATTACGCTAGAATATTTTTATTTATTTTACCGTACTTTTGCGGAAGCCTGATTTTAATTTTATAAAATATATCTATAAAAAGCTAAAATAATTAGTCGATATTTTAGTCTATAAATATAAGATATAATATTAAATAAAATACTAAAATAGCTATATATTATTATTAAATCTCTTTTAAAAATTATTATTTATCGTAAATATATTACTCGAACTAAAATAAATAATATATCGATATATACTTTTTTTATAATCTTATTTATTTTATTTATTTTTTCGATTTAAAAGCACTTTCGGCTATTTTTGTTAAAATTTCGACCGTCCCTTACTAAAAATCCTATTTATTTAAAAATTTACGAGCGAACGGCGACTATAGCTCCGCCTGACTAAAATATTCTCGAAATAATCGAAATTTCCGAAACCGGAAAATTTAAATACCTTAATATTAAAGCCGTTAAAAAATTCCTTAAAATATAACCGAAACCGGCCGAAATAATATAATATATATTTGCTGCCGTTAATAAAATAATAAATAATATAAAATCGTTCGAAATATAATTCGCTAATTTCGTAAATATAATTATCGCGAATAACTTTTAAAGCGGCAATAAATATACTTTCTTCCTAAAATAAAAAAAAACGTACTAAAATTTAATAATTATTATAAATCGCGGTAAAATATTACGGAATAAAATAAAAAAGCCGCCGATATTTTTTTATATATAAATATAGGAAATCCGAAATTCGATTATTTATTAATTACTGTCTCGAAAGTTTTTTTCGAAACCTTATAAAGCTAAATAAATATATATAGCTTTAATTACCCGATAATATACTCTTTTGCTAACTTTAAAGTATACTATAAAATTAAGTATAAAATAAATAACAAAATCTAATATATTACCGAAACTTAAATAATCGACCTTAAAAAATTAAATAAAATAACTTATTATATCTTAACCGATAGGAAAATTACCGTAACTAAAACCGAAATCAGCCCGTATAAATTTCTATCGACGCTAAACTCAAGCTTTACCGCTACTACCGCCGTTATCGACCCGGCTTTTAATTTAGCGATATTTCGTTTTAAATAAAAAAAGTCCGGTTTCGATTAGCTTATTAAATATAGTAAATATAACCCGGCATTTATCGATAAGCCCGATAAAAAGCCTCCCGTTAAGCCGGCTACTAAAAATTTTATAATTAATTACGTAAATTTTATATATATTATACGCTACTTATATCCCGTAAACAATAGTTCCGGAATAAAAGTTTTATTATTTTTTTACTATCGGCTAACGGTATCGCTTAGCTTTAACTAAAAAAAAAAAAAACGTATAAGTATTAAATACGACCTCGCTAGCTAATAATACCTCCTATATAGTTCCGGTAGCCGTATTTTTATACCTAAATCGCCTAATAGCTTATTATTCTTACTATTAAAATTTACAAAACGTATATTTTATAAAAACAACTTTATTATTTTTTTTTTATTTTTTTCCTTAAACGTTAGTAGGTTTAAAATCGATAATATATCCCGAAATATAATTAAGATTTTATATATTTATAACTATTTAAAATAAAATATTACTGGCTTATTATTTTTTAAACGCGCGTAATAAATATTTATATTTACTATAATTACGTTTTATTTTATAATATTTTTTAATTTTTTTTTAATTTCTTTTTTACAGGAAAACTAAATATTTAATTCGTATATATAATAATTAAGCTTAAAGCTTTTTATTTTTTTTTCCGATATATTAAGCCCGCGCTTTTAATTTTACGACTTAATATTTTCTAGCTTCTTCGAATTAAAAATTTATTTCGGGCAGGTACTTATTAGTAATAATACCGCCCCGGTACTTTATTACGGCAAAATGCCGCCTATAAATATAGATATTTTATAATAATATAAAAGAAAGGTATATAATTATATAACCGAAATAATATAGGGAAAAGGGGCTTTAAAAATACAAACAAAGTTTAAATTTATTTATAAAAAACGACAAAATTATATTAAAAAAGCGGATTATTTTATATATAAGTAAAACCAGCTTTACTAAAATAGCTTTAAATATAAAATCGATATATTAGCCTCGATATACTTACTATAATATTCCTTAGCTTTATTTCTCCCTTTAATTTTTGCTATTTTAGCTAAAATATTAGGCAACCTAATTAACGATATTTAAGCTAGCGACTTTTCGCATTTATAAGATTTATTCCTATTTATAAGCTTATATAATATATCCGATATATATTTAAACGTAACTTATTTATTAAATTAACTAATCTTATAGTTATAAGCAGGTTAATAAATATGCGAAATAAAATCGCTAAAAATAACGTTTAACGTAAATATATTATAAAAAAATAATCTTAAAATTTTTTATATATAATTAGCTTAATGTAAAAAGCGCGTTATATTTTTTTTGCCGGACTATTAATAGTTAATTAATTAAGCGGACTAAAATATTTGCTAATTTACGGAACAGCCGTTTATAAGCCGTAATACCGCGGAACTTATAATATATTAATATAACTATTTCGGAATATACGCCTATTTTTTTTCGCTAATAAATTAAGTTTTTATTTAATTCGGCGATTATTTTTATTAACGTATTTAAATATCCTATAATGCTATATACCGCCTTAAATTTAACTAAAATAACCTTAGCTATAATAAGCTATTAAAATATAAGCTAATAATCGAATAAAAATATTATATACCTTATTATAAAAAAGATTTATATAAAAATTTCGAGCTTAATATTTAAACTTATCCCGAGTTGCGCTAATTACGTCAACTAAACAAAACTTAATACCTTATTATAAAATTAAAAAAAGCGAGCTATAGTAATATTAAGCTGCTTTAAAATAAAGTTTACGCGTTTTAGCTCCCGTTTACGTTCGATAATAATATATATTAAAATATTGTTTAACGCGCGGACAATATTTTTTATTAAATTTATAGCCGTTATAACCGGAAATAGCAGTTAAATCGGTATATCTAAATTATCCCGTTCGAAAATATTTAATTCCTTTCCGGGACCCGACTTAAGCTAAACGTACTTATTTAAAACGTACCCCTATAAAAGGGATACCTAAATATCTTATACTAAAAATATATAGCCCTCGGTTACCTTTAGCTTAACGTTCGAAAATACCCGGAATTACTAATCTAACGCTATTACGTTTTTTATAATATCTTATAAATATTTCGCGATAATATATAACCGGTCGCCTATATATAGCGATAGGTATATTTCCGCTAGCAGCTTATAATATTTTTTAAAATAAAAAATTGCTACCGTTAAATTATTTTCTTTTTTTAAAATATAGCTTAATCTAAAAACGGTTTAAATTAAATAAATATCTAAATAAAAACAGGCGTTATTAAAATAAAAACTCGATACGCGCTAAATATTATAATAAAAATAATAATACTAACGCGCTATTAAAAAAAAACGCGCTATTAAAAGAGGCTATAATATTATCCGGTTTATCTCCTTACTTAAAGTCGGGGTTTTCTAAATATAAGACTAAGCGGATAAGCTTAAAATAAAATATATATAGCTCCCGGAATAATAAAAAAAAGCTAACTAAAGCCGGAAAAAAAAAGCCCGAAAGTAAACATTCGTTTTTTTTTCTTTCGTTTTTTTTTTTATTAAATCCGTTTTATTTTTTTATACGCTTTTTTTAAGTCCGCTAATATAAGCTGCCGGTTCTAAAAAATACTTATTCTCGATAATAGCTCGGGAGCGGATATTATTAATAAAATATTTAATAACTACTAATAATAATATCGATAAATATTGCTATAAGAAATTTCTGGAGGCATATATATATAAAAGCAGACAATATCTTCTTACAAAAGCTAAAATAGCCGATAATTATATTCTATCGCTTATATAAAATATAAAGATATACGGGTAAAGTTTTTTTTAAAACAGCTTTAATTATATAAACTAAAATATAATAATATATAAATAACGTAAAAATATAAATTATATATTAAATTAAATAGCCCGTTATTATTAATAGCTTAAAAAATACAGTATAATTTATATATAAAATACGTATATAAAAAGCGGCATATATAGCAAACTATACCTCGCTATTAAATAAAAAGCCCGATATATTAGTAATTAAATATTACGGAATATCGGTAATTATATTATGTAATAATCGGCTTTTATACCTATAATAGCTGGTTTAAAAAATCGATATATCGGCGGTATTAAGCCGGCATAAAACTAAAACGCTATTATAGCAGACATAAATATATATTCGTTCGATTTTATAACGTTTACTAATTGTTACGGCATAGGCCCTGTGGGGTGCTATAAGGCCCTGTAAGCTATAGCATACCTTAGGCCCCGCATACGTGACCTGCTAGATTATATGCTTAGTTAAATAGCTTAGGTAATTAGGTAAGGAGGTTTTTTTAAGTTAAAGCTGTTATATAGCTAACTAGCTGACCTTTTACTTTTTACTTTATAATTTTATAGTAATATATATTTATTATTTAATACGCGCCACCTTTTTCCTTAAGCTGTCACATAATTATAAAGTCTTTTGGCGTTAAATTTAGCTGATTCCGCTATCGAATTTATTTAGCGCTTTTTTTCTTAGCGTGATTAATTAGTTACCTGTTAATTTTTTTTTTCTCGATTAGGTATAGTCGATTAGTTACTTATTAATAACCTTTTGCGCTGGTGTAATTAATTAGTCACTTATTAGTTACCTTATTTTTATTAGTATTTTGTCCGAACGTATTATACGTATTAGTAGTTTAGCTTTAAAAAGTATATAGTTTATTAGAAAGCTTTGTACTAAAGGACGGTATCGGCGTAATCGATTAGTTACCCGCTACTTATATTCTATTAGACCTTATTAAATTAAGTACGTATAATAGCATCTAGTTATTTAGCGCTAAATCACGTCTATTATTTTTGCCGACCTTATTTTTTGGACTTTTTTCTCGGTCCGAAATTATATTTAGGTACGGCAGATCCGATCTTTTTTACCCGTTATTTTTAGCGATTAGTTATAATAGCGCGACTATTTTTTAACTCGTTACTAATAATTAGTTATAGCGAGTTATCTTTTTTTTCCTTTTTTTTATATGTTAATTTTAGCGATTAGTTGCGGCAGCGTATATAATGGCGTCTTTCGGCAGTAACGAATTAAACGCTACATTTTAAGCCTTATGTATTAAACTTACTTTTAAATTTAATATTTATGTTAACGCGTTAAAAGCTGATTATAAAAGTTACGTTTAGCAGTTTTAGGCCGATAAAACCTTTATCGAATTTAAGCTTAGCGTTATAAAAGCTATTTATAGTATTTTATTATTTAAGCAGTTACGCTTTTAATTAATACTCCTAAATTCTCTTATTTTATTTAGCCCGTTAGATTTTAACGTATAGATTTTTTAGATCGCCGGCAAATTAAAAATCGACAGTAAGGCGATTAGATTGTCTTAAGCTAAGTTTTATTATATATACGTTTGTTTCGAGCCTAAGATATAATATATCGTTTTTTCTATTATGGCTTACGTATAAAAAAGTGGCGTTTGGAATTATTAGACTATTTTAGATATTTTAAAATTAATTTATGCCGACCCGAATAAAGTTACGCGAGCGGTAGCTAAATTTCGATTTATTATATAAAATTTAAACGAGTCTATTTGTATTTTTTTAGCGTAATAGTACCGATAAACCTGGGAGGCAGATAAAATAAATTTATTTAAAAAGTACCGGGTTAATTATTTACGTTATATTATAAACGATAAACTAAAACGGAAACTTCTTAAGAAAGATTTAATATTAAATACTTATAACAAATTTATTTTTTAGCTATATCGATAGTTAAGTTTTTATATATCTTCCGGTTCCTGTAATCCGAACGTTATAAATATTTCCGTTAGCACGATTTACGTATACGGTGCGGCCGAAACCGAAATTGAAGTAATATTTAAGGATATTTTAATAAACGGTAGATAAATACCTAAAATTACGTTATTTTAAATTCCTGAAAAATAGTAGACGCTTTTTATTACAAAATCGGAATAATAATTACGTTAAAAGTAATACTAGTATATACGTTATAGATCGATAGACCATTCGGTTTAAGATTACTTTTTGCTATTACTAAAATCGAACTTCCGCAAGTTATACGCTAACGATAATAATATATAAGTTAAAAATTAGGGGGGTAGCTATAATAACAGGTATGTAGCTTATAAAAAATATTAGATAGTTATAAAGAAATATAATAAATTAATAAAATCCTTTTGGAAAACTCGATTTTTAAAATTTTAACAAGTTTATTTAGTGCTAATGTTAGGTTTTATACGATTTATATAGACTGAAATATAAGGGTTAAATGAGGTTAAAAAATCACTTTTTAGGGACAGTAGTAATTAGGTTAATTTTTATATATATTAGGTACGCTATAAGCTAGCTATTATTAGCTGCTATATACAGTGGATTTAGGGGGGTAATGTTACGGCACAGGCCCTATAGGGTGCTATAAGGCCCTGTAAGCTATAGTATACCCTAGGCCCCGCATACGTAACCTGCTAGACTATATGCTTAGTCAGATAGCTTAGGTAATCAGGTAAGGAGGTTTTCTCAGGTTAAAGCTATTACATAGCTAACTAGCTGACCTTTTACTCCTTACCTTATAATTTTACAGTAATATATACCTATTACTTAGTACGCGCCACCTCCTTCCTTAAGCCGTCACACTAATTACGCCTAAAAAAAACTTACCGGCTATTTTAGCTACCCCAAAAAACCTTATATTTATTAATAATATCTAATAATAATCGTATCTTTATATTACGGAAGCTAACAAATCGCTTATAAACCATTAACGTTTTAAACTACTAATAAATAAGTGGCTTAAAAAGCCGATTTACCGTAATTTAAGCCATCTCAAATAATATATATTAATAACGAAAAATATTATAAAAAAAACTACAAAAGGTGCTATTTAAAATATATATCGGATATAATGCTAAATTAATTGCTTTTAATTCTTTCTCCATCTTTATAAATTAAGTCGGCGTAAAAATAGCCTATTTAGTACAAAAAAATACGTTATACGAAATAACGTATAAAAAAAAGCGATAAAAAATCGTTATCTATTATAATAGCCGCCTTTATTTTAATAAAATATCTTTAGTTATATTTATTATCTACTTTACTATATAACAAAATAAACCTTATTTTATAACGCTTTATAACAAATATCCCTTTATTTATTTAAATAGCCTTAAACTAAAAACGTATAATTTTAATACCGTAAAACACGCGTAACTTTCTTAAATACGCTTTTGCTTTAAACTATACTAAATAATACTTTTCCGGACCGTTACTAAAATTAAAGTAATTCCTATAAAATAAAGGAATATATAAATTAATTAGTTACCTTTTAATAATACCGGATATTATAATACTCCCCCGGACTGCTGCCGTAAATATATCTAACTTGTTATTAAAGTCCTTTTCTTATTTTAATAATTTTACGCCTCTCCCTAACTGTAGTAAATAAAAAGCAGTATATAAACCTAACAAAAACCTGCTTAAATTTTAACGACTTAAAATAACTAATATTAGGAGAGCCTTAATAAGCCATAGGTTTATTTAGCAAGTAAGCCGGACCTCACGCGAGGGGGCCGTCTTTTATTATATCTAAATAGCAAATTATACCTAACTATATATATAAGTTAATAACATTTTAAAGCGTATAAATACTAAAGGAAATTACTTATTACGTCGGGGCTAAATAACGTTCGGTCGCTCGATTATTATATTAACGCTAATTACGTACGGTTATTATATTAAAACTAACCGCGTACGGTTATTATATCAAGGCTAACCGTATAGTTGCCTTTTAATAGTACTAGACGCTAACAGTACTCCAGACTGCCATAAATATATCTAACTCGTTATTAAAATCCTTTTCCTGCCTTAATAATTTTACGCCTCTCCCTAACTGCAATAAGTAAAAAGTAATATATAAACCTAATAGACTTATTTAAATTCCGGTAACTTAAAATAACTAATATCGAAAAAGCTTTAGCAAGCCGTAATATTATTCGGCAGGCAGGTCGGGTTTTACGCAAAAGACGTTTTTTCGGCCAAGCTATTTATATTATATTTAAGTGGCAAATTTAATATCTAGCTATATATATAAGTCGGTAATATCTTAAGGTATATAAATATCGGGAGAATATAAGGCAAACCGTAATCGATTTAATACGTACTACTTAAGCTATATATTTATAGGTTATTTTTAAAACCTAATAACTTATTATATATTACAAGTGTTATAGCTACTATAAGTAATAACCTATAGTCGCTATAACTTCGTAAATATTATTTTAATTTCCCTTTAAAATAATACTAAAAAAAAGCTACTATATATTACTACCTTAGTTTATAATTAAGGTTATTTTTTCCGACAGCTTAGCTAACGATATATAATTTATAAATCTTAAAAGGTAGTACGAAATAAGAAAATTAAAAGGCGAAAAAAATTAGATAATAATTAAATCAATAAAAAGAATATATAACTACGTTTTAGTTTAAATTAATTAAATAATAATATATTACGACTCTCTTAGCTTAATTACCTAGGTAAAATTTGCAGCCGGTTGTTATAAAATCTATAAATTTGATAATACGATATAACTTTATTAAAAATATTAGTAAGAATCCTTTCCCGCTATTTATATTAAATAAAAAGTGTCGCATTTAAGCTAAAAAAAAGTAATAATAGTAAGGATATCCGGGGATAACGTAATATTTACTTTTATTACTTATTTTAAGCTAAAAAATAATAATTATTTAATAAAAGTTTAATCTAAAACTAAAAGATTTATTATAATATTTTTTATATATAATTTAAATAAAAAAACTACACTTTATAATATTAGGCGACTATTGGCCAAACCTAAAATAAACTTCCGATATTCTAATTATTTAATATACCCCCCAGGGCAATTTATTATCGTTAGTTATTATATAACCTTATTTCTACCTATATTTTTACTATTATAATACTTTTTTTAATAATAAATATATAAATAAAATAAAATCTTTATCTAACTATCGGTCGGTAAAAAAATTTTCGGTCGGTATAAGCGGAATTTTATTTTAAATCTCGGTATCCGGTCCCGGCTATAATATAACTACCTAACTATAATAGCCACTTTATAATAACTACTATTTATCCCTTTTTACGCCCTATTAATATTACTATTAATTAAATATTAACGGGACTAAATTAAACGTTATTTTAATTAATTAATAAATTACAAGCGATATTGCTATTAACTAATATACCAGTAGCTAGTTAAAATAACGCCTAATAGCAGAAAAAACAGGTAACCTTATAGTTTACTATCTTAAATTTTATCGTTTATTCCGCCTTCCCGAAAAAAGAATAAAAATATAAAAACGGTAAAATAATAAAGCCCGAAATAACAAACCGACTGCTTTTAAGCTTAGCTTTTAATATAAATATCTAATAATAATAATAAAGCTATAAAATAACGGTTAAAAAATAATTTTTCCCGTTTATTGCCGCCTTATAGCTTTAGTAATATTATTAGGCGCTTATATTTTTTAGGACTAAAAACTATAGCCGGATTATTTAGTAATAAGCTTTTAACCGAACGGGCAATAGCTTACTCCGTTTAGTAAAAGCCTAAAATAACCCGAATAGTCGGGTTTTTTTTTCGACCTCTATAAAAGCCCCTAACCGAATTCTAACCGTAAGAAATTTTAATAAAAGCTTCTATAAATCCCCGAACTTAAGGGCTTTTAACGATAGCAATAAATTATTTTATTACTAAAAACCCGTAAGAAAGAAATTTTTAGTCCGCTTATAAAACCAAGCCTTATAAGATATAAATAAACTAAAGTTCTTATACTATTTATTAAACTTTCGGTTCCCGACCGAACGATAGTAAACCGGTCGTTCGGTAAAAATATAAAGCGACTAATTTAAGCCCGGGAAAAGGAAAAAAAAAGTAGGAAACGTAATAAACTATTCGTTCGGTAATAGCCTCTTAACCAAATAGCGGCAAACCGACTGTTCGATAAAAGCTAGCGATAATAAAATAGTATAGCGGCTTATTAAAAATGGCCCGAAAGCCGGTCTTTTTATAACTAGCTTACTAATTTCCCCTACCCGTAAATTATTATCCTACTAAAGCTCGTTTTATTAGAATTAAAAATAATATTTAGTCTGGTTAATTAGCAGCTTTAATAAATTAACGATTTAGCTTTATTAATAGTTATTAAAAGTTAGGCTATAGGCAGTATTCCTAAAGTATATATTCCGTATAAAAAATCAATAAAAAATAAAAAAAAATATTTAAAGGTATAAAAAATGTAATTTTCTTAATAAAATCGATAATTTTAATATAATATTAAAGAATTATTAATAAATAAAAATATAAAGGTATATAAAAATTATTATTAAATTATTATTAATAATTAAGATAAAACGTTATAAAATTAAAAATAAGGCACTTTTAAAAAGTTATATAAAAACCTAACAAAATTCCTTTTTAAAAAAGCGCTTAATTTTTCTTTAATTTTAAAAAAGGTCAGTTATTAAACTTTCTATACTTAATTTAACTAATTCCGTAATAAAACTTTTTATTAAAAAAGCGCTTAATTTATATCCGCCTTAAAAAAATATTAGATATTAAGCCTTTTTAACTTAATTTAACAAATTCTCGTATAGCTAGCTTAACGCCTTTTATTACTCGATTTCTTTTAAGTTTAACATATCCCTAAATCGTTCGAAAGCTTATCGAAATAAAGCTTTCGTAAAACTATCGGCAGACATTATAATAAAAGCTATAATTTAAGGCTTAAAAATATATCAATTTAGTAATAATTCTCTAGGCCTTTTAAAAGTGCTTATTATTTTAAGTTTTAATTTAAGTTTAAAATTCGGCGACAGGTTTTTATAAACCTATTACCGCAGTACGTATTCCTAATACGTATTTAGTCTATTTCCGATATAGCCGTTATTTAGTAATTATACCTTTTATTAAGTAATTATATATTTTAATAATATCGAATAATATCTAATAATACCTATTATATATACTCGTATAATATTCTTATATCTCGTATTATTTTTAATAAGTTTTAGCTTTAATAACTATATAATAATACCGATATAACGTAATTAAATAAAAAGCCGTTAGTTTTTATATACCACTAAACAAATTACTTATAGATTATTATAATAAAGCTTTAAAATATTAAAATATAAGGTTAATAAAGCTTAAATTAATTTAAGGTTTAGCTATTTTAAAATAGCAAATAGCTTATTATATATATAATACTACTATTTATACCTTATATTATATTAGTCCTTAACCTTTAATTTAATATAAAAACCCTTTAAGGTTTAAAGAAATATCTTTTATAAACTGTTCGAATATATTTATCTCGAGCTATATACCCTAAAACTAATACCTTTATTTCGGCTATTAATATCGTAATTGTATTTTAAAGTCTTACTTTTTATAATATTACTTTTCCGAATAGTATTAAAATATATCCTTATAATAATCTTTTCGTCGCTTTATTATTAGCGAAAGAAATATTACTAGCTATTATTAAAGCTTCCTTATACTTTCCGTTAAATTTTAAAAATAGGAATTTCGTAAAATATAGATATTAGATTATTTAATCTGCTGCTTTATAATAAATAGTCGATAAATTAGTTAAATATCGGGATAATTATATTACTGCTTTTATAACGTCTAGTCTAATAGTTATAACGGCATATAAAATCGACTTAACCTTTATTTAATATAAATAAATCGAGCTTTTAGAAACTTATCTGTCGTTTTTCTCGAAAGAAAATAAAATATAGCCGAAATTTTATAATATTTAACCTATTTTTCGCTAAAAACGAATAATCGATTATAAAAGTTTATAATACGCTTTTATAATTGGGTTTTTTAACTTATTATTAATAAAATAACGTAACGTAAAGTTCTCGATTTTATTAAAAACGTCGGCCGATAGCTGAGCCATTTAAATTCTCGAGTACAAGTTATCTTTAAAATAATCGAACGCTAAAAATCTTTAGGAGCTACTCGATAGTTATATCGGCTTAGCTAATTAATTAGGCGCTAATAAATAGTAAAACTTTATTATCTAATTCGGAAAATATATCGCTAGCTAAAATATATCTTTAATATTTAAATATAACTAAAAAACCGATCTTTTCCTTATAGTTTTATTAGTTTATATTATTATTAACGATAGCTTTAAAAAAGTTAACCGAAAAAATTAAAATGCTCGTAATCGGTATATAATCCGCAAAAAAAAGCCCGAAATACTTAACGGCGGCAGTATTTTCTATACGTAATTAATAAATTTAAGCTAGTTTATAATAAAAGCTAAAAAATAAATAGTTTCCGCCTATAGTTATCTAATATAACTCGGACTTAAAGCCGAAAACATTAATTACCTCGGATAAAGACGTATTAATATTTACGAAAAAAAAACGCTATAAATATTATAATCTATAAAAATTTACCCCCGGAAAAAATTAGTCGCCTTTTTAAAGCCCCCGTTAGCCGGGCTAAAAAATTGCCAAATAGCTACCGATAAATTCGCTAAAAACTATAAGTTATTAAAATATATAATCGCAAATATCAAACTATAAAAATAAATTACTAACTATTTAAAAAAGTAACAGTTTTAATAAGCCTATTTTTTTTAAACTACCGTATATTTTATTTCGTAACTTTAGAAATCGATTAAGCCCGGCCTTTTTTTAATAAATCCCGTTTTGCTAAAAAATACGGCCTTTTTTTTTAGCTAATAAAAAAGCTACCTTCCCGGCGTACCGGTAGGCCAGCCGTAATAAAATAGCGGCGCAAAAAAGCTTACGTCTCCGATATTTATTTAGTAACTAATTAAAGGAAATTACTACTGGCGTAAAAAAAGCCGCATATATATAACGCTAAAAAAGTTATAGCAGCTTTATAATTACCTAAATAGCTTAAAACGCAAAAAACACGCTTTAAAAGCCCGTTAAAAATAACTTAATATTAAAGCCGAACGAGTTAAACGTACTAAAATTCTTAATATATTATTTAAAAAAATTAAGCCATTTCTTATAAGCGGCATTTAAAGTAATTAATAGATTTAGCAATAGGATAATTATTAACTAAAACGCGATTTAAAATCCAAGATTTTAACGTTATCGGTAGTTTTTAACGATATAAAACAATCGTACTAAAATTTATATAAAATATAAAAGAAATAAAAACAAATAAACATTCTAAGTTATATAAAATATAACGTAAAAAGGCATATTTAAAAAAATGCTATAAGATATAATAGGAATATAATTAAATTAGTATTAATTAAAAGCCCGAAAGATTTTTTAAAATTACATACGGCATTTTATTACTAGAAAAGTTACTTTTATTTACTAGCAAAATATATTAGCAAAAAGTACCCTATTTATTTATATCTTTAATAATTAAACCGATTAATTAGCTTATTAAATTAAACACTCTTTTTTAAGTCTAAAACGGAAAAAAGGCATAAGTTATATTAACTATATATAAATTTAATTCTAGTTATATATATAACTAAATAAATAGTTATACGTATAAACTATTTAGCTTAATTATTACATATATTTAACAACCTAGCTAACGGTTAAAATCACTAGTTTAAGCGGTTAAAACCACTAGGTTAATATAACTTAATTAGATATAATTAAATAGTCTAAATACCTATCCCGCGGTACTTTTTATTAATAAATAAATATATATATCCTATATTTTTAACTCCCGTATAATTTATTTAATATTTTTTAAACCTTTTTAATAATTTATATTATAATATTTAATTAGCTCCGATTTTTTTAAAACTGCAATAAAATTTAAACGCACTCGTTTTTTTATTTTATTTCATTTAATTTAACTTTTAACGAAAAATTAATTTTTTTATATATAGGTTCGATTTTTTAAGGGCAATTTAATTTAACACTTTCTTTTTAACTTTTTTAATTTTTTTAAATTACTTTCTGCCGGCGCTATTAATAAAAAAAGCATAAGGCTATTTATAATACGTTTTATTACTCGGCCTTTAATAGTTACTAGCAGTTAATTTACTCGCTGCCGCTATTAAAAAGACTTATTATATAAAGATCTTTTTTTATATTATTATTCTCCCGGGCCGGCTGCGTTAAAGGTATTACGTCTTTTTGCGGCGCCGATACTTACAGAATTAAAGCTATTACTACATTTTCGGCCATACTATAAATATTTACCGGCAGTAGCTATATTTTATTTACGTTTTTTTGCCGCCGAGGCACTACCTTAGGATCAAGCTCTAGTAATAACCTTATAGCTTTATTTAATAACAGCTGGTTATTTTTTCAAGTTTACTAATAGCTATATATATAGCTTAATTCTAATAAAATCACAGCTTTTAGTAGCTCTAAAATCGTATGCTAATAAAGCAAGCTGTATTTTTATAAATACGCGTATATATACTTTACTTATATTTATCGATTATTTAATATATTTTTAGCCAACTAATATTATTTAAATATTATATAAAAAACCCGATAGCTAAAATAATAACAAAAGTTCATTATTACTAACACCTTATTGTAATTTCAAATTCGATTTTTTTGCTCCTTATTATAGCGGATTATATAGTAATTTTTAAAAGATATATTATTAGTGGTTTCTCTAGAACTAATAATCCTGGAAAATAGCTATTTAAGGAGGACGAGTATCTATTCTAGCTTATTAAAGGCGTTTTTAACACTCCCTAGCTAACTTTTAACTAAATTTCTTTTTAACCCGATCGAACGCTACCTTTACTGCTTAATAAAGCTGCTTTAAATTTGCAAATCGATTTTTTAAAAACCTTTTTAAAAAGCCGCGAGACTATTTAATTCTTCCTGTTTTTTTAATGCCGAAATTCCGGTGCTATTTTACTACAAATTTAGTAAATTCGTAAATAATAAGATAATAAGTGTTTTTTAAATAACTAATAATCAGTTACTAATATAAGAACTTTTATAAAATGACCTGCCTTTTAAAAAGCCTTTTTTATAGCTAAATAAATTGCGGCTTTTTAAATATTGGGAGATAAATGTAGTTAGGCCTCGTTACGTATTATAAAGGTAAGCTTTTAGGCTTATACCGATACCTTATATTAGCTTAGAACTTAAGAACTATATATTTTTATAGCTTATGAATGTTTTCTTTAAGCGTATAATATGCCATTAGCGTTATTTTTATACTTTCGACCTAACTTTAGCTTAGTTAAGCTAACGTAACTATAGATAAGCCGGCGGCTAATAACGTATATACCTTTCTAAAAACGAATTTTACGGTTTTAGGCATTTAATAGTCTGACAGTATATTAGCCTACTTAAAAATCTTCTAAATTATCGACTTTACGGATATTAATAACTAATTATTTTATTATAAAAGGCTATTAAAAGCTATTATTAATTATTTAATTACTTTATTAAGCAAGCTATAAAAAGTTATAAATAGTTTGGAAGGTAATTTTATATTATTATTAAATTAAATTATTATTAAAATAATAATTGCCTTTTTTTTATATTTTTTTGTTTTTTTTTAGTTTTTCTATCTTTTTATATTAAAAGCTTTACTTTTTTTTTTATTATTGCTTTTTTATTATATACTTATTCGATATTAAAGTTCCTTTTTTATTTTTCCTTTTATTATTGCCTTTTTATTATATATTTACCCGAAATTAAATTTCCTTTCTTTTTTTTTCCTATTTTTTTTCCTCTCTTATTTTTTCCTTTTTATCTCTCCCTTTATATTTTTTTATTATCCCAGCTTTAACAAATTAAAAAAGTATTAATTAAATAAGCTATTATATTAATATACTACTTTTTTTCTATTTATTTCGAGCTATTTCTATAATACCGGCAACTTAAAAAATATACCTTATATTAAAAAAGGTATAAAATCTAATAGAAAAATAGGCAGACTATTTTAATTATTTATTACTATATTAATTTAATTATTATAGGATTTTTACTTTATTATTATAGCTAACATTTAAAAAGCGTACGCTATTATTTCGTTATATACCACTATTTATAGGGACTATTTTCGATTTTTTTAAGCTATTTTAAATTAATCGTAACTATAAACTATTTATTCCCGGTAAAAGCTTTATTACAAGTTCAAACTTAATAAGTTTATATTTTTATCCGTTAATATATTTCCTATTTTTTATATCGAAAACTGTAATAAGTTTAATTACGGACGTTATTTTATAATATATAAGAAATGTTTTAATTAAATAATATAATAGCTATACGGGATATTTTTGTTTTAATTATATAGGCACTATTTATAAATACTGATTCGGAGAATTCCATTTCTTTTAGTATAATTTGCGAGACGAAGTCTTAATATTGTAGCATTCGAAATTAAGGGGCCTAACCTTCCTAACCTTAGCTTTTATAGCTTACCTGGCGTTTTTTTATCTCCCGAAAAAAAAAGAAAATAAATATATTATATAAACTGTCGAAAGCTTTACTTATAAATATATTTAACGGGAGAAGGTAATTATTATATAGGCACTATTTATAATTGCCACTTAGAAAATTCGATTCCTTTTAATATTATTTATAAGGCGAAAGCTATAAATTACACTATCGGCGTAATAATAAGGCCGACTAGCTTCCGTCTTAAAACACTACCGTATATATAATAAAAAGGTTAGTAACCTTTTTAACTTTTTATTATTATTACTATTTAATTATTATAGAATTATTACTTAAAGCAGCCGGCTGCCGGTAGTTTTATTAAAGTTAAAGCTTTTTATAATAAAAAAAATAAAAGCTTTAACGGCTAATTAATAATTACGCTTTTAATTAGCTTTTATAAGTAAATTTAAAAGGACGGACATTTAATACTGCCTTAAAAAATGGGAGAAGCTATTAGAGATATATATTACTAAAACCGCAAAGCTTATGGAAAAAGTTATAATTTAGGCTCTCGAGAATTCCTTTAAGCTGCTTAAGCGCCATATAATATTTAAAGAATATTATAATTACCTAAAGGAATTTATTAATAAGGCTGTTATCCGGTAAAGCGGGCTTTTAATTAGTATTATTTTAAGGAGTTTATTAATAAGGCTGTTATCCGGCAAAACGGGCTTTTAATTAATATATTCGAATGCGAAAAATATTAGATGTTTATATTAAATAAAAATATATTTAATTGTTATAAAATAGAAAAAATTAAGCAAAAAATATATATTTATAATATACCGACTTAAATTTATTACGTTTATTAAATAGGAATATCCGATTAAAAAATTAAGGAATATATCGGAAGAAACTTTTATAAAACGAGGCTTTCTATTATTTTTATACCTTTTAATTTAAAATTTTTCGTAAAAACTATAACAGTCGTTTTATTATTATACTCCTATAGTTTACGGTATCTTATAAAGCTAAATGTGCTAAAATTTAATCTTAACTAATAATACCCTTATCTTATAGTATATTTAAATATACCCTTAAGGCTACCGTACCTTAATTTCTTTACACCTGCCTATATCGCAAAAGTCATTCTTTAAGACTATTAAATATAAGGAATTTATATCAGATTTTTAATGCGGTAGCTAGTTATAAAGTTATCTAATATAACCTATAAATAATTTAACTACTTAGGCTATTAAATAAATAAGTAAAAGGTATATATCTATTAGTTAACCAATCAGATTAAGTATTAAGGTAATATATATTAATTTAAATTAAATTCTAACACTTAGCTTTATAAAATACCTAATAAGCGATTTTTATAGCCACTTATAATTACCTCTCTATCTTTATTATAACCACTTTAATTTAAATCGGACTATTAATTTTATTATTTATAATATAATATATTATACTATTAAATATACTTAATCTAATATATAAAAAATACGCTTTTATATTTAATTCTACTAACTTACCTTTTTACCTCTTTTATATCCCCTAATATTTACGTTTAATTTAATATATCTTCCAAATATCGTTTATACCTAACTCCCGTTTTATTATTATACGTATTATTATTATCTTATATTATCTTAAATATAAGAAAGACTATATTTCTATCGGTTTTGCCGTATATAACTTTATTTCTTATACCGATACCGACTATAAAAAGTTTTAAAAAAGTATTTTCCTAAAAGTAATATAGTAATATTAACTTATTTTAAGGCTACCAGTATAACTAATAAATATAAGCCACTATAATAAAACTACTATAACGTTTATACTAATATAAATATCCCTAAGCTTTACGACCTTAAGAAAGCAATCGAAACTTATAATATTTAAATTATTTTAAACGATATTTTATAATAGGTTTTATATAAAAACGGCTACGCCGTTTATAATCTAAATATTAATAACTAAAATTAAAATTCTTTTTTAATAAATATAACCTTATTACGGATTAATAAAAAGATTTAAACACTTATATAAATAATTAGACTAAATATGCCTCGCATACTCGGCATATTATTTCTTATATATAAAAAGTAATAAGCCGCCTTCGATATTGTAATAAAAGCGGCCCAAATTTATAATAAAAACGAGAAAAAATAAGCTATGTCTTTTATATTTAAAACTACTAGTTTATTTAAATAATAATAATAAATTAGTATAAATAATAATACTTTCGAAAATACCCATAATTTTAATAATATATAAAATAATATAATATATATATTAGCTCGGTTTATTAGCGCCTAATATTAAAGTAGCGCTACTTACACTAATGCCTAGTTTATATATAAAAGTTGCCAGAAATATTTAAAATATTAATAAATGTTATAAATTAAATATAAATAAACAGATAATATATATATTAAGTTAGCTATTTTATAAATAGCTTTATTCGAAAACTTAAGATTTACTTTACCCGCCCGTTATTTTAGCTATTATAATATATATATAAAATAACGAAAGGATTACGGTATATAATAAATATTAAGGCCTTTTATTACTAATATTACGTTTTACCCGTTCCGAAACAGTCGGTTAGTTAATCTTTTTATACCCGGCTATAGCTTCTTAACCCTTAAAATTGCCTATAATTAGCGATCTTATATTAATACAATCAGCACCTAATATACGGGCAGAGTATATAAGCAGCCCGCTAAGGTCGAGCTTTCGGCCGGCAGTTATTACCGTTATATAAGTAACTTTTAAATTTTATAGCTTGCTACACTATCGACTCTTATATTTATTTCCGTTATTTTTTTTCTCTTTTTTCCCTTTTTAAATATAGCTATAAACTAAATTAAAAATATTACCGAATATATTATAGCTACTAAAGTAACTAGCTAATTTATTCAGTCGGATAAAAGCAATTATAATTTAGGAACTAATAATTATATTAATTTAAACATTAAAACGTCCCTAGCTTTTTTATTTATTTAAGGCTTTAAGTAATACTAAAAGTGCCTATTATAAGTGCCCAATAAATAGCAATAGGCGTAACTTTATATAAAAAGTTTAACGGAAAAAATCTTTTAAGTTAATTTTATAACTTAGCTAATATATTATAATATTAAATTAAAAATAAATAAACTAACTTACTTTATAAGCTAAGCTTTATTACAAGCAAATCTTAAATAGTTAAAAAGTATATTTATTAATTACTAAAAAAAAGTCGCATAAATTATATATAAAATAATTAGTAATAATTTTAAAATTAAAATTTCTAATTAAAATAAAAATCGAAAAAAAAAACGTTAGTATATATTATACCCGTAATAATTATAATTAATATATAATAAGCATACGGATTAGCGACTTTATATTACGTTAGTTATTAGCAAAAACTCCACGCAAATAAATTAATACCTATTTACTGTTATATCTATTAATAACCCTTTATTTGTCCCAAACGCTTATAAGTTTTTAAAGCGATATATATCTAACTATTTTATCTCTACCTTTAATAACTCGAAACACGTTTTAAGCCGAAAATAAAAGCGGTAAGTATATATTATATAACGTATTTTTAATAAAAACCAGAAATTTTTTGCCAGATTTTCTATTTAGCGCTATAGCGAAACAATATTATAAAAAATAAAATAAACCGGTAATAATTATTTTAATAATATATATTAATTTAAATATTTATTTAATATCGCTCGAAATATTAAATAATAAAATAAAACGTATTATTTATAAATTATTTAATATATATTTAAAAACAGTCGGTAATTTTCGGTATATATTTATAAATAGTATTTAGGTTTTATTAAATCCGCACTTAATCTTATAAAAATGCTATCTCGAGTTAATTAAACTAATATTTAATAAAGTTTTAAGCTACATAATTTAAGTAAGCAAAATATATAAAAACAATATTAAAAAATTATTAAAATAAACAAAAGTAGTATTAATATTAGTTTTTTATTAAGCTATAAATAAAGTTATTTTATTTATACTTATAAATCTATTTAAAGGCACTAAAATTAAAAATATATTATATAATTAAAATAAATAAATACCGAATTTCGAAATCGATAAATATATAGTTCTTATTCCTTAATTAACCTTTTTACGCCCCTTAAAAAAATCTCGGTACCTATTAATATTTCGCTTTCTTTATTATAAATATCGTATATAATTACTAGCTCCTATCGGTTACTATTAGCGTAAACTCGAACAAAATAGGCACGCGAATATATTTTCTAGCTCTGCCTAATAATCTACCGTAAAGCCGTCCGGGAATTTTCGAAAGGGATATCTTTTTTAAATATTCGTATTTCGAAAAGTTATATATAAGTTATTAGTTAATATTCTTAAACTTTTCTTTTTTCCTTTAATTATTTAATTTTAATATATAAATAAAATACGCACTATTTAAATTTAGTTATAAAATAACCGGGATAAATTTTTAACCGTATTTAATTACTTAAACTAAAAAATAAATTCGCAAAAATTAAGTCGCTTAATAAATAAACTTTACTAAAATATATTTTATTAATTTATAAAAAGGGTATCCGGAATAGCATATAAAATAGTAAAATAGCATTAGCTTTTTATAAAACGCGACAATATAAAATCAGGCTATAACTAAAATAATAATTAATATAATATAATAAATCGAGTTTTATTAAGTAGCATTTTGGCGCTTTTAGTTAAAATAAGCACTTGCTATAGTTATAGCTAGAAGCTGTAGCGGATATATAAATAAATAAAATTTATTATTTAGGTAGGTATATATATTCCGTACTATATTATTTTTAAACTAAAGGAAAGTATTAATAGCGAGGCTAAAATATTAAAAGTAATTACGATTATTATTTATTTGTTATTATAAAATAATAATTATTTAAAAAGGTTTTTATTTAAAGCTAAAGGGTAATATTAAAGTAGTTTATGCTTTTTTTACTACTTAAATTAGTCGGCGCTTAAAAATATATATAGCTAAAATAAGTTTAAATTGCGGTAAATTTTCGGCTTAAGCTTAACGGAAGGCTTTTATTATAAGCGTAAGCGTTTTAAGGCGTTTTTTTAATACTTTTATATATATTTTTATTAAATAGCGTTCGAAACTATAAGGCGGGTTATAGCTAGTAATAAGCTTTATATAAAATTATATAATATCCGATTAATAAACTTTTTTAACTTTTTTAAAAACTTAATTTTATAAGAACGAAAATATAAATTATATAATAAAAAAAAAACATTATTTTTACTATTATAAAAATAACTAAAACTAAAGAAGGGAAAGTTTTATTAGTATATATAAATACGACCTAATGGCGCTTATATTAGCAATAAAAAAAATACGTACTATAAATATATATTGGCGACATAGGGCTAAAAGTAGTACGGGCTTACGTATAGCCGCCGCTAATATATATATATATATATATATATATATATATATATAAAATGCTTTGCTATTTTTTTATATATTTTCCTTATATTAATTAAGTTATTATACTTTTTATTATTTTATTTTATATTAATAAATTATTATTTCGTATTTTTGTTATCCAGTTTTTTAGGTATAAACGAAAAAAATACCGCATGTAATAATAACAAATAACTTATAAGATTTGCCGTTTTTTTTATCGTTAGAGCTAGAAGCTTTATAGCTTTTTTTATTCTTTTTTTTTTTTATCCCGGCAAAAGTAAGGCTGTTATTTATTTTAAACCACTACAAAAAAAGCTATTATAAAATATAACGGAAAAACGATATAATAATCGCTAACCTGATATTAAAAATACCTTATATTATAAAAGTATTATATATAGTTTTTAGGTATTATAACTAACTAGTTTATATACGTAATCCCATAGGGAAAATATGTGGCCGCTTTTTTATATATAAAAAGCTATAGTAAGCTATAAGTGCTAGGGTTTTAATATAAAATTATTATGCCTATAAAGGCAGCTATATTAGGCGTTTATTAGGTATAGTTAATATATAAAAACTTGCGTTTAGCTTAAAAGTAGTTTTTTAAAAAAAAAAATCGCTTATATTTTTATAGCCTATAATTAAAAACAATATTATTAGTAAAGTTATAGCCGGCTTATATATAAAATTATTAATTAGTATTTTAATTAAAATCGGCCGCGTATTATTTTTTTTATTTATAATAAAGGCCCGGCTTTAAAATATATCTCTATTAAATAGCTCTAGTTATATATTAGTTATATTCATAAAGTAATTAGTATAAAGTTATTATATTAAAAGCCGCCGAGAAGTTTTATTAACTTTTAATATAAATTTAGCCGGAAGTACTTTCGGGAAAAACTATTATTAATTATATTAAATAAACAGTTTTAATATAATTTTTTAATATTTTTTAAAATATATTCTATAATAATTATATTATATAAAACGTTAGAATAATAAATCTCGCGACGCTAAAAATCGGGAACAAAAGTAATCGAAAGCTCGGAATTACGTTCGATATTAAAATATAATATAAATTTATTTTATTTTTAGGCTTAACTATATCTTATATTATGCCATTAATTAGAAGTTAATTATAATAAGCGCCCGATAATATAGTAAATAAATATATATTTAAATGCTTATATTAAATAAAAAAAAATATACCTAAAATAAAATAAATATATAAATTAAATATAATAAGTTAATAAGTAAATTTTTACGTTAAATATTATTTTAGTTTATAATAAACTATAAATAATAAAATAACTTTTTGCTAGCGTTATATTCCGAATTTTATCGAAATAATATAAACGGTAACGTATAATAGCTAATATTTCTAATAAATAATAACGATAATATTAAATCTAGTAATTAAATAAACGTCTTTAATACGAAGTTTTTTTTTCCGGTTTAATATAAGGTTTAATAAAATAATAAACCGGATAGAAATTAAACGTTTATTAAATAACGTATATAAAAGTAATAAATTGTTAAAAAGCTTGTGGCTAATTTAATTAAGGGATAATAATATATTTGTATTTTATTAAGAATAGTTAGTTTTAACTTATATTGTAATCTAAAAAAGATAAACTTAGGCATTTATTCGATTAGTTAATATATAATATGGCGTATTTTTAAGGCCTTAATTATTAATAAAACCTGTTTAGTATTTTATTTTAAAATTACCTAATTTAATATAATTAAAATAACTATATAGTAAATAGTTTTATTTTATTAATAAAAAAGGAATATTAAAATATATATTTTTATATTATAGCCTAATAAAATAAAGGTAGGTAATTTATATAATTATATAATACGTCTCGGTAAGTCTTAATTAGCTAAAAAGTTCCAAAAAATTAAAAACTATCGATAAATTATTTTAATAGGGCGGGAGAATAAAAGAAGAAAAAAATACTATTTGGATTTTAGTAACGCTAATAGCTAACGCGTCGAAATAGCCGTTTCGAAAAAGCAATAATATACCGCCTTTATATATTTGCGAAAGGTATGCCAGCCTATAGCTTTTTTTCTTTTTAAAGGGCCGCTTATATTAAGTAATTTTTTATATAGGTAGATATATATATTTTTAAATCCGGGATACGTTCGGTTAAGCCTATTTAAACTGTTAATTTTCTTATAATTAGGTATTTCGAAAATATATACTATATATTAAATCGAATATATATAATAAAGTAAGGGGTAATTAAATTAAGGTAATTATACCAAACGTTTTTATATAGCCTGCAATATAATCTTTTTATTAAATTTTATTCCCACTTTTATAACCTATTTAAATAAATAGAAACCGATATTTTAATTTAAATATATAAGTATTATTATTTTAGTATATTTAAATATAAGCTATTTTTAACGTTTAAATAAAAAGTAATATAATTATATATATTAAAGTAGCTTTTTAATTTAGTTAGGTTATAAATTATAATTAGCTATAACTAAAATATATTTTAATTTAAGACGCCTTTTTCTAGTAGTGAAAAAAAAGCTAATAAATAGCCGCTATTATTTTATTAGTTTAAATAATAATATAAATTACTAACTACTTATATTTATCGCTTGACTTATATATTAAACGCTTATAAATAAGCTAAAAAAGCGGTTATAAACTATTTTATAACTATTTAAAATTAAGGTAGTTTGCTAATAAATATTAAAATTATTTTCTAACTTGCTTTATAAGCTTTAATAAAATTAAAATAAATCTTTTTTATGTTTTTAAAATTTAATAAAGATGTTTTTTCGGCTATTATATAAAGAATTTGTAGGGTATTTGGCGTATTTTCTGCTATTTTATCGATTATTTTATCTAATAATAATATATAGTAAGATAATAAAATATTTACGACTGGATCGGCTTCCGTTAAGGTATATATTAAAAGGGCAAAAAGTAAAATAAATTTCCGAAAGAATTAGATATTCCGTTATATTTTAAAACCGGCAATATATATAGACTTTATTGTCTTTAATACCGTATTTAATTAGGTTTTTGCCGTAATATATAATATAGCCTATAACTTTACCCGCGTTATACGTAACCCTTTATATAATTCCGGAATTATTTATGCCTTTAGTATTTTTAGATTTTTTACTATTTTAAGTAGCTTAAATATTAAATTACCCGTTAATTATTCCTTCCGGCTAAACTTTCGAGTTTGTATTTTATCCGCTACTTAAAAAGTAAATAAGGCAAATCTGATTTCGAATAATATTAATGCTAAAAATTTTACAAATATTACAATAATTACGTAAATTATAGTTAATACCGGAATAATTTTTATAATAATTTTTATAAATATATCGAATAATTTCGATTTTTTAATTATTTTCTTTTTATCGAAAGTAAAATTGGAATAAATTATAATAAATATGTAATATTTTAGCGCCGGGAGTAATATTAGCCCAAAAACCGTATATAGCTAGTTATTAAATACCCCTAACTAAAGGTAAAAATTAATTATATTATTAGAAGTAATAATTATAAATATAAAAAAAAGATTTATATAAAAATATAAAGCAAAAATACTATTATATAAAAAATAGGGATAATATAAGGTTCGATATTAGCGAACTTTAATAAAGGGTAATTATTTATCGAGTGTTATTTTTAAGGAGAAATATTTTTAAAAGTTTATTTCTCATTTTTTAGGCATATTCTTAGCTATATTATATATTTTAAAAATAAATATTATATATAAGCTATTATTGTTTATTATTTCTTTTAAAACTATTTTAAACCGGAAGACGTTATATTAAGCCTAGAAATAAAGCTTTCTATAAGCTTATATATAGTTATATTATACGAAAATTACGATACGTTATTCGGCCTTATATAAAAGGTATTTTTTTTAGAAGTCCTACCTTATAATAAAAGGCGAAAAGCTCTTTAAGTTAGTAACTCTTACGGAGAGAAGCGGAAAGGCGTAAGGGTAGCTACTTTAGGGTATACCTTTAGGCCGTAAGATATATAGTTATATATATTTAATATATTATTTACGCTAATTATAAAAAAGTAACTATAAGAAATAAGCTTATATAACTTATTAACGGGCTATTTTAAGCTAGACCGGCGTTTCCGAAACTCTATACCGTCCTTTTATTTCTTTTTTTTCCGTTAAGTAAAGAAATAAATAAAAAAATTAGCGACGTTTTAAATTATTCGGGCGACTTAATTAATAAGAATTAGGTAATAATATATAAATAAATAAATAATAAAAGCTAAGATATATATTAAAGTTTAAGCAGCCGAATAGCTATTATATATTGCTAATTCTTTATTTAGCCATTTATTTTCTTTTACTTTCGGGAGAAAATTTACGTTAAAAAAGTTCCGATTTAAGTAGACGATCGGTTTTTTAATTTAACGATTTATTATTTTTTAGTCCCTAAAAATACCTCGCTTGCCCGGGCGTATATATATATATTTATTTAAGTTAAGAATTACGTACTAAAAAGCGGCAATTGTTATAAAATATAGTAACCGTTTTTCTATTTTTGCTAATCTAAAAAAGGGAGAACTTTTTTTTTTGCTAATTTTCCGGGTAGTTTTTTTATATTAGGATGTTTTTTAGGTTAAAATTTCCGGCAAATTTTTAAAGCTTTTTTAGGCTAAAATTTATTAGATTTTAAAAATAAAATACTTTTGCGTATTTTTTATTTAATTGCTTTATTTTTTCGGGCTTTTTAAAATATAATATTATTTATTTATTATATAAAAATCGATATTTATTATTATAAAGCAGCTATTTTTTAATTATTTTTTAAAATTTGGTATTAAAGTTATATTAAGCGAAAGTATTTATAAAAATGTATAAAATAATCTTAGTGTCGATTAAAGATATATAATAATGCTGTAATATTTATTTTTATATTTAGCTTTATATATTAAATTATATAATTTTTTCTATTTTATTTTTAATAAATTTTACTATAATTAAATAGTAAATACTGTAGTCAATAAATAAAAAAAGTAAGTTAGATATAAAAAAAGGGCTATTTTTATAAATTATAGCGCCTAAGGTCGAAACTAAAGTTAAAACTAAGGTCTGTTAAAAAGTTATAGCCACGCTTTAATATTTAACGGGCTATAAAATACTTTAGTTTTATAAATAAAGTAGTACCGAATATATATATTCTCGAGATCCCGAATATATATGTTTTCGAAATCTGGGAACTTTATCTCTTATATTATTAGGTTATAAGTAATTTAAGTTTATATAAATAAGTTTTAAAATATTTTTATTAAAATGCGGTAATTTTAAATTAATTTCTTTATTTAAATGTTTTAAAAGGATAAAAATTATTATAAAAAATAATATCGCCGGCTTAAAACCCTCCTTTCGCGACTTTTTCGGAAGTCGCTTATATTAATTTTGTAAATTTTAACCAACTTTTATAAGCTTTAATTAACTTTAACTAATTTCCGCCTATTTATTAAAGTATATTATATCCGAAAAAACGATATAGTTTTTTTTTTAGTAATTATTTTAGTTTTATTTTAAATAATAAGTATTTTATAAAACCAATAAATTCCCATTCCTTTATTATCGGTTATTTATTTTATTAATAAAAGCAAATTATATAAAAGACGGGCTACGTATAGTAATAATATATATAATATTTATACCTCTAGGTTTTTATCGATAATAATAAAAGCAAAATTAAAGAGTTATTGTTACTTTAAGTAGCATTTTTCGAGATCGAATTAAGGATAATAATTTAAAGTTAACTTAACTTAAAAGAAATCCTAATATAAAAAAACTATATAGGAAATTAATAAAAGAAAAAACTTAATAATATAATAATTACTAGTATTATAAACAATCTTTATTTATATTATTTTCTTATTAAAATTAAGTTACCGAAAAGTATAATTAAGCGATAGAGTAATTAAAGTTAATAGCCCTTACGTTTATAACGTATTATTTAATTTAATTTACGTAATTATAAAGTTAAAAATATAAATATAGTAATTTTATAATAATAATATTTAATCGAGAATAAGAAATCGGGATATATAATAGGGTCTTTTAATTAAAAGTATATATATCTAGATATTACAAATATTTATAAAGCCTAATACGCACTATCTCGGCATATAAGCCAAGTCCCCGGGACATTTATAATTTAAATACATTTCCGCCTTTTGAAATCGACCCCAGTTTTTTAACCCAAAAACTTCTAAAAAATAAAATTTATTATTAAAAGCTTAAAATATAAGGTTAGATTTACTAAAGGCTATAGCTCGCATTATAAACCGACCGACTAGGGATTTTAATTAAGGAAACCTTTATATTATACCTTAAAAAAAAGCTATTTCGGTTAACCGAAAAAGACAATAAATATCCGATAATAAGTAGATAAATAACGGTTATAACCAAAACTTATATAGCAGTAATACAACTATAATAATCGCCGAGAATATTATATCTAAAATTAAACGTACGCTAAAAAATATACCTAAAATATAGTTAGCTAAATATTAGAAAAACTTTATAGGCAAGGATTTTTTTCTATTTGAGATATCAAATAACTTATAGTCCCGCTCGCTTTTTAAAAGAAATATTAAAGCTATTCGTTAGGCAAACTGTTTTTATTTCTTATATATATATTATATTTTTTGCACTAAAAAAGCCCTTCTTTTTAACAGTTAAAACCTACTTAAATATTAAGCTATATTATTAATAATTATAATTAATATAGCTATAAATAAACTCTCTTTATCTAAATGTTTATATAGCTATAAAATATATATTAGACTAGTTAATAAGACAAAACTTCATTCGTTTAACTTATATTAATAAAAATAATCTAGGTTTCGATTATAAATTATTTTAAATAAGTAAGGTCGGGTAGGTATAACGCTTTATTATTAGTCGTTTGCTAACTAGTAAATTATAAAATATAAAAAAGCTTTTAGGCAAACCGATATACTATTTTACTATCGTTATTAATACCTTATTAAAAAAACTATATATTTATTTCTTTCTTAAATTTATAATATTTCCTAACAAAAGCGATTAGTTTTAACACTATATATAAAAAATTATATCTTTATAATATTACCTATAAAATAATAGCTTCGGAATAATTAGGAACAAATATCCCTATATATATTTCGCGCCGGTTAATATACTAATATATAAACTTAATTATAAATCTAATGCATTAAAAATATCCTTTATTCCCTACCGTCTCTAAAAAGCTTAAAAAAAAAGTTAAAAACATATGTCTAAAAAATATCGGAACTTATTTAAAAAAACGATATAATTTAAAAAAAAGTTATAAAATATAGCCCGAGCGGAAAATATATAAAATAAACTATTAAACCGATACACTCGTTTTTTTTTATAAGGCTGTTATAAATAAAGTAGTATATTTCTTTATATTTATATATAAATAATAATAATAATTAAAAAATTTAATAGTTTAAGCGTATTTTTTAAAGAAACTAATATAAAAATCAGCTTTAATACTTATCGTATATAGCGCTTTATATATTAAAAAAAAAGCCTATATAAATTTAATCGTTTTTATTAAAATATTAGGCTCCGAAAATGCACAAATTTAATTTAATAAAAATAATTAAATAAATCCGATCGAAAAGCACGACTAATTTATTTTAGCGCCGGTACTTATCGATAGGGAAATCAGGGTTAAAAATATAAACTATTCGATTACTTTTATTTAAATTAAATAATATAATTAAATAAATTATTATAAATACTTAAATAAACATCTCCCTTTAAACTAAACGTTTATATAAATATATATAATTATGCTAGGAAAATATTATAATAAATTACATTTAGCTATAATATTCGCCCCATTATATATTTAAATTTTAAATAGTTTATATATTATACTAACGTCTAATTTAATATCGTTACCGAATTAATAAACCTACATTAATTTAGTAGTATTTAAAATAATAATAAATATATAACGGAAGTATAACGCCCCTAAATATAAGAAAGCGAAATAGCTATAACAAATATATAAAAAGGCCGAATTAATTAAAAGTAATAATAACTTAAGTACCTAGATACTAGCAAGCGTAAGCAACCGAAATATTACCCCCATTTAATATCCGAATTATATTAGCCTAAGCTACATTATCCCGTCGTATATAAAATAAATAAAGTTACATTTTAAATACCTATAAATAGGTAGCGTAAATTATATTAGTATAAATAATATAAATATACCTATTTAATAAATATTTAATAAGTTAACTAATATAATAACTAAAGTAACTACTTACCTATATAAATAAAGGGAAATAATCTGTATATTAAGTAGTCTACTAGTTATATAATTATATATAAAACTTTCTATTTTAAGGGGTAGCTCGAATATAATAAGTTTATTTAACTATTCTTAAATATATATATATTAGCTTATATAAATATTAGCCTATTATCTCAGTACACACTTAATTTCTTAACCTTTATTACTTAACTTTTATTATTTAACTTTTATTACTTAACTTTTATTACTTAACCTTTATTACTTAACCTTTATTACTTAATTTTTATTGCTTAATCTTAATATAATTACGTTCTTTATATAAGATTATAAAATAAGTGTTACTAATATATATATAAAGTAATAATATAATTTAATAATAAAATATAAAATATATATTTAATATTTATTTATTATAAATTTTCAAGTTATTTGTAATAACTCTTAGGTAGCTATTAGTTTTACTTTAATAAATATATTATATCTACTTTATTTTTAAATCTTATATAAGCAGTATCGAGTTTTTAAATAGTCTATTAGCTTTTTTGTACCTTCTAGCATTTTATTGCTTTCTTTTTACATTAGTTTAAAAAACTAGGCCCTTTTAATAATAACGGAGGCATTTAGCTTATTTTAAGCTATATTTATTAAGGTTTATTTCCGTTTTTACTTTTATTAGTCGTTTTATTTAATATAGATATAATATTCTATCTTTATTTTGCTATTACTCGATAAGATTACTTTCGTAAAGCCCTTAATTACTAGGACTATTATTTCCTTAAGTTATATTATTTAGGTTATAATAACTTTTACTGGGTTATTAATTAATTTCGAACGTTATTTAAATATATTTTAGGCATTATTAATCGTCTTTTATAGTATATTTTTAGAGATATTTTTTTATATATATATTGTCGGTCGTTTACGTTAGCCTTTCTTTCTTTTCTAGCTTTATTTCGCCACATTTGTATTTATAGTTTTAGTAAGTTTTTTAATAGCTATAAAAATATTACACTTTTTGCTATTTCCGTCTATATTTATAATTATAATATTTATATCTGCTAAGGGAACTATCCGAGCAGTAAAAATAAAAGTAATACGTAAAAAAAATATAGGGCTAAAAAGATTAGGACTTAAGCAGCTAAATCGCTTAATAACATCTTTTATAACTCCCTTATAAACTATTTAAATATTATTTCCGCGGTACATATATAATATATATAAACTTAAACTATTTATAATATAATATTATATAATAGCGAGTAAAATAATTAGTGTAATACTTAAATTAGGCATTTCCTAACTAAGTAATTTATCGATTATACTATAAATATAATAGCTACCGTTAATTTGAAATATCTAAAATATGTAATTATATATTGCTTAATTATCGCTACCCTTTTTACCGTTATAAGATAAAAGTATGGTGCGATAACTATAAAATAACGTATATATATAATATGCCTAATTAATAAGACCCGAGTAAAGGTATTATGCCATAAATATTACTATAAATTTAATAACTCCTTTTTTTTATATTAAGCTAATAAACGCGTAAAATAAATTATTAACCCGCAATTATAATACCCTAATAATATATATATAATTAATAGGAGGTTGTAAATTACGTAATACTTAAATATAATTATTTCAAATATAATATATAAAATTATTTCCTTAATTACCGGTATATAAAATTATATTTATATAAAGTCACTTTTTATTTGCTTTAAAGATTTATTACGTGTTTTTTTTTATAGCCAGCTAAAATTTATACTATATATATATTAGTAATTTCGATTTACTTTAAAAAAGTTTTATATACAATCGCTTTATCTATATCTTGCCCTGTTGCGCCCATTTTTTCGACAACTGGTCGGTGCGTTTTAGACTATAATATATAAGGTAATAGTTTTATTAATAGTTCGGAAGTTTTACTTTATGCTATCGAAAACGCGCTTATACGTTAGACAAATAACGTAAAAAATTTTAAAGTATTATTAAAGAGTTATCGAAAGATTTTTTCCTTATTGCCGGATTTTATTTGTCGCAAAAAAAAACGAACGGTAATATAGTAAAAAAATGTTAAGTTTATATATCGCTTATTACTTAATTAATAATTTAAATAATGCGTTTTTAGCTTGCGTTTAAATATTATAGTAGCTAATTAAAAGGTCTTTAGGTAGTTTATATTAAAAAATAGTTGTTATTATAATGCGAGTAATTTTAAAGAATATTTAAAGCTATATATATATATTTTTAAATTCCTATCCGAAATATAAGTTTCGAAATAATATATAATCGGAACTTATATATTTAAGGTAAATCTTAAAAAATAAAGTCCCCTATTTAAAGCAGTTGATTTATTAGATTTTATACTTATCTTATAACTATAAAAACCTTAAAACTAAATTTATAGATTGCTATTAATATATTAAAACGGTTAAAAAAGTCCCCCGGAATAATAACCTTATATCCTATATTTAAACCGGAAATGTTGCTATAACGTCGTATAATAAAAAAAAATATAAATAAACTATTCGGTTATATATATAAGTATTTAATATAAATATTTTATTACTATATTTTATATTTAAATAAAAAATAAGTGAAATAATATAATACCTTATAGGAAATATTATAATTAATTAAGTTAAAACGCTTATAGTTAGTTATAATATTAAGCTATAAGTTATTATATCTAAAAAAGTTTAAGTAAAGTAATAAAAAATATATATACCTATTAGGATATATATATAGCTTCCGATTAATCCTAAGGGTAGTATTTGTAATATATTAAAATCTATAGGGCGATTCCGAACCTAATTAAGCTATTGTAGTTTATATAGACCGCAAAAAGTAATTGACGTATATATACGGGGTTTAATATAGTGTTTTATACGGGCCGCAAAAAGTAATTAACGTATATGTACAGGGTTTAACGTTAAAAACGTAATAGCCGCTATTAACCCGTCCCGTAAAAGTTATTATATATTATACGCCTTATTTATAAGTTAAATAGTAGGGAAAAATTAAATATTTAATTAGCAATCTAGCAGGATTTTTATATAATTTATAGTCTCCTTATAAATATATTACTTTTTTGTTATAAACTACTTCCGGATTTAGTAAATATCGTCCGAGTTAAACAGTTATTTCGGGAAATATTAGAAACTTTTCTAAAAAACTAAAAAAAATATATAAGAAATTATATATTAACATAAAAACTCGATTACCGAATATAAATTACGCTAAAAATCTAGCTAATTACTTTTTTATAATAATTTAGCGGCCCACTAGCTTTAATCGTAATTTTTTATACTATTTTTAACGCGTATCGTAACTAACGGAATCGAAAAATATTAGATTACCTTATAAATAATATTTTAGAAAATTTCAAGCGAGATTTTTATAAAAAAGCGAATAGCTTCCCGGTAAACTTATTTTTTAAAAAATAGTTTAATCGATTATTAAATAAGTTAAATTTTAATGCTTTAGGCGCGGCCTGCCTTTTATATTACTTAAAAATATCTATTATTTTTTAAATTATATTTTTGCGGTACCGTAATCTTTTTAAAACCTAAAGTATTAACGGGGAAGTTTTAAAAACTAGTCGAGCTATTACTCTATTAGTCGAAAACTAGCCGGGCTTTAAAGTTGCTATATATAAGCTAGAAATATTAGGCTTTATTAAGTTTATTATTAAAACTATTCGAGTAAATTAGCGGCTCGCTAATATATTTTAAGACAGGCTAAAAATACTGGCTTAAAAAGTTAAAGTTACCTAAATTTTAATATATACGCTCCCGAAATATAAAAGACTAAAACTTAAAAAATAAATAAATAATAGCCTATATAAATATTTAGTATATTAACACTACTTTAAGCTATATATTATTATACGAGATAATATTACCCTAACTAAAATATATATTTTTTTATTTTATCGAGCCGTAAGTATTAGCCTTTTTTATATAAGGTTTTAGTTTTAATTTTTACGAAACTATTAATATATATATCGTATTATCGTACTTTAGCGACGTAACGTAAAAAATAAAAGCAGTAGCGATAACAACTAACCTTTTATAAACTTACAAACAATCGAATAATAACCGTTTAAATATTGCGTTTTTTTAATTAAAGCTTTATATATAAAGGTTACGTCTTTTTTTATTACTATTTAAAGCTTTATTATAAAAAAATATATAACTAGTTACGTTTCCGCCGCAAATTAATAGCCTTAATAACGCATTTTCGGCTAACTTAATTTTAATTAAAGCTTAAAAGTATATTTGCTATAATAACTTTTTATTAATTTATAAAGAAATTTCTTATTTTACTCCCTTATTTGTTTCGATATTTGAGAATATCTAAAACGGCAAAATAAATATAATATATAATATTATTTACCGCTTTAAAGGTTATTTTTCGGAAATATATAAAGTCTTATTTATAGTTTACGATTTTAATAACTAAATAATTATATATTTAAGGTTTATTTTATATAAGTTTAGGAAATAAAATAAGGCTATAACGAGGCTTAAAAATGGCTATAATTAGCTCTAAAGTTAGGGTTAAAGGCAGGGTTTTATATTAGGCTTATATTAGTAAATATTATCCTCGTTAAAAGTATACGCCGACTCTTATTAAAATATAATTAGTTTTTTAGTTAAAATATTTAAGATATATATTATAAATTATAATTTAGTAATAAATTAAGCTGGCTCGATTATATTTTAGCCGCTATAAGTTTTGCGATTATTAAATACCTTATGGACTAAATTAAGCCTGCTATTTATATATAAAAAAAGGTTCGAAATTTAATTCGGGAATTTAACCTATTTTTTAATTATAGTAATTTTATTATAAACCTTTCTATATATAAATTATAATTACGACATAAAATATCGGTTAGGCTTAATATAGCAAAAGTAAAAGCCGCGTTTATAAATTTAAGGCGCTAATATTATTTTATTAGTTTAAGTATTATATAGCCAGATATTTTAGGCAATTAGCTTAGGTATATCTAAAATAAAAGTTGTATTATTATTAAAAGTTACCCTAAAACTTTCGGTTTTACTTTCTTTTTTTTATACCTTAATTTTATATATAAGGTTAAATAAATTGCGTCTTTTTTTTCGGATATTTTATCGCTTACACTTATATAACCAAAACTTTTAAAAAAGTAACCTTATTTTACTTTATCCGCTTAATTAAAATAATACCTTTTTTTTAAATAATTAATAATATATATAAACGAGATTTTATTATTATTAATTTTATAAAACCGATTTATATTATTATAATTTCGGTAAGCTTAAAAATAACTTATTAAACCTTAAGAAATAAAATGTTAAAACGACTTAGTTCGGCTTTAGATATAATATATAATAAAAACTGTAGCCTTAAATTTAATAACCTTTATTAAATCGGTAATATTATTTAAAACTTAAGTTCGAGCTTAATATATTAATCTAACCTGGCTTATATTTATATTATAAAGGTATTAGTAAATTCGCCTAATATATATTTTAATACGTAGTTATCCGGCTAAAATAACCTAGAAATTTATTATTATAGCTATATTAATTAAATATAATAGTTTTAAAGTTTTCGGGGTAAAGGGGTTTATTAAAAACAGATTATTAAGTAGTTTTTTTGTTAATTTTTATATTTAATATAACGTTTGATTATATATTTTAGAATAAATAAATTAATATAGGTTAGTTAAATCGCTATTATATTATTACCGGTATATTTTAATATTTAAAAATATTTAGTAAAGTTCTTATTACCGGGCGGTTATATTATTATTTTATAATTTTTATAAGTTTTAAATATTTTTAATAGCTATATTATTATATAAAGTTTTTTTATATTTCTATTTTTTTTCGCTTAGTCCGAAAATCGATTATAACTTTATTTTATCCGATTTTCGAAACCGGGATACGGCATTTTCGATTATTTATAGTCGATATAATTTTTATAAAGGCGTATGTTATTTTATTTATAACTAAATTTTTTAATTACTTTTTAAAAGTCTAAATAAGTTTTAGACTATATTAAATAATTATAAGTAATTAGTGTTTAAGTATATTTTTTATCTTATTTTGCCTTGTTTTTACTATATTAAAGGGGGGGGGGGAAGAAATAAGTATTATATTATTATTACAAACTGTTAAAAGTTTTTATTATATAGTTAAAATAGTAATTATATTTTAAAAGCAATTTGTTATTAGTATATAAACGAGGCTTTTAAGCCGAATAGGACGGAGGAAGGTGTACTTAAACTTTCCGAAGGTATATATAAGGTTAATATTTAATTATAATATAAATATATCTATATTTATAAAAGCCTTAGATATTATGTAAAAAATATATCCTTAGATTAAATATTTGCCCTTATAGTTTAATAATCTTTATTTAGTTATTTTTTATAACTAATATATATTAGATATTTTTTAAATATATTATATTATATAATCGGAATAAGATAAGGCTTTATTAGCCGCTATTTTAGTTGTTATTTTTAAAAAGGAAATAATTTACTTAAAACCACTTTTAATAGCTATTTAATATTATATATAATTATTGCCCTATTTTATAAACCAGTTTTATTTCTTTTTTTTTATTTATTTTATCGCGTATAAATCGGAAATAGATTATAATAAAATTTCCTTTTCTTGATGTGATTTTAACTCCAATTGTTACGGCTTTTCCTTTTAATTATAGTTATATTAGGGGAGCTAGTTTTTTCAGGAATAGAAATAAGCTATATATTAAAACGTTTTTATAGTTAGTTTTATATAAAATAAATATAGGAATAATGCCTATAGTTTAATAATAAGGTACGTTAGTTTAGTGGGAGCTATAATAAATAAGGACTAAAATTCGATAAAAAAAATCGAAAGTATTATAGTAGGTATAAAAGTAAGAGGCTTTTTTTTGTTTAAGTAATTGTTAATTTTAGTTTGTAAGAAATATTATTACTTAAATCGCTAGTTATATATATATAAGGGTAAACTTTTAATAGTATTACTTTTAAATAATATTTTACGGTAAGTTATATTAACTTTTTATTTTAGAGTATTAATATAAGAGAAATAAGTAGTTATCGAGCTTTATAATAATTTAATTATTATTATAAATAAAAAGTCTTAAGTTACGGCTAATAAAGGACGTATAGTACCTCTTGTTTATAAGTGGCTTTTTATTATGCGAATAGTTTTATAACCGAACTCCCGAAAGCATTACGTTAATTAAATAAGCGTAAATCTTTAATCGGGAGACTGTTAGTTAGCGGAATATAAAGTTTTAAAGGTTTAGGCATATATTCCCGCCTATTTAAAAGTTATATATAAATAACGGATATTTTAATATTAGGTTATATTTAATTTTATATAGTTTAAATATAACTTATTTATAGCTTATATAGCTTATATATAAATTATATATAGCTATATTTTTTTTTTTTTATTATATTAATTATCGATAGTTTAATATAAATGTTAAAGTATAATTCTTAGGTTATTATAAAGTTTTTAGTTAAAGTAAACCTAATAGTTAGGAGCGAGGTCTAATAGTTAAAAGTTATATTAATAATAGAGAGGTAAGTTTTAGGTAATTAAGTAATAATTTCTTTTAATTAATAGGGTATAAATTATAACTATAAACCTTATAATCTCGGTATTTTAATAGTCCCGCCTGGCTTATTTCTAGGTTTATTTGTTTCTTTTTTTTTTTGCGATTCCGGGTTTAAAATTATCTTTTATATTATCGAATCTTTTAATCATATTAAATCTATTAAAAAAATGTAATTTAACGTAATATTTAATAATAATTAAATATTAAAAGTATATAAATTAAAAGCAGGTTTTAAAAGCAAAAAAACTAAGTTCGAAAAGCTACGGAAAGGCTTATTAGCTATATATTTATTAGGCACTCTTTAGTTAATATATTTTTATAAAATAAAAATAAAGATCCTAAAAACGTATATATTAGTAACGGTTTTTTAGTAGCGAGAAATTGATATAATAAAGTTATAAAAAGTAGGGATTTTATTATAAGCTTTAGGAAACCTTTTTAAAGTTAAATATATAACGTATATATAGTATTTTTAATTAGACGGATATTCTAGCTAAAAGGAGTTAGCGAGTATAAAAGCTAATATAGTTTTTAATTTTATTAATATTTTATATTTATAATATATTTTAAATATATTATATTAGTAATTCCTTTTGGAAATTATTATAATATAACTAGTTATATTCTAGCTGTTTATTTACATTATATAAATGCGTCAAAAAATATAATAGTTATAATATTAAATCGTTTATTATCTTAAATATAGTATTAAAGTAGCTAGTATTAGTTTAAATAAAAAGTATATGTTTAGTTAAATTAAGGCTAATATTGCGGTTTCGATTAGCTTTAAAGATATAAGTTAATGTAATATTATAATTTAAAAAAGTATTTTTAATTTAGCTTTAACTTAATAACAGGAGATAGAATTATATATAAAATATAATTTAAGGTCGAAAAAATACGGTGCCGAAGCCGCTTTAGCCGACTGTTATATAAAGCCTAGGCTATATTATAAAATATATTTTAGTAATTTATAAAATAAGAAAATCTTAGCTTATAAGTTTTAATTTATAATTATATTCGGTTTTATAAAGATATATTACTTATTCGGAACTAATAGCTATAGGTATATAAATATTAGTATATTTAATATAACGTAACCTTTTTTATTGCTTTAATTATTAAAATATTTACTTATAAAAATCTAGCGTTTAGTTTAACCGAATTAACCCCTTATAAAAATAAAAGGTTACTTTTATAACTATATATTAAAACTTAAGATATAAAAACCTTAATATAAATATATTTAAACGGTTATTACTGTCTATATAAAACCTGTTAAAACTGGATTTATTTAATGCGGTTATTATATAAAGATTAAGGGGGCACTTATACTTTTTAGTATAGCAAATGCAGCTATATTATAATATAATATTTATATTTAAAATTATTAATAGCTAATTTAAAAGTTAGTTTAATATTAAATAAAGGCATAATTATATTTTAAGTAAAACTATTTATTCCCGGTATTATATATAATTATTATAGCCCGAAATAGGTATTACAAAAATATATATAGCGGCCCGGCCTCGGTTTAAACTAAATATAACTAATTAAATATATTATTATAAGGATATAAGTATTATATTTTGCGTTTTTATATAATATATACTATATATTTATTTATATATAGTAATAAAAATATAGAGGTTATAATTTTTATAGGGGTAATTAAAGATTTGGCGATATAGGTAGTATATAATATTAGTAGTTTTAAAAAATCGGATAGCTAAAATAGCAAAAAATATATATAATATATAAAAAAAGCTAGATAAATCTTTAATAAGTAAAATAGTATTAATAAAAACGTATCCGGAAATTATTAAATTATATATATATACTAGTAGTAAAAGTAATTTATATATATATTTATTTATTACCGGGCCTAATTTATATATGCTATTTTATAAATATATAATAAAAGGTAATAATAAAATTTAAATATATTTTTTTAATACGACCGAAACTTATATAATATATTTTATTTTACTTAAATTAATATAATAGAATTAGGCTATTTCTTTAAAAGCCGTAATTTAATAAAGCTTATCGCATTTTTAAAAAGCTTAGCTATTTCTGCCGTATATATTAAATCGTAACCAGCCGCTTTATACCTTTTTTTGTAACTACTATCGATATTTGCGTTAAGGTTATTATCGATAGCGGTTATTTTAGCCCGAAATCGCTTTTTTTTCCGGGGTTCGCGTAAAAAATATAAGTAGCTAAATAAATTACCGCTTTAATTTATATCGAATAAATAAGCTTATTAGTTTATTTTATTTATAATAAAAATATTTAAGGTTTTAACGTACGTATTTAAGATAATTAAATAGTGTTTTAAATAATTTTTATTATTATATATATTTTACCCGGAAATACTTTTTTAAAATTCCCGCATAATTAAAAATATTACCGCAAATAAAATAAAGCCTTTAATTTCTTAATAATAAGCTGTAAATTAAGCCTTTTATTTATATAATATAAGGCTAAAAAACTAAGCTACTAAATAAATAGAATATATAATTTAACTATAGATTATTTCGGTATAATTATTCCAATATATTATTTTATTAATAGTATACTTTTTATTACTAAAATAATAGAATTCCGGGCATTAAAAAAGCTTATCGAAAGTTCCTTTATTTAGGTATAAAAAAGTATTATATATCGTAAATTTCCCGCGATTTAAAAACGTATTATAACTAAATAAGTACGTAAATAATTTCCGATTATTTTAAAACATTTATTCGGGATTATCGATAGCTTAAGTAATAAATTTATTATTTTCGGGAAATTTATATAATATAATAATATCGGTAAATAACTGCCGGAAATATATCAGATATATATTAATAAATATATTAGCTCCTTTTTTATATTCGCCTTTCTTTAATTATATAAAATAATTAATAGCTTTTATAACTAATATATCTTTCGGATTAAAGGTTTTAAAAGAATTAAAACTATAATTAGGTACTTTCGGAATTATTTATCCCGTTATTATCGAAATAAAGCTTTTTTTTATTATAGTTATTAAAATTAAGTCCTTTTATATTCGGGATAATTACTTTAAATATAATAAAAGTCGCGAGAAATTAAAACTAGCTTTAATATATTAATTTATTTATTAAATTAAATATCTTAAAACGCGCGTATATTTTACGTACTTTAGTGTTAGTGCGCGCGTTTATATCTGTTAGTATACGGTATATAGTTTTGGCTTTATGTATACGTTTAGCGAAATGCCGTTACGTTTCCGTAAGTTCCTTTTTTATACTTTTTAGTTACCCGCGCGTTTTTTTAAATTATATCGATAGTTCGGCTACTTAATCGCGTATCGAAAATAATAGCTTTTACGCGGCAATATATTATTACGCCTTAAGGTTTATATTTTCCCGCGCTATATCCCGTTTTTTTTATAGCTTAGTTATTTCGTTTTTAAATTACGTAACCTTAAGCTGTAAAATAAAAAACTCCGATTATAAAAACTTCAGTTTGCGCCCGGCTTTTTCGGCTTTTATAATAAATTCTACCTTTTCGGCCTTGGCGTAACAGTAGTTATACCTGGCTACGTATTTCTCGTTTTTAAGCCGGACGCTTAGTTAAAAATACTTAGGTTCTTTTTATTTAATTAAATTTTTTAATTAATATTATTATATATATATAATATTTAAAGTATTTTTAACGGAGTAAAAAGGTTGTCGGTCGTTTTATAAGCTAGGTTAAGTTTAAAAATCCCGGGTAATAAAATCCGATATTTATTTTTATTTTATTTAAATATATATTAATATAGCGTTTTAAATTTATATAAGTTTTATTTTATTTATGCCTGTCGTTTATATTATAACCTATTTATTAAAATTAGTTAATTCTTGCTATTTTTACTAGCGCCGGCTCGGATTAAATATATATATATTTGCTATTATTTTAGGGCCGACTTTTTAATGTTTTTCTGTATAACTAACGTTATATTTTATTTCGATAATAAAGAAATTTTAAAAAAATGCTTACGCTTATATTTGTTAGGGGGTAAAAAAAATTATTATATTTTAAGTAATTATTTTAATATTTATTCTATTTATTTTAAATAGCGATATAAAAAGTAAAGATTTTATTAAGCTTTTTTTTTTTAATTAAAAAAAGCGTTAGCATTTCTAAAGGCTTATTAAATAACTATAAAGCGTTTAAGCTATTTAAGTCGATAATTTTTTATATATTTTAAAAAATAAAATAAAAGCGTAATTATATATATTATTAAGGCCCGGTATAACTGTTTATTAAAAATGTATTAGTTTAAATTAGGCTATTTAAATTGCTTATTTAAAATATGGTAAAATTAAAATAATATAAAATATATAGAAACGTAAAAGTAAAATAAATAATAATTAATTAAGGAATAAAGGACTAGTGTTAATACTACCTAATAAAGTTTCCTTTTTATATATTATAAATATTTTAACCATTTAATAACCCTATAATAACAATTAAAAAAATCGGAAACGATTTTTTAAAAAAAGTATTATAATTATTTATTCTTAAATATCCCCGCAATTAGTTATTACGTAATTTATAGTCGCTAAAAGGGATAATGGCTTAATATCTAAGTCTTATTTATTAGAAAGCTATTTAAATATAAAAGACTACGTTTCGCTATCCTTTAAATAGTTTTTTTTTTATTAGCTAGCGATTAATTTAAATATTTTATTTTTTATGCCTTTTATTATTTCAAATTAAGACTTATAGTAACAGCTTTATTATAAGAAGGTAGTTTTTTATTTATATGTCACTCGTAAAAAAAGTAACTTTAAAAGTTTTATAAAAATATTTTATATTTTTTAATAAAATATTATTCTCGTATTATTATTTCGGCTAAATATTTATATATTTATATTAATATAAAACGTTAAAAAATATTAAAAGTAAATATTAAATTTTATAAATAAAAAATATAAAGTAGATTTTAATAATAATATATAGAATTTTAGCTAAAAATTAAATTTAAATTAAACGACTTAATTTATTTACGCTATTTCCGGGATCTTTAATATATCTTTTGTTTTTTTATTTTTTTTATTTCCGGCTTATATTTTTTAATAAGCTTAAGACTTATTTGTTTTTTTAGAACCTATATATCCTCGCTTTCCGGCCGGCTATTTTAATTTATTTAATATTTCCTTTTTTTTTTCGCTTGCGTATTTTTAAAACTTTTATACCTAATCGAAATCTTTTATATTTAGTCTCGAAACTTTAGAAAAGTTTTTTATTTAAAATATTTTTTCGGGGTATTTATTAATAACTGCTATTATTTAATTATTTAATAAAAAATAAATTTCTTTTTTATTTTTTAAGAATGTAATATATTATATAGCTTATATCGTTATTAATATTAATACGTTTTATTTCGACGGCACTTAAACTCGCGGTCGAGCTAACTAAATTAGCTAAAGTTATAGTTACATTTTTTATTATTTTTAGCAGCTATTTATTACTCGTTAAAGCGGGATTAATTAAATCTGCCGAAATATTATAATTTAGTTAATAGGTTAACGGGAATATATTATTATAAGTATTTATTTAGCTTTTATTATTAGTACTTATTATAAAGGAAACTAACGGAAAGTTTTTAAAGTCTTCTTTTTTGTCGATAAAGTTTAATTTTAAAGGGCTTTTTATAGTTATAAAAATATCGGGCTCGATATTTTTAATCCGTACGTCTGTTTTATAGTTAAGTTTATTTTTAAAAATTATATCTTAATTTATTTAAACTAAATTTTATAAATTATAAAATATAAGTATATATATATACCAAAAGGCAAACTTATTAATTACTTTCGGCTTTAAATTTCCTACTTATTAGCAAATAAAATATAGAAATTAATTACGAAATACGGTATTATAAGCTTAATTAGTATACCGTATAAAACTACTTGCTGTAAAATATAAATATTTATAAAGAATATAAAATAATACCGATAATATATAATAAGCCCTAAAATGCTCGAGATATTTTTATATATTTTATAAAGGCACGTAAGTTTCGAAAAAGCCGATATATTTCTAATACGTTATTAGCTAGTCCGAAAAGCTGGATTAAAAGTAGCGATTTATATAATTAATAAGTTTGGCGGCTGTAATAAGTTTTAAGCTATATATTATATAGCTTAGTTTTAATAATATTAGCGCAGAATTTTAATTTAATACGTATATTTTCTCGTAGGCTATTTTTATATAATTGCTTTATTAATAAGGGCTATTAATAATAATTATTTTATGCCCGAGAAATAGACATTTTAGGCATAAAAATGGCTGGCTAAATGTCGTTTTTTTAGTATATTTCGCCTTATAATATTTAGTTAGTATATTTCGAAAGTAGTATAATATTTTATATAAAAAATAACAAATTTATTTTGCCTAAAAAAAATAAGGTTTATTATATTTTACTTTTATTTTGTTATTTTTATTTTTTAATTTATTTATTTCGTTACTAACGATTAAAGCATTTATTAAATATCTTAAAAGCGCGTAAATATAATATCTCGAGTAATTATTATAATATTATTACTCGATAAAGCTTTATATAAATCTCGAAATAAATATAGTAGTAATAGATAAAAAAAAAAAACTGCTATTATTATTTAGGTATAACTTTTTTATAATAATATCTTATATTTTAAAATAGTCGGCGTGTTTAAAATATTCGGCTTTTTTTTTTTTAATTTAAGTTACGAAAGTATTTTTAGTAAATTATTTATTTTCGAACGAAATTAAGTTTTTTTTTTACTGTCGGAAGAATTTTAAATATTACGACAAAAGTTACTTACGTTCTTTTGATATTTAAATTCGCGAGTTTCGTTTGGGTATATATCGATAGAAGTATTACTGTCTTTATTTATCGATATATTGCGTAATATTAAAAATAGCTGCTTATTATATGCCGTATCGTTTTTAAAAGCTAATAATATAAAATCGGCGCGGATATATTATAACTAATAGCTCGATTTAAAAATATTAGTACTATATAAAAAAATGTGGTTTTATAAAACGGAAAATAAAACTCTTACTTAAATCGATTAATTAAAATAATCTTATATATCGAAATTTGCTTTTAGTTTAAAAAATTAAATTAGGTATAGGTAATAATAAATCGTAAACTAAAAATATAGGCATAAAAAATAAAAAAATATTTATTTCTAATATATTATTAAATTTAGCCTTTATACCGATACGGAAATTATAAAGTTAAAAATAGTTACGAAAACTAATAACTATAAAGGTATAATATTAAAACTTATTAAAAAATTTATATATTAATAGGAAAATAAATTAATCGTAAATTTCCGGCTTTTATTTTAAAAAAACGAAATTTACTAACTCGAGATTAAGTCGATCGAAAAATTTATCGATTATTATAAAGCTTAGGTTAAAGGCGTTATTTTAAATTATATATGCGAAAACTAAACTAAAAAGGCAAAATAAGCTAACTAGTAATAGTGTAATAAAAAAATTAATCCTAAATATATCGTTAGTAAAACTTAAACCTTATTTTAAAAAAGAAAATTTTAAAAAAATTAAATATAATAAAATATATTAATTGCTAATACGCAAGCGATTTATTTTAAATATCTTTTTAATTTTATTTTTTTTGATATAAATAGTAACGATAATTTTCGTTTTAGCGGCATTTTTTAGATCGCGTAAAGTAGTAATTTTAAATTAGAAATACTTTAAATTTATTAGCGTACCGGGTTTAAATCCCCCGATAGTAGCTAAAAAAATAATAATATAAAATAATACCTTTATAACAAGTTTATAAGGTATATTATTAAAACGTAATTATAAAATATTAAAAGCTATATTTATATTTATATTTATTATTTTTATTTTTTTATAGGCCGGAATTATTTTTAAGCCGATTTTAAATGCTAAATTAATAAATAATTACTAAAATATAAAAAATAATTAATCGAACGTTTATAGAAAAATAAACGCGAATATAAATAAGCTATTTATTTTAATAATATAATATATTAGGCTTTTTTTGCTGCCTTTATTTTTATTAATTTATTTTAATTTTTAAGTTCCTGTTTAAAAAAGGTTATCTTTTTTTTAGTAACGTATAATATAATATTTTCCTAAAGTAATAAATTTTCGCTACATTTTTATTAAACTAAAAGCCAAATTAAGCGTTCTTTTAAATTTGTACTTACTAGAGTTAAAAATTACGCGCTTTTATATAAAAATTTCGGTATATATATATAAAAATACTCGGAAAGGCGCTTAAATTTCACCCGTTTCCGGATATTTTACAAAAGCTAGCCAGGCGTTCCGACTATTAATTTCGAGATAATTATAAAACTTATATATTTAATAATTAAATATTTATATTTAAATATTAGAAATAAAAAAAATAACTAGCTTATTTCGTTCAAGTATTTTATAATCGGTTACGTTTTTTTAATATATCTTTTATAATAAAAAGCTTATCGTTAATTAGCCGCGATAAGTATTCCTTAAAATTTGCTATAGCTATTAGCTTTCTGGTTTTTTAAAAAAACGATAAGCTAGGATTAAAAGCTATTATTTTAGCGATTTTAATTATTACGTCAAATATAAAAAAATACAGATATATATAGCCTACTTAATAAAATAAATTAGTAAATATTTTTAAAAAAAACTAACATTTTATATCCTAAATTATTTAGCGCCGGAAATAAACCTATATTTAATCGACCTGCTAATTTATTAGTTCTTTCTTTAATAAAAATAATTAGCGGCACGGCTATAATTATAGCTATTTATAAAAAAAATCGGAAAAGGCGTAAACAAAACAAAAGCCGGGGCTTTAAAGTAGCAACTTATTTAGTCCTTAACGGCTCCGTTTAGGTTATTAATAAAAAAAAGAAAACGTTAAAAAGTAGTTTTTAAAAATGGAGAACGGGCGCTTACAATCCGGCGCACCGCCATAATAAATCAGCAGACACTCTTGTGCCGAATATTCGATATTACATATACTTATGAGTCTGAATGGGACAAGTTATGGTTGCATATGTGTATATTATAATAAACGTTTCGGGAAGCACATGCTGAGAAACTACCAGGTCTACCCATGCACATTCGCCTGGCCTACACCTGCATTGTTCTACATGCCAATATGCTAACCTTTGCTATTACTATGTAAATCTAATACTCCAATTATCCTAGATATGCACATATGTATTAAGTAGAATGCCCATGTCTCGATGAAAGTGGACCAGATTTGTTGATGTAGCCAGTTTCTCCCAGCACATGCTAGCGCAAACAAGAGCTAGTAGGATATTAGATGGAACGCAAGACTGTTGGCATTTAAAGTGCGCCTTTCTTGCATATATCGTAGGATAAGTGCTAAAGACTTAGGGTCGATCATGTATGCGTTGTCGACAATTAAATGGGAGCTTTCACTTCCATAGTCAGGAGTCTCAACCGCCCAACTTGCGCCAAATGGTAGATCGTGATCGCCTTTATGCACGCTTATGAATCTGATAGCTGATTGAGCTTCCATTATGTCCCATGATCCCCTCATATTTCAATCCACATCGGGCGATTCCAGTTCCTCTTCCTCACGCTGTTGCTTGTCTTGCTGCTTAGAATCCCCCTCTCCCGTCTGTGTTTCCCCTACTTCCTGTGTTTCACCTGTTTCCTGCTTCCCGTTTTCTTCTGCCTTATCCTTTGATTCACTGTCGCTGGGCTGCTCCTTCTTGGCCGGACTTACCCGCATTTCTACTCGTAGGAGTTGAATCTCAAGCACGGGGGTGCCATCCTCAACTTTCGAATGTAGGCTGTCTTGGTCAATGTCAAAATACAATGCCCAGAAATCACCTTCCTTGACTGCCAAGAACCCTTCCCAGCCGGCAAATGTCAACCTCCTATCTTGTCGAGAGCAATCGAACGGGCCATGCCAGTTCGGCTCTGCCCATGGGCGAGTCCCGAATTTAAGTTCGTATGTCTCCCGGTCGACATAAATCCAATTCATAACGGGTGGTTCCTCGCAAATGGTAGACACGAGTCCCGAGTATTTCGTGTCCGGGTAGGGCAGGTAGTATCCAGCGAATGGATGACCGAAGGGCTCGTCATAGTTAGTGCCCGTATCGATGTAAAGCTGTGTTAGATGTCTGTTAGTTTACTCCTTGCTCTTCAAGGAAGACTTTGAAAGCCACGTACTTTATCACCTGAAAGGACGACACGCCGTCCTTCGAGGAGAGGACTGTACTGGGAAGACTTGGGGCATCGCACGAGCAGGTGATTCTTTCGACTGCGATGCTCTTTCTTCCTTGCGTCGGATTGTATGTGCTTGATGGCCTCTGAGGTGCCGAAGACAGCAGAGAAAGCGACGAGGAATGTTAGAGCCATACTTGATACTTTTACTACCTGTCGCACTGCGTTATACCGAAGCAATTGAGCCTGGCGCTCTTTATGTTCCCATCAAATTCACACATGTGCTTGTGCATAACCGAGACCACGCACCACCGGCAGCACTTATCCGTCCGCCGGAGTAACACAACATATCTCAATTGCTTCCCCCCACTAGTCTCAGATGTTTCTAGTCCAGCCATGTCTGGTGAACGGGGATGAGCCCGAGTTGATGCACATTTTCGGGTACGCATGTACATAGCTCACAAAGTAAGGCGCCGTAGGTAGAGCAGCCAACCCCACACGCAGCATTTCTAATGCACTTTGTCTTCGGAGCCGTTTGACTTCTATCGATATAGAGCGGTCTGGGCAGTGAACTGTCGTGCATTACAGCTGCCGAAGTGTAACCAATTCGGACATATTCTCAATCTGATCATACGATTTATGGCCATGCTCGGCCTCCTCCACGGTGAAGGCGTTTTGATCTGATCCATTACAGGCCATGTTTGCGCCTTGCGAAACAATGCTAGACGCGCCATGATTCTCCAAAATGCAATAGAGAGCCCATTGGTGGACTCACACAACACGCGGCCATGGTCCACAGCCCAAGTGCAAGACCATACACCCGTACTCGTGAGCTGAGCTCTTACGACGAGCTATTATAGATAGACCGACTTTTATAAAGATGGAAGATATGCATAAATACCTCTGCCAAACCCGCTCACCATGAGTGTCTTCTTTCTCGAAGAGACAGACACCCCAGATTCAAACAACAAAACTTCGGGTGTTCCAACAAGGCCTCGGGCAGCGAGTGATTCATCTTCTCCAGAAAGAGCACGTTCTTCAAACCATCCACGTCCACCTACACCTCCGCCACGGAGATCCTCTTGGGCCTTCTCTCAACGCCATTCTTACCAATACCATACCCCACCCCCTAAGTCAACCAAGCCCTCCCTCAGAAGAAAGTCGAAGTGGTCCTCTCTCAGGTTTCCATTCAGCTTGCAAGATCCTCAAAAGCCCAAGCCCAAGTATCCGCAAGGAATCATCATGTCGTCTCCGTGAGTGCTGCTTGGCTAGTCCCGTATGAAATTATTTCCCAAGCATGACTGACGGCTGTGCAAGAACCAAGACCTCGCCCCCAACACTTGGCGACCGGACTGCCGTTACCGGCCCGAACCGAGAGCACGGTTCCTCGGTCAGCCCCACTCTCCCCATGCCCGGATTGTCCGGTAAGGCCAATGGGCCAGTTGGTATGATCTCTAGCCTCCCGGCGATCGTATTAAACTTACGCTGACTGCCTTGCGACTGATAGGCAACCTTCTCAAGGGGCCGATCGACGCAGACGGCAATCTCAAGGATGCTGCCCTCATGGTCGGGATCAAGCTTGATCTTGAAGCTGAAGTGCACCTCACGGCTAGGGTCCGTGGTGACATTCTGGTTGGGTTATATTGATAATGTCTTCGCGGACGAGATAGCTATGGGCGATGTCAGGGTTGGCTACCGAGCTGTCTGCCATGGAATCGTCCTTCACTGCCTTTCTGGCTGTCAGCACACTGCACTCGCCATAGCCGTGCTTGTTTTTCACCAATGGGCCGTCGGGCCTCAAGACTTCTTGATCTCAACCACCACAGCACTCGCCTGTATGCTCTTATAAGTTGGCATACCTTTATGCGATAGCACTCGTTTGAACCACTAGCCCTAACTTAGTCTCTCTTTCTAACCATAGGAGTATATGTCCTTAGTCTTGACAACAGATAATGCTAGTCAATATTCAACAAGCGATCGCTTGACATGTGAATCATCTGCCACATGCATGGCAAACTAATAAATCCATAGGTATGTCTTACTTTTTGCTGCAAATCCGGTTTCGAAGCAATACCGCACACCACCAGAAGCACTAAGAGCGGCCAGCATAGCTTATATGGGGAAGAGGGTTCAGTGATACTGACGTATCTTTCGCATCGGGTTACCAAAAAAGACTTAGGCCTCTGCTTCTTATGTTTCTCTTTCTAGAATTAGCCTCGGTTTACTATGAGGAGGGAATAGGAACATGTGCCGGGAGCTGTTTTGCTTAACATGGCAGTTTAAGTAGCTGTCACGGCTGGGCGCTATCGTTACAAGGTGTAACGCCAGGTTGGATGGAGATGTCACAAGGATACGCATGTAGTCGCAACGATTGATAAGATAAAGATAGGTAGTCTAAGTAGATCTTCAACCACTTTATCTTAGGTATCGGAAAGAGCATCGGATTGGATATGTACATACCTATATAGGTCTCGCCGAGTATGTATGATCCATTGAGCCAGAATCCCCATAAACTACCTAGGTAGATTTAAAATCAACAGATTTTAATTGGTACACTTCAACCCTCTCCCGGCTGTAAGGAACTTCTAACCCGATCTAGCCAGCTCTGAGGCTGATGTGCCCCTACAGGGTTTCTGGGCGGAGCCGAGCGGATCCGAGCTCCATATCGTTTTCAATCATGCCATCCAATTGGATCGTCATCGGCATCGCCTACTTGTTTGCATTAGTAGGATCCTCTTGTAATTACATCTCATATTTGCACATCACTCTCCTTTCAACAGTCACGCTGCATAGTTATTACTGATGAATGTGTTGTTGTGTCCAATATATTAGCAGGTGGGTGTACGTCTGACAAATGAATGGCTCCGCGCACTGTTCACGGGGCCTGGTAACGTGGAATCGTAAGAGAGCGAGGCCGAGTGAGTAATTCGGCGCTCTACCGAAGTAGGTTAGAGCCTTTGAAATACTTTGCTTTCCACGGGACTCGCCGATAAAAATCAAGTCTCAACGAGTCATCGACCTAGTCCGGTAACTCAAATTGAGCTCCTTCATGCCGGCAATGAAGGTAGCCAACAGCGAACAGGCCTCATCGTGCTTTCAGTAAAGCATGTATACGATTTGTTATCTCATCATTATGGTGAACCACTATCTACTAGTATCTAGTTCGTGAATAGCGGTGACAAGGGTTGAGGGCATATCAAATCAAGAAGTTGTCATTACTAGCAAGGAATTAGGTCCGTGGATCACGTACTAGCAGTAGTAGCTCAACTGACGGGTCCGGCCTGGAGGTTTGACGTCTGTGTGGATTAACATGCCACTTTGATCATGTTAGCAATTGAGTCGTGCTCAGTCTACGCCTCTACAATGCATATTTAAACAAATTACTCTCTGCCTCCCTGAGTGTGGACACTTCTCTAAATCACAATTTCATACCACGGATATTGAGAGAGTTCATATCCTATATACGTACAACAACAATAATCCGAAGACGAACGCTAGCGGTGAATTTCGATAAGATTTGTTTTTAAGGGAAGAATTGACAACTGTTGACGAGCTTCGGGGTTGCATTATTGGCGCATTGGTCAAGGGGACACAAATTCCAGTTCAGCAACAATTAGTACCTACGAGCTATCCAGATGTTGGGAGGAACAAGTGGCCTTGCGAGAGGGAGTGTCCTATTTCGGACTATTCGAACGGCGGCGCTGAACTCAACCGTCCGGACGCCCGCTAGTCAGTGTGTGCGGCGCTTCAACACAAGCCCGCAGCGGTTATGTTCGCACAACCACGCACCCTCTTATGTACGAAGGGTATCGAGTACGGCGGCACCGAAGATCCCTGAAGAGCAATGGGCGCAGGTAGTAGAGCGCAAAGGTGGACGTATGTGACTATCCCGCGGAGGTATTCCCGGAAACTTCTAACAGGCCGCAGCTGTGACATACAAGAAGGTTCCGGTGCCGAAGCCGGGGCCGGATGAAGTCCTGGTCAATGTAAAATACAGTGGCGTATGCCACACCGACTTACATGCCATGAATGGCGACTGGCCTCTTCCGACGAAGATGCCATTCATTGGTGGACACGAGGGCGCCGGTGTAGTTGTTGCCCGAGGCGAGCTAGTGAAAGATATCGAAATTGGCGACCACGCAGGCATTAAGGTAATTTCCAATCTGCTACCCCTTTACATCTGGTTTCAAGTACATCTAGAACTGGAGATTTGTTCAACCCGAGACAAGTCTCCTTCCAAAGATGACTGTCATCCCCAGAATTAGAACCAGCTCCATTCTATGCCTATACAATATTAACGCTTCTTCAGTGGCTGCACGGATCATGCATGAACTGTGAGTTCTGCCGAAAATCAGACGAATCGCTATGTGAGACCGCCTCTCTATCAGGCTACACAGTAGACGGTACTTTCCAGCAGTACGCAATAGGCAACGCCGCGCATGTAGCGCGCATACCCAAGGAATGCGACCTCGCCGCCGTCTCACCAATTCTGTGCGCTGGTTTAACGGTGTACAAAGCCCTAAAGGAATCAGGGGCCCATCCAGGCCAGCACGTCGCTATCGTCGGTGCCGGAGGTGGACTCGGTGTCTTCGCGCTGCAGTACGCAAAGGCAATGGGTCTTCATCCCATTGCCATCGATGGCGGCGAGGAGAAAAGGAAAATTTGCGAGGACCTCGGAGCTGAATCCTACATCGATTTCACGACGTCGTCTGACATTGTCATGGATGTAAAGAAGGCGACCGGAGGCCTAGGCCCGGATGCGGCTATATTGCTTGCAGTTCACGAAGGGCCATTCCAGCAGGCGAGTCAGTATATAAAAAGCAAAGGCACGATTGTCTGTGTCGGGCTTCCTGGCCATGCATTTATCAAAGCACCTGTTTTCGATACCGTCATCCGGTGAGTCACGATTCGAGAAGTTGTTTCAATGCACTCAGGCTGACAAAAGCAATGGTAGTGAGATCAATATCAAGGGTAGCTATGTCGGAAACCGCCAAGATACTGCAGAGGCTATCGACTTCTTCAGACGTGGGCTCATAAAAGCACCATACAAGTAAGTAGTGAGAAACTTCCTTGCTTTTTCTCCCCAAGGCCGTTCCAAGGTGTTGTGTTACGCCTTGTACCGTCTAATCCAGCCAAGGGAGCTTTATTTTTCTGAATTCTAGCAAATTACTACTTGTTGTAACAGAGGCTGACTATTATTTTTGTGGTAGGATTGTCGGGCTCTCTGAATTGCAGAGCGTGTATCAACTTATGAAGGATGATAAGATCACAGGCCGATATGTTGTCGACACAAGCAAATAGATTGGTCGAGTGAGGCTAAGATGTTATACTTATTGAAGTGTTTCCTGTACCCCATCTATTGCTTGATCATATAATTCTAGTACAGACCTAGAAATATATATAAGGCTTTCATGGCCTATGATCATCATATCCACATGAGACGCGTATTTGTATTGTTCAATTACAAGAGCAACCATTGGTCCAGTGGTCGTCTCAAGGAGATATCATGTCTCAGAAATCTTTGGGCGACGGTCCAACGATAAGTCGATACATCGATGAACGGTGTGAGCTGCACTAGCTACCTTTCTCTGACGGATATACCCCTAGGTTATCTCCAGTGTATTTTACTATATTATTCCAAGCTATTCTACTATTACGTTGCCACGGAGATTTTGATCGATGTCTACATAGACACCCATCAATGCTGAAAACGCTATGGAGGCTGAAGTTACCTACAACGACCTATACATCAAGAAGGTAGGCAATAGAAATGTCAGTGTGAGGTGAAGGGTGGGGTGTGTGCCTATCACCCCAGCGTGAATGCGGGAATGAAGACTAAGTATCATCCTAGGAAATCAATAAAGATAGGGGTTACCAAAGTATTCGACAAAAGCATCCAAATGAAGATCAAAGATTGAAACATGATTGAAAAGACCTCTAGACGGTGGCATGATAGTAATGAGATCCCTAGCCAAGTTTTTGGATACAGTGCTAGTACCTCATGATGACGAGATGGTTGGGGCTGGGCTGCCGTAGTAGAAATCATGGCAGACGAATAGGCCATCGATTGAATATATGTCTGCACTGTAGACTATGGATATATGCAAGATCTTGAAAGACTAAAGACATGACTGCACATGTCGAATCTTCTTCTCTTCCTTTTCGTAGAGTTCATTGCCCATCCGTCTTCCACCTCTTTCTTGCCTTTCGCTTGGCCTCTTGGAAAGACTTTCTCAATTTCCTAAAGTCGATTCTGAATTTCAATAGCCTCGTGCTTTCTGGATCAGCAACGCTATGTGACGAGAGACTCTTCATCTCGCCTCGTGGAATCAATGCTGAGCTCCTTGCCGAAACGAAACTTTTGTGGCTCAAGTCTTCCGCCCCTCCCTCGTGGCCTGGTTCGGTCTCAGCAGAGACGTTTTCTGGATTAGGTGCAGTACATTGTCCCGCATGTGCCTCTGCCTCGTTCTGGACGTCTTCCATACTAGGTGTTTCATCTGTAGTTGGTGGGAAGATGAGGTTACCATTCTGGTCCCACTCTTGTTCTATCGCTCCCCTTTCTTTCAATAGTACAACGATGCGCTCCAATTCCGATACACCTATATTCATCCGGCAATCGTCATCTAAAATCGACTTTGCAACGGACAATATACATAGACTTGCTCTCAATAATGTGCAAGTTCTAGTTTGTCTTCTCCTCGACTCGAATGTCTTCGAATCGAATGAAATGCGAACATTTACATCAACCCCATGAGGGATTAGCAACACCATTACGTCCAAGTCGTCAAATACCCACATAGGTACTATGTAATCTATATGAATTTCTGACTGTACTGAAGGCATACATCCGATAAATTCATGCCAAATATCCCGGTCCAGAAAATGATCCGTCGGTCGACTACCCATCTCAATCAAATAGTTCACGATCTCAGGGTATAACTTGCTTCGGTAATACCGGCCTTTTTTCAATACTGCGTGGCCGAGGAGTGACGTCTCTACATTTTGCAGGAACTGTGGACCGTACTTAGCAACTTTGTGTTTTAGATAGTGTATCAGTCCATGGCTGATGGCGAATGCCGCGAATGACGTAAATGTTCGCGTTTGATTGCCCTTGGTGAAATCGTACCAAGCCGTCCAGTGACACTGGGAAGTATCTTCATCCTCGAAGGGATTGTTTTTTCCATTTAAGCGATTGGGAGACGCCTTGTACTCAGCCAGGTGTTCTGTCATCGCTATATCGAGTGCATCCAATGATCTAGCACACGGTCTAAACACACGCTGGGCGTTTGCTGCCCAGTGACCAGCCATATTGGCTAGTCTCAACAGAACTGACCAATGCATGCCAATATCTAACCTAAATGTTTTGATGATGAAAATAGCATTGTAAAGTAGAGCCAGCTCAGGAGAGTAGTCGTTCAAGTCTGGGTGCTTGATGAACTGAGCGCGAATGTCATCTTTCTGCAGGAAATCAACAACAGACTTATGGATAAACATAGCCTTCGCATTCATGTGCCTGTTGGAAGTATCGTAAATATCACTATCCTCTATGAACCAATGACCTGGTTCGTAGCGGTCTTTTTCGCGTTTTTCGTGAGGTTCATTAGGCTTGATTTCGATAAGCCCTTTACAGCGACTTTTCACTCGGTGCTCCATTTGCTCAACATGATACTTTACTTCTTCATCAGAAATCGGTGAAACATGAGTCTGACAAACGAGTTCCTCGCTTGCATTCTCGGCGAACCATAGTCCCATAACACTAAGACCTCCCGAACATTCCACGAGTTGGAGAAGTTTAGCGGTCTGTGACAGGTGCCTAGGCTCAACTCTCAAGAGCATAGCACGATATAGTTCATGTAGATCTCTCGGAAGATCTTCCGTTCTTTGCCGCAATTCTTGAATCCCATCGCCATCGGTGAGTCCGTCAATTAATGATTCGGTGACTAGACGAACCCAAAGAAAAACGCCGGACGAATAGCCCACAATTGAATCAACTAATTCTCTGGACTTTTTATCTCGGGAAACCAACTCTTTCATTCGAGGGTCCTTTTCAAGATTCTCCCGAACGTATACACGTATATCATCTCTAGTCAGGTCGTGTACCGTGAGTTTCTTGTAGAGAGCGAATTTGTCTTCAAATGCGGGCTCGGGACGACTTGATAGAACAAGCTTGACGTTGGGAAAATCCGCCAAGAATCCAGTCAGGTTGAGAAGATTGGTAACAGTTGAGTGAGAGACACTAGGATCGAACTCGTCGAGGCCGTCTATAGTGAAAAAGAATCGTATATTTTGCTTCGATCGAAATACGTCTCTGAGCGCTCTTTTTGCTTCTGGAACTGAGGGGCAAGATAAAGGCCCTGAGTGGTGGAGGGCGGCATGGTATTTCTCTTCGAAGGCTACTGAAATGAGGGAGCGGTCCTCAGCGAGCAGCGTATGCAAGAGGGAGATTAACAGGCCTATCTCGGATTTTTGCATATCAGTCCCGTTATAAAAGAAGTAAAACGAGGCGAGGCGCAGCTCCTTTCCAGCTGCCCAAAGTTGAAGATATTCCGTTGTCCTTGGATCTTCTCTCAAGTACTTCATCACGGTACTCTTCCCAGACCCAGGTTTTCCGGTGATCCAGTAACTACTACGCGTTAGCCTTGAGCATGAAGACCTACAGTCTTGGTCACTAGAAAAATTGTGATCTTCCTCCAGATCTAATCTAGACTGAAAAATGGGCAATGTATTGTAAACGTACTACAAAGAGGTTAGCTACCATGTGCTTAAGTACACAACAAACTAAAGAATCACAGATATCCCAAAATTAAAGGGTCAGGGGTTTCACGCGGCAGATATTTATACATACCACTTTACTATTTCCTTGAAGAAAATCGACAAAGCTGTCCCATGGCTTGGCGGATGTTCCTGGATTCTGGAAAAGCCATTCAAAGGTTCTCTGGTACTAAAGTATCAGGTGTCAGTATATGCCCTTTCAAGATAATTCGTTGACATGTCGAGGTTGCTAAGACCTGCCCTGGAAGATCTTGACTCCCAAATATAACCTCATAGGGAATTTATACTCCCAAAACAGACTATAAAGAGAGGTCAATGACAATGAACACTACTTACAGGGTGATATATACTATCTTCACGGTCATGCATGCTCTGATACCATAAAGAATTCAGGATAACTGTTTCTGCAAGTAATTTGGCCTCTTTGGTTTCCTGCTGGGGCAATTCTAGAAACCTTGAAACCGGATTAAGCGAGCGAGATGCTGTCGAGGCCTTTATTTCGCTAAGGGACGCGATAAGCTCCCCATGACGGCTTTCCTCCAATTCGGCATTCCTGTCAAGTAAATTCATCATGTGTCTAACATCGTCTCGCGATATCGACTGAGTATCAAGGACCCGCTCTAAAGCTTTCAGAGTCTCCTGCAGCTTCTCGTCTGGCTGATGGTCGACCTTCTTCTTGATGCTGACAATGACGCGCAATTGCAATGCAATTTGGATGCTACTGAGCCTTCCTTCAATCTGTTTAATATCCCTAGCATCCCAGCGGCTGCGCGCGACCGCCGTGAAAGCCTTGAACATTGATTTTTGGTCATGGACCTGAGACTTCCTCAGAGCATCGACGAGCTCTTTGCCGATTTCGGAAGCTCGGATGGCAATAGCATATAGCTCCTTATGGTCATAAGCATTTGATTTTCACATTGGCGTAATATTGTGCCCACAGCAGCCTTACCTCATCCTCAATGTCGATCTCCTTTCCATCGCTCCTTTTGTCACTCTCGATGGGCTGCTCTAATTGAGCTTCTAAGCTCTTCGTAACGCCCTGGATGTTGTTTGCAGCAGTGCCAAGATCTAGATTTACATCTGTGCTGCCTTGATTGTATACTTGTTTAGTGTCATTGACGAAATCGAGACCAAGAAAGACGAGTTGCCAGACCGTCTGGGCCAGGCTCAGAGCCGTTCCAGCGTCCATAATTTCACCCAAATTGGAGAAGGATTTCAAAGTACTGAATTCTTGAGCATTACACCAGCCGCGACTGTGGAAGTAGTATCTCGGGATCTTATAATGAGATGTTGGAGGGACTCAACCCCGCCCCGCACGCTGCGCCCCCAGGGGCTTAGACCATCATTAAGGTAGCATCTGCATATGCAAGATTGTTGAGTTGCCTAGGCAGCTAGGTAAGTAGGTAGCCATGAACTTCGGCTGATAGAAATGTCGCTAAAACAACGCCGTTATTGCCCCAGAGCAATTCCGCCTTATACCGCGACAGAATATGTATAGTAAATATCTATAACAGGGTATTCAATGCTATGAAATCTATTATTGGTAGCGTGGATCAAATGCTGGTAGGTGAGTAATGTATACCTTCTTCGGTATGTGGTCTTGATAGGTAGAACAAGTACGCGGCGAATTCGCTGGTTCAATAATCAATATTCTTTGCTTACCCTTGTAGCTAGACGAAGCTCCGTCTTGATACAGGGCCGAAGGCGTGCTAAAATAAAGCCACTGCCTATACTTCCAATGCACCTCACACTTGATAATTATAATGCTGTTTGTTACTTAACCCTCTACTGATGATCTGAGTTACTCGGCGCTAAAGACTTACCATAAAGGTATTCACTAACTCGTTCACCAAATGCCGCTGATTATCCAGAACATGAAGAGTATGATGATGTGCTAGCATAAGTTGTTACACACAGTCCGAGTAGATTCACAATTCTTCGGCTCCGCTATTATCTGGCCATGGTCTACATATATAGGCTAGGGGAACACGGACATCAGCAATATCGCCTACAATTTTTTCCATATAGCTCATGTTCGAAAACGTTCAAGTAACCCCCATCTCGATTAGGGTTAACTTGAGTTGAAATATTCCAGGTGAAATGAGGGTGTGTGGCAAGTTGAAAAAAGGAGAATGTTGGTGGGACTGATGGAAAGGGTGTGGATGCTGGATTTGAAGAAGACCCCAAAGTAAAAAGATAATCCAATGGAAGCATGTATGTATGAGAATATCCTAAGTAGATTGCGAGGCAGAAGGTATTGATAAGTCACTTTCCCTTCAGGAAACTCATAACTTCACCATCGTAATTACCACCAGTTATAGGACTGATATGAATTAGATTTATTGAATGGCATGTAGACTCACGTATATGATCCCTACATGATCATTCATAGTGGAAGATCTTGCCGTGTTTGGAATATCATCATCCCAGATCATTGAAGAAGATGGGATCTATCCCAGGTATGGATGAGTTAAACAGGTCCATGATATCGGTCCCCGCTAGGAGGCCCTCATCCATGCCGAATGAATTATCGCCAATAGGAAAAAACAAGGCGTCACCATATTGTGGGAGTTCAAGACCAGAATCTACAGACATCTAAGAAGTGTCAGTCGTGGGACCTACATGTAATGCCTGATGCGTTAGAAAGGGTCTGTTGTTACCTGTGACGAATTGAAGTCTGGCTGAGAATGACGGACTGTTAAGAGTGTGTTCTCGCTATCTGTTGCTAAGTTGGTTTGATCTGCCATGTTGAGTGTCCCAGCGGGCAACTTTGACGATGCTGATGGTGGACTGCGAAGAGAATTTGAGGCATTCTCATTCTTTGCATTCACGTACTCTCGCGCGATATGTGCAAATTCGCAAATCAAAGAGCCGGGCAGGTAACCTCCGCTTGCATACTCGATTCTACTGAAGTGGCCTCCAGCTGTATCGAGAAGTGCAAGATTCTGTTTAGCCCCAGGGTGTCGAGGATTCTTGATGACCAGATCGAAAAGGACGAAGAGCGACGTAATAGGGATCCCTGCGATGAACCTGGACACTAGCTTGTAAGAAAGAAGATATAAATTTATATTAAGAAAAGAGCAATCGAAGTGATGGTTGGCCGTCTTACCATAAAGGTGTGTTTGGCTCTACGTCGATGAAAGCCGTCAACTCTAGTGTCGAGCGCGACGATTCCATGATGATTCTTGTGCATTCAGCATGACGAGCTGGGGTCACGATACTGTTCGTGTTCGCTGCTAAGTGTAACGTTGCCAGACTTAGGCTCAGTTTAAAACTATTGTGTAGGAAATGAAGCCATAGGGTGACAGGACGGAGCAAAGTCGATTGCATCGCATGGGTTCGGAAAGGATCGCCTGGCCTCAGATTGGCAGGAATGGATAATCGCCACTGTTCTAGTTCAATTTCCAATTGGTCAATGGCATTTAGGTAGTACGTTTTTGGATTGTACACGCCTGAATTTGAGAACAAGGACGCCATGGCCTTAGATAGCAGACGTGCGTGTCTCGCTACTATCAAAAACCAGTTAAGGTCGCCCAGCATTGCTTCAGGTACAGCCGGAACCGGGCAGACAATATCAGAATCAAGGAAAACCTAATGTTATTAGCTTTACAAATCAACGGATGAGCAATGCATTGTAGGTAGGCGCACCGAGTTCCTTCCAAAGTAGAAACTGGATATCTTTTCTAGTGCATAGAGAACCCAAAAGGTCCTATGATAGCTCGCAATGGCACTACCCCTTTGATTCACGTTGCCAAGATTCTGCGCCCTTCTAGCAGCTTCAGATATTATGAAGTGTTCGATCGCCAAGCAAGATATTCCCAATGAATAAATTGCCATCGAGGTCATCGCTTGAAGCACATCGAGAGAGTCGGGAAGGGCGAGAAGCTCAGGGAATATTGCCAGGGATCTAGAGAAGAATCTCCAGGCCCTACCCTTTCCAGGCTCAAAGCTTCCATCGCCACCAGCCTGGCATCCAAGAGCAAGCACTGTATAATATAGTGCTGACCATGCTTTGTTTTGAGCTAGAATATCGCCAATATTGGAACTAGAAGCTTTGCTCTCAAATGCCTTTCGATCGAGAAATGGGTAAATAGGGTGAACGCATTCGAAGTATACTGTAAGTCTGTCAGAAAAGCCAGTCACAGAAGTTGCGGTTGAAATAACATTTGATGTTGGTATCTATTTCAGTTGTGTCGGTGCACCTGTCCGAGGACTCTTCCTTGGTCGCTCCCAGAGATCCAGAAGAGACCTTCTCATGACGTCGCAACCGATACGCGATCACAGAGGAGATTCTTTGAACCAGCTCTCGCACTTTATCGTTCCCTAATTGGGCTGATAAATATTGCAAACGGCTGTTAGAGAAGAAGGTCAAACTGTAATTCTCGACTATTTCCATTTCTATTAACTGACTGGCATCACAAAGGGGTGGTCATGACATACCAAATAGTCCGCTCCTCTGTGGGGCTTAGCATCAAAGTCTCTTCAGAAATCTCGGACATGACTTACCTTCACTGTAAATGGTTTCTTTTGAGATTCAGATGTCCCAGCTTGAGCTAGTAGGTGGTCAACATATAGTTCAGGCAATGGCCGTTGAGCCTTTCAAGAACAAGTTAGTAATTTCATATTATCTAGAGATATCAATGGGAAGTAACGGACACTTTCGGCGGTTTGCAAGACTCCCGTAGCCTGCAAACTCGGCGAGGGGGTACTCGTGATGATGCTATTGGCTGATTATGGGTGTTCGTAAGCTATCTATGTAGATCCGTTGAAAGGTATGTGGGAATGTAAACTCACTATTAGGTCTTCGGGGGACCTTTCTGCGACTAAAATGGCATTCAACTTTTCGACGCTTCACCGACACAACGTTAGTATGAGGTTTGGAATCACATTATAGAGCAAGGACCTTACAATGCAGCTTTCGCATGGCCCGGGATAACCTGCATATTGAAAATCAATATGAAAAACACCGCAATGGATTATCATATGCAAACGGTCGGACTTACGATTGCAGCGGATTTTGCGTGCCTTGCACGAATCGCAGCTCTTGAGGACCTCCATTCCCTGTCAAGTGACCCCGGCTGCGAGACGGACTAGGAGGAGAAACGTAGTGAATCTAATAGCAACTGAAAGATAGGTATTTGGTGCTCGGATACGGACCTCCCGGACGTGGATTTCTTCGCGCGTCTTACGAGTTTGCGGCTCCGCAGTGGAGGCCTAACCGGATATGGCAGGTCGGCGCCGACATCGAGAGGATCCACATCGCAAATAGGAGATCGACACTGCCGAAGCTGTTGTGCGCGCGGACTCGAAACTGTGTAAGTGGTCCGATTGCTCGATACTGAGCTGATTCCTTGTTTTACGGGTCAGTATAGGGAATAGGTACACTATCATTGTGACATAATCGTACCCTAATATTACCATCTAAGATGGCGAGAAAGCCTCCTCGGATCCTTGGCAGGAGTCTAGAGCGTCAGCTCACATGCAAGCATGAGTTAGGGAACCAACTCACTGGTCGTCCGTGCGAGGCGAGCGATCCGATTTGCTATACGCCGACGTATTTAAACGCGTTCTCCTGCCTTTGTTTTTGTAGGACTTGTGCCGTAATGCTAGGTAACATCTAAATTGCTTCTTCATCCCTAGCATGTGCCATGAACGAGAAACATTCGGACTCGGGACCGATGGCGGCCCGGTCTGACCAAGACGTACAACCAGCCCAAGAAGCAGTAGATGCAGAACAGAGTTCTGTATCATCTAGCAGTAGCTCATCGGTCAATGCTAGCACTGCCCGGGTTACTCAGCTGGCGAGAACCCTCACTCAGGAAAGCATCCGATCTCATGTCCCTCAAGACGTGAACCCTTTCCTGAACCCATCACCTTCACTGGATCCAAACTCGACCGAGTTCAAACCGAAGGAATGGGCAAAAGCCTTGTTGCATGCTTTCGCCCAGGATCCGGAGAAGTACCCCCGACCACCCCTTGGAGCCTCATGGACCAATCTAGGTGTTTATGGTTATGGCAGAGAAACCGACTACCAGAAAGACATCTTCAATGTCCTCTTACGTGGCCCGCTGATGATAAAGGAGTGGATTACGCAACGACGGCAGAAGGTACAGATCCTCAATGACTTTGATGGTTTGGTCAAAAGTGGCGAGATGCTGTTGGTCTTAGGCCGCCCCGGCAGGTGAGATATCTCTCGTCTGATTCAGATGCTCATCCAATAGCTAGCTAGCTAACAATATGTTATTAGCGGCGTGTCTACGTTGCTAAAAACTATCGCCGGCCAAGTCCATGGTCTCCATCTAGACCCTCAATCTCAGGTCAACTACCAAGGTTGGTGCAATGTCAGGATATTAGCATTCTACTCTAGCTAATAAGAGATCACAGGCATACCGTGGAGTGACATGCATAGCCGATTTCGTGGGGAAGTCATCTACCAAGCCGAAACCGACGTTCACTTCCCTCAACTTACTGTCGGCCAAACATTGCTATTCGCTGCGTTGGCACGAACTCCTAAGAATCGTCTACCCGGTGTCAGCCGCAACGTATATGCACAACACCTAAGAGATGCTGTCATGGCCATCTTTGGGATATCACATACCATAAATACGGCACTAGGCAATGACTTTATCAGGGGTGTCAGTGGTGGCGAGCGTAAGCGGGTGAGCATTGCTGAAGTCACACTCAACCAAAGCGCCATTCAGTGTTGGGACAATAGCACCCGTGGGCTAGACAGTGCAACTGCCCTTGAGTTTGCAAAAACTCTCCGACTTTCTACGGAGCTTGGTGGCACAGCTGCTATCGTAGCTATTTACCAAGCTTCTCAACCTGCATACGATGTAAGTGACGTGACACCGAATTTATTTCTAGTATTGGTTGCTTATGCCGTCTAGGTCTTTGACAAAGTCGCACTACTGTACGAAGGAAGGCAGATCTATTTTGGATACAAGGACGATGCCAAGAAGTATTTTACGGACCTCGGATACCATTGCCCAGAGCGTCAAACCACGGCTGATTTTCTCACATCTCTAACGAATCCGTCGGAGCGGATAGTTCAACCTGGCTGCGAGAAGACAGTACCGAGGACCCCCGACGAGTTTGCAGAGGCATGGAAGAAGAGTGAAACCAGGGCACGGCTCCTGGAAGAAATTGCTACATTTGAGGAAGAATCACCCTTGAAAGGTGAGGACTTCGAAAAGCTCAAGAAGGCTCGAAAGACTCAGCAAGCCTCATTCACGTCAGTTAACCCCACACTCCTAAAATAATGATTTTGCTTCTAAGACTTTGGATAGGAGAAACAAATCCCCATATACGATCTCTATCCCCATGCAAGTCCAGCTCTGCATGACTCGAGGTTTCCAACGTCTATTAGGAGACAAGACATTCTTTATCGTTACTGTACTCGCTAACTTGATTATGTCATTGGCTCTGGGAAGTATTTACTATAACCTGCCACCTACGGTCGACAGTCTTAACCGCAGATGCATCTTGCTCTACTTCGCTATCCTGTTCAACGCGTTAAGCAGTGCTCTCGAGGTAAATGCCCTTAACCTAGGTTAGCATAACAGCAACTAACTCTTATAGATATTCTCCCTCTATGCCCAGCGACCAATTGTGGAAAAGCACTCTCGATATGCGTTGTATCATCCGTTCACTGAAGCAATATCTTCCATCATCTGCGAGTTTCCAAACAAAATTCTCTCGAGCATTGCTTTCAACATCCCCTTGTACTTCATGACACAACTAAGGCAGGAAGCCGGGGCATTCTTCATATTTTTACTGTTCAGTTTCACTTGCACACTGACAATGTCGATGATCCTTCGAACTATCGGACAGACGTCTCGTACTGTTCAGCAGGCCTTGACACCCGCGGCGATCTTTATCTTGGCTTTGGTCATATACACGGGATTCATTCTCCCTACTCAAGATATGCAAGGTTGGCTTCGATGGATCAACTATCTAGATCCAATCGCATACGCATATGAGGCTCTTGTCGCAAACGAGTTCTCAGGTCGCCAGTTCCCCTGTACTACATTTGTTCCCATGGGAGGTCCATATGCGAATGCCGCCCCGACCGAAAGGGCGTGTTCAGTCGCTGGAGCACTTCCGGGTCAAGACTTCATCAGCGGAGATATTTTTATCAACGCAAGCTTTGGTTACTACCGTTCTCACTTGTGGAGGTACGTAGAACATTTGTCACTGAAACCGGCCCTTTTACTAACCAAACACATAGAAATTATGGTATTTTGATTGGGTATATCGCTTTCTTCGTAGGGGTCTACATGTTCGCAGCAGAATATATGTCACTCGAGCCTTCCAAGGGTGAAGTGTTAGTTTTCCGCCGGGCACACAAGACAGTCACCAAGGCCAGGACTCAAGACGAAGAGACTGGAGGCGTAGATATCCATCCTGTCAAAGAAACGATGACCCCTGGAGATGGAAATTCCGTGACTGCGAGTGGTCAACAGACTGTCAAGATACAGAACCAGGACTCGGTCTTCCACTGGAGCAATGTCTGCTATGACATAACAATTAAAGGGCGTCCCCGAAGAATCCTCGATCACGTTGATGGATGGGTCAAGCCCGGAACATTGACAGCACTCATGGTATGTCTCCCATTCACAATTTTGACACCCAAAATGAGTTACTGATGTATACACAGGGCGCAACAGGAGCAGGAAAGACAACCCTCTTAGATGTACTAGCTAGCCGCGTTAAAATGGGTGTAGTCACCGGTGACATCCTTGTCAACGGAATTCCGTGCGGAAAAGCATTCCAGAGGCAAACAGGATACGTTCAGCAGCAAGATATTCACCTAGAGACATCAACTGTCAGAGAGGCTTTGCGCTTCAGCGCTGTGCTTCGTCAACCATCGACTGTATCCACTGAGGACAAGCATGCCTATGTCGAAGAAGTCATTGCCCTTTTGAGCATGGAAGCCTATGCTGATGCAGCGATCGGTGTCCCAGGAGAAGGTATGTATTGAGCTTTGACTGTCTAAATTGGATTCACTAATGTTCAATGCAGGTTTGAATGTCGAACAACGGAAGCGCCTAACGATAGGTGTCGAACTTGCAGCTAAACCGGACCTCTTGTTGTTTCTCGATGAGCCGACCTCAGGACTTGACAGCCAGACAGCGTGGTCAATTGCGGCTCTTATCAGAAAGCTATCGAATAACGGCCAAGCGATCTTATGTACTATCCATCAACCTTCAGCTATGTTGTTCCAGCAATTCGATCGTCTTCTGTTGCTGAGTTTTGGAGGCAAGACAGTTTATTTTGGAGACATCGGACACAACAGCAAGGCTCTTACGACCTATTTCGAAAGCCACGGGGCGCATCCTTGCGGTGCAAGTGAAAACCCGGCCGAATGGATGCTGAGAGTCATCGGTGCTGCACCAGGAGCCCACGTTAATCAAGACTGGGCGCAAACTTGGCGCGACAGTAGCGAGTGCGCAGCTGTACAGAAGGAACTGAGGCTTCTCGAGCTACACCTCTCAGACAGTGCAAGGGTATCTCAAGCCGAGGAGACTATCACGTCGTATTATGCTTCTCCATTCCACCGTCAGTTCCTTATGTGCACAAGGAGAGCCTTCGAGCAATACTGGCGTACTCCTTCTTACGTCTACGCGAAATTGATCCTTTGCGGTGGTACAGTATGTATCTTTACCGTTTAACTATGCTAGCATATGCTAACTCTCGACACAGAGTCTCTTCATCGGACTGTCGTTCTTTCAAGCGGAATTGACGGTGTCCGGCCTTCAACATCAGGAGTTCTTGATATTCATGTTGCTAGTCATCTTCGCCTTCCTCGTTTACCAGTCAATGCCTCACTTCATCATCCAGCGACTGCAATATGAAGGCCGCGAGGGCGCGTCTAGAATGTACTCGTGGTACGTTTTCATTCTAGCTAACATAGTTGTCGAGTTGCCCTGGGCTACCCTGGCTTCGCTTCTCGTGTTCTTCCCATTCTACTATCTTGTTGGGATGAACGAAAACGCCATACCTACGAATTCGGTCGCCAACCGTGGTGGGTTCATGTTCTTGATCACCTGGTCATTCATGATCTTCCAGTCTTCCTTCACAGACATGGTCATTGCCGGACTAGAGACAGCCGAGCTCGGTGCTATCGCAGCTCTCCTCTTGTTTGCCTTGTCATTGATCTTCTGCGGGTAAGTCATCTTCAAAGCACGTTTGACATCAGAGTCACTAAATACTTCGCAGTGTCATGGTTCCTCGGGCCTCCTTGCCCGGTTTCTGGATCTTCATGTACCGCGTCTCGCCATTCACGTACATCATCAGCGCTATGCTCTCTAACGGCGTGGCCAACCACGAAGTGCATTGCGCCGACATCGAGCTCTTAATTCTTCAACCACCGGCCGGCCAGACATGCGGCGATTACTTGGGACCATTCACGCAACTCGCTGGCGGCGCTATATACAACCCAGAGGCGACATCAGGCTGCGAGTTTTGTCCTGTGGTAAACAGCAACACCTTCCTTGAATCCGTCGACATCTACTACGAGGACAGGTGGCGAAACCTTGGCCTCGTTTGGGCCTACATTGTTTTCAACTTCGGTGCTGCTCTGTTCTGCTACTGGCTGGCTCGAGTTCCCAAGACCTTCAGCTGGAAAGCTGAGTGGGAGAGATTTGTAACAAAGGTTGGTAAGAAGCAGACGCAAGCTACACAGGAAAATGCGTCTACCAATTGAAGTGGATGTAACAGGTCGTCAAAAGCATAGCCTACTCTAGAAGGGCCGGTTTATTAGAGGAAAGCTTTCCTTGATTAATGATATAAAAAAAGTGAGGCTTGCAAGTTAGAGGTAATATTGTTTTATTTCATTTCTGTCAGTAGATGGTATTTTGGGTATGCCATAGATCCGTGGAGTATTGGGTTCAAACCTTGCATGCCCCCATCTGTACGGTATTTGTATAATAGTCTAGATAGAACTAAGAAAGGCAGAAAGGGTTTTCTTTCTAGCGCCTCACACAACTAGGCTGTTAGGTTACTGTGTTTGCTCACAAGTCCCGACATTATTATAATCATGTCATTACTTTACCAACTTTTAAGCCAGAGCCGACGCTTTTTCGCTTAAACAGTATATACTTGAAATATGTATATTATACTGAATTATAGCGTTGTGATGCATGCCTGCCTTGGCGTTTGTTTCTGTGAAGAATATGGGTAAGGGGAGATGCCAGATGCTAGGTAGCATCGAGTTAGCACTGCACAGACCACATCTTAATTCACCATTAAGCACAGGCCGTAACAGGGGCAGCCCTCAAGTGGTCATTGTCTCATTTATCAGAACGATGGCTTGACTATATATGTAATGGCTAGAGTAACGATTAGAGTTGTGTCTATATCAATAATAATGTGCTTTCTGCTTGTTGTAACCCTAGTAGCAGATATAGTTGGCCTTATAAAGAAGTAGGTAAACGCTGGTGAAAGCCTTTATTAAGGTTATAATTTACTCCACCCACTCCACTAACGCCTCGAATGGAGTGAATAGGCCTTATTCCACGATAGAGTTATATAGAATAGATTTACGGGAAGGTTATATAGGGTGGGTGTATATTAGGTAGACATAGATTAAGTAATATTAGGCTACCGAATTAAAGCTATTTATAATTACCTTTATTACTTTTATTAGGCTTCCGCTTTTTTAACCTTTTGTTTATTTTACTATTATTAGTTAAATTTTTAAACTAAGGTTATTTATATTTACGTCGTTTTAATTATAAACTAATTTAATAAAGTTTAGCTATTTTTTTACCCGCTCCGCTAATTTGTCGTTAGTTAACTTAAGAAACTTATAATCCTTTTTTTTTTTCCGCAATAAAATAAAAAAAAGGATTTAGCTTTTTAATAACGCTAGCCCTAAGCTATAAACGTAATACTTAATATATTATAATTATATTAGCTTAAAGGCGGCTTCGTAATGAAGTAACTATTTGCTTTATTACTAAAAAAAATCTTTTATATTCTATTAATATCGGTTAAATCGTAAGAAAATTTAAAGCTATTTTCGAAAGCTATAAATATTAATGCCTTTTTTTATGTTAATATTTAAGCGGATTTTAAATCTCGCTATTATTTAGCCCCGGATAGCCTATTTAATATTAATATTTGTCTACCTCTTAAGGCAAGTTTAAACTTAATAACTTTTTTATTTAATTTCGGGCACTTTTATAAAATGTTGCGAAAAGATTTACATCCTTTTTTTGTCGTTTCGTTAGAGGCTTAAAGATATCTGCTAAAACTAAACTAGGTTTTCGATAAAGCGGCAATAGGTCCTAATAATAATCCCTTATTTATACGTTTTTAATTATCTTTTTAGCTTAAATAATCTATCGCTATTAATAACTTTAATAATAATCGAACTAATTTTAGCTATAAATTAAATAAAGAGTAATAACTATATAATAAATAGGAATTTTTTTAAGGAGTAAATAATATTTATTTATTTTTATTTATGCCAGATTAATATAAAAACAAAAGTATTTAAAATAAGAAAAGTTATTAGTTATTATTTTATATTTTTTAAGTTTTTCTAACAAATACTTAAAATTATTTAAAACGTCTTAAATATTACTATATAACTTCTGCTAGCTATATTTACGCTAATAAGTAATGTCATTACTTTTAAGTATATAAATAATACTTTCGAAATAATATAATAATTACTAGAAATGCTCGATTACTTTTTAGTTTATTTTTAATAACTAATTAATAAATTAATAAATAAACGGTATAATATTAAGATTTTAACGTTTATTGTTTTTTTGCCAGTTTTAAGTTTTTTTAAAAATTAGCCTATTAATATAACGGCGGAAGTAAAAAGCGCGGTTTATTATATAATATTATAAAAGCTAGCGGGTATCGTTATTAAGGATTACGTCGAGCGGTTGCTTTTTATTTATCGGGTTTTATTTTTAGATATCTAATAAACAGTTTAAAAAATAATTTTATTTATTAAAAAAGGTTGTTATAGGGTAATAATATATATTATAAAATAGATAGAGATCTAACATTTAGGTTATAGCAGGGCTATAATCCTAAATGCTTAAAATCTTTTATCTTTTTTATCTACTATTTTATTTTATTTAATTTAAGCTAGTTTAAAAGGCTTTTTTAAGGCCCTATATTAAATGCTGCGGGATAAAAAAAACTCTATTATTTTTAATAGCCTTATTTTAATCTAATAGATCTAATTTATAAATATTTATAAATTCTTATAAAAACGACTTTTTTTTCGTTTAAAAAGTTTCTTATTTTTAGCGCTTTTTTCTAACGCGATAATAAGCCTTCCTCCTATTTACCGTTATTAATATTTATTTATTAATTCGAAAAAACCTTCTTCCCGTAAATCTTTTTTAAATTTTTAATTATTATTGTTATATCTGTAGCCCTTTTATTTAATTAAATAGTTATAACCGTTTTTATAATAATTAAGTCTATAATTAAAAATTATTTTTATTTTAAATATAAATATTATATTTAAGTCTTCGTTTTAATTAAAAACTACCGGTCTAGGTAAAAAACTTATATAATAAAAAAGATTTTTACTGTTAAAACCGGAAAATAGATATATAATTAAAATAATTAAATAAATATCGATATTTTTTCTAAAGTTTAATTTATAAATATTATACTTTATTCGCTTAATTATTTTATATAAGCCGGCGTACTATTAAACTAGCTTTTTTTTAGGCTTACCCGAAAGGTTATATCCGTTATATAATTTAAAATATACCTTATTTTTTTTCTTAAACTTTATTAATTTATATTTTTAATTATATAATTTTTTAGCTCGTAAAATTACGAAATCCATAAATAGCTTGGCGTCTTTATAAATATATTTACGTAAAAATCGGATATTTTCGTAACGTTAAAAATTGTTTAAAGTTATAAATAAATCGTTCGGTTTAAAAATCTTAAATCTAAAAAGTATTTTATATGTAAAAAATTTAATCGAATCGCTATATACGTTATTAAAATTCTATTATAATACCGGTAATACGTTTATCTAATTAAACTTAAGATTTTTAAAATAATAATACCGAAAAGCGATTTTTATTATTTAATTCTTACGTTTAAATAACCCGTTACCCTATAAATAATATATTATAATTATTAGTAATTTTATTCCGATTCCTTTTTAAAACCTTATTTAAAATTTTAAAATAAATTTCTTATTTCGATTAAAAATAATTCCAAATAATATTTTTTAATCGGATAAAAATAATTATTTAATAAAAATTACGCCTTAATTTTTTGCCGTATATTTTTTATTTCCGGAAATAAAAAATATACGTTTTAACGTAACGTATATAACTATTATTAATATATTGTAATATTCCTTATCAGTTTTTTTTAATTTTTAAAATATATTTTCCGCTAATACTTTCGGGAATTCTAAAATAAAATTTATTACGATAATATATATAAGTAATAAATCAAAAAGCCTAATTAGTTAATAATTGCCGGAAGGCTTATCTTAGCTAATCTTATATATATTGTATACCGGGTAATACTTAATATATTTTTTAGCTAAATATAATTTACGCGTAATTACGTATCTGTTAAATTCCTTAAATATTTGTTCTAATTCTTAATAATACTTACTATTGTGCGCTATTTCCAAAAATTCCTTAATTATACCAAAAAATATATATAATCGATATTTTTTACGCCTATCGATATTATATAACAATTTATCGATAATAGTAAATAAGTACCCGGGCTTAAAAAAAGTAACAGTATTTTTACTACCTTTTATTACGTCGATAATATATTTATATTTAATATCTTTTTAATAAACGTCTATAAAACGCTAGCGTATTATATTATTTATAACCGTTTTACTTACAACAAACCATACTTAGTTAAAAATAAATTCCTTATTAAACCGTTTTAGTTTACCGTTTATATCGGCTATATTTCCGATAGCTAAAAAATAACTAAAAGTATTTAAGATATAATTAATTTTATTAAAAATATAATATATTTAAAAGCTATATTATAACAAATAAATTAATACGTTTATAAGCCGGTAATTTATATAATCCGAAAACGAAATGTTTAAAAATATCTAATTAAAAATACCTTTAGTTGCGGAATAATCGGTAAAAATAATTATAAAATATTTATAAGCTTTTAATATTGTACGTAAATATTTTATAGCCTATACGATATAAGCTATTTTTAATTCGGAAAGCCCGTATTATGTTTCCGTTTACAATAAACTCCGATTTAAAAATATAATTAGCTCGATTTATAATCCCGATATTAGCTAATTTATAATTTATTTATAGCCGTCTTTAATGTAAAAAAATATAATACCGAAACCGCGTTTTACCGATATATTTATTTATATATATAGAATCTTATTTAAATTATAATAATATAATATAATATACTTATAGATCGCTTATTATATAGTTTTAAATAAAACCACTTTAGCTTTAATTAGTTTGTAATACGTAAATTTTATATATGCCTAACGATAACCAGAATTTTTCGGAAATAATTTACCGTCCTTCCGACTTTTAGTAAATAAAGCCGTTTTACGCTTTTATAACGGTTTAAAAAGCCGCATATAAAATAATATTAAAAATTAAAAAAACCTTATCGCGCTTAAATACCTTTTTAAGAACTTAAGGTTTTTAGGGAATCGCTAATCGCTTATAGCCGCTAGTTGCTTATTAGTTATAGCTATTCTTAAAATATTTATGCGAAAACCGAATAATTTAATTAACGGATATTCTAAAAAAAATTTTTTTAGAGAAAATAAAATACGCCGCTTTTAAAAAAAACCGAAAATAATTTTTAAATAAGTTAAGTGCTTTTTTTTCGAATCCGAAAAAATAATAATATTGTTAATAAATACTTTCGTATAATAACGGTAATTCCGTAAAAGTTTATTTATAAACCGTTAAATATAAGCAAAGGAGTTTCGAAAGCTTATTATAGCTATAATAAATCTCTTTAGTTTACGTAAATTAATAATTGTAAATTTATTTCGAAACTTATAATAGATAGTAAATTAATAAAAAAAACTAATAACGTCGACTATTATAACCTAGGCTTTTTTTTATAACGAAATAATAATTTCGGCTTATAATAGCAAAAAGTAATTATCGGGTATTATAACCTTATTTAGTAAACGGAAATCGGCAATTATCTTATCCTTATTTTTACTTTTTATAATACGCTATATAATAAAAATAAGATGTATAAATAGCGTAAGCTTGTTTACCTATTTTATACGCCTTTAATTGTATAACCTTTCGTATATTTTATTTAAAATCTTTATATTTTTTTTATTTAAAGGGTAAAAGTAATTATTTAATTTGTAATTTTATTATCCGTTTATTAAAGGTATTTTTATTTGCTTATTTTTTAAAATATTAATAATACCTTAGTTTTTTTAGATTTTAAAAAACTCGTTAATAATTTGTAATACGTTTTTAGCTATTTATTTATTGGCGCTATAAACGTAATAACCTAAATCTGTTTTAATTTTTAATAAGTTAGTTAATTTATAAATATTTAAAGTCGAATATAGCTCGGAAATCCTCGGTTTAGGTATATTCTAAAATAGTTCGGCTGCCGTTTTAGTTATATTAAAGACTATATTAATTAAAAAGATATTACTAACTGACGCGGTTTAATTATTAAAAGTTAGGCTTTATATTATTTCCGTAAAAAGTAACTAAACTAAATTATGCGGTACTGTATTAATAGCTATAGCGGTATTAAAAATGTCGATATTAAATTTTATAGCTATAATTAAAGCTTGCGGAAGGCTAAAATTATTTAGTATAGCTAGTCCGGTTTTATTAGTTAAAACTTTTATTTTTATAGTTGCGCCAAAAGCGGTAGTAATAAATAAAAGTTTAAAATAATCTTTTTATATAGCTTAAAAAGATTTACTATTTATATATTTATTAATAAAGCTTAATCGCATACCCTTATTTAATTCTAATAATTTATCGGATATATTTTTTATAATTATAATTTATGGCGTTTTAGCTTATAATACTAAACTAACTATTACCTAATAACTTAATATAAAGCTAAAATTGCGATTGTTAGGTAAGATTTTTTATTCCGCCGGAGTTTTTATTGTTTAGCCTAATGTTAAAAAAAAATTACGTTAGAATAAAACTTTTCGCGCGTAAAGCCTAATATTATAAAATACTATAAATAATACTTGGAAATTTATATTTAAAAAAGTAATTATATTTATATTATAATTTATAATTATACCGTACGGGTAAAAAAAATTATTTCCTAATAATAGTTTGGGTTTAATATTATTTTTTAAAACCTATTCTAATTTTTAAAACTTTATAAAAATGTAATTACTATTAAATTTATACCTAGGTATATAAAAAGTAAACGTTACTTAATGTTTTATTTAAATTTTTTTTTCCGACTTTTTTTATTTTTTTTTTGCGTTTTTTTACGGTATATTCGAAAATGTTTAAAAGTAATCGGGTAATTAGGGTACGACCTATACTAAAATTTTCGTATATATTTATATCGGGGGAATTTAATATAACGTAAATACTAGTTTTTAGGTAGAAATATTATAAATGTATCGTTTTACCGGCTTTTTTGCGAAATAGAGCCGACTTAATTTTTATTAGTTTATTTTTACGTAAATTATCTTTTATATTTACGTAGGTATAATTTATTAATTTAGGTTTAATACGGTAATTTAAAGCGTATTTATATAAATAAAAATATTAAAAAAAAAAATTACAGGAAAGAAATATTATATAATAATTATAATAAATATGTCTATTTACCGGTTTTAGCGAAAATATTTATAACGTTTCGTTAAGATAGATTATATAATATTTTATATATTTTTTTTATCGGTTATTTAAGTTAAATTTCCGGAAGTAATAATTGCATTATATTATTATATCGAAAATTATAAATTTATTATCTGTTTCGATATTTAAAAAATCCAAATTAGTATTTTCGGATAAGTTACTTATAAAATTTATATCGTTTAATAAAAAGGTATCTAATAAGTCGGAATTACTTTTATTACCTGTATAATTAGCTTTATTTTTATCGCGAGATTTTTTTTTGTCGCGTTTTCGGGAGTCGCGATCGCGTTTCCGTTTGTTTTTGCCTTTATAATCTAACTTACGGTTTTTGTAATTTATATAGTCCTTATAATTTTTGCGATTTTTGTAATTTCTATAACAGCTTTTACGGTTGCGAAATCTATTATAATGGCAGAACTTATTACGGAATTTGCCGGAGCGTTTAATATTTTTATTATTTTTAGTTAACCGTAAATTTTTTTCGGAATATTAATTAATACGTAATACTTATTACTTAATAGTAATTCCGGGATATTTTTTATTTATAGCCGCAAATAAAATTAGTTTTATTTTTATAATATATATTATATATTATTTAAATATTTTATAAACTTATAATGCCCGAAAGTATTTTTTAACTTTAAAATTTATATCTATTTAAATCTAAACTATTATTCCGTATTAGTTAAAATTATATTTATTTAAAATTCTTATAGCTCGCGTATATCGTAATTTCTTTTAAACGTACTAATTAAATGCTACTTTATTACTTATTATATACCTTAATTTTATTTTAGTTTTAGTAAATTCGGTAATAGTTTATATTAGTTATATAATAAAACGTATTATTAATTAATCGAGAATATTTATTAAGCTATAGACTTATATATTTATATATTTTTCTGTTAATACCTTAACGTTTTATTATATAATAGCCTAGCCTCCTAATAAAATCTTAAATATAAAAAGAATCTAGGCCGCATTATTTTATCGAGTTTTCTAATTTTTAATAAACGAATAAATGTGTTTAATAAAATAATATATATCTGTAAAAATTAAAAAGCTATTATTAATAATTATTCTAAGGTTATATTTATTATAATAGTCGGAATTAAATATTCCGATTTCCTTACGCTTTAATTTATTAAGTCGACCGGAATTACTTGCTATATTAATTATATAAAAGGTATATTTCCGGCCGCTATTATTTTTAGGCGGGAAATTCGGAATTATCCCGTTATTTAAAAAAAGATTATATAGTTTTATCGGAAATTAGCGCCTCGGCTAATTATATTATTATAAAAATAAGTTGTTAGCGAATTATTATTATATTATTTTTAGGCAAGCTGGCGACTAAGTACCGAACTGCTATAATAAAAGTTATAAGTTTAAATTAAGGCCTGTATTAAGCGGAACCTTTAAAAATTACTGTATTAAAGCCGCGGTAAGCTATAAAAAATATTATATGTTTGTAATAAAAGCTCCAGCTTTAAGTACTATCGGCGAAAATTAGTTCCGACTAAAAGATATTTATAAAACTAGTTATTACGTTAGCTTTTAAAAGGAAGTTTGGGGTAAAAAGTGAAATATATGCTTAAAGTTTTCTGTTATAGTATTACGTATATTTTTTAAAATAACTTTTATATTATATATATTTTTATTTATAGTTATAAAAAACTTATTTGTATTTTCGATTAATTATTTTAACCGATTTATATATGTATTTAAATATTATATTAATAGTTTATTATTTATAAAATATTTTAGCTTTTTAAAATCTTAAGGCCTAATATTTATAATATAAGATTCGGCCTGACTATTATAATTTTAGTTACTTTACGCGCCCGGAAATAGTATCTTTCGGTAATTTAAATTAAATAAAAATAAATTATATAGCCGAAAAATAAAAGATTACGTCGCTTATATATAGCTAAAAACCGAAGGCCTTATATAGGCGGCGTTTAGGGTTTTTATATTAACGGTATTAATAATTTTAAAGCGAGTGTTAAGTTTTTTGTTATATTCGGAATTTTGTAATAATTACGTAAATTTTACTAGTTTTTTATTTTTATTATATAACTTTCGAAATAAACCTACCTGTTTTATTTCGGGTATAAAAAGCTCGCTTTCGAAAAAGCTACCGGGTATGTTAGATATATTAACGGAACGGAAAAAAATAAAAAAAAGCGAGAATACGTAACGTATATAAAGCTACCGGCTCGAGAATATAATTCGAGATAGAATATTTAGTATAGAAAAAATAAATAAGGCAATAGTAGAGATAATAAAGTAAGGCTATCGATTATTCGGGATAATATAAAGGATTATATATTAATATAATTACTTTTAGTATACGTATATATAGGCGAAAAAAAAAGAAAATAAAATTTTACGTGCGGGAAATTTTTTTTTCGTATTATATAAAGGCGGTAGAAAAAGCGGTGGGCTTTTTTGCCGGATATATTTTATATTTATAATTTAATAATATATTAAAGCGGGAAAAAAGCGGGGCAATATGTTATAAAAGGAGCGAATTTAAAGTAAGAGATAAGTAATAACGACTAATTAAGTTATTAAAGCTTTAAGGCATATATAAATATACGTGTTAGTTTAAGTAAAACTAGAAAATTTAAATTACTAGATAACCGTAATATCGGCTTGTTATCGGGGACGAAAAATAGGACGGATTAGGCTAGAAAGGAAGCTTTAGTGATTTAATGATTTTAGTAAGGTAATTTATTTAAGAAGAAGTAAAATTAATTTTTCGCTAGCTTATTATAACGGGAACGCTAATAATTAGCCTTTTTAAACTATATTAATTATTATACCGGAAATAAAAACGATATTCGATTAATGTTATCGAGAACGAAAAGCACTAAAGTATTAATAAAATTTAAAGTATTATAATAACTCTGCCGTATTGCTTATTATACCGAGAACGGAGATAGTATTTAAATAGTTTGTTATCGGGGAACGAAAAGTAGGCTAAAGGTAATAATGTAACGGATTATAGCTTTTTAGAATTGCGTCGATTACGATCGGCTGCTATCGGGAACGAAGAATAAAAGGATCGATTTTTATTCGGCGTAATAATTAAAGCTATAGATCGGCTTTAATAACTAATAAAAGCGTTAAGGGGATCTGTAAATTAGTTATGGTAACTATAATGGAATAAAGTAGGTGCTATTATTTAAAAAGGGTTATTATAAGGTAGTAGTATATATTATAAAATAGATAGAGATTTAATATTTAGGTTGTAGCAGGGCTGTAATCCTAAATGCTTAGGATCTTTTATTTTTTTTATTTACTATTTTATTTTATCTAATTTAAGCTAGTTTAAAGGGCCCCTTTGGGGCCCTGTATCATTTATATATCTTTATAATAAAGTTATAAAGTTTGCCGATAAAGCTTTATTTCCGCTATATATTAACTTCTGCGTTTATTAAAAAGTTTTTACTAAAAAGCTATTATTTAAAGGCTTCCTAGTTTTTGCCGAAAAGGAGGGCTTTCGTTAAAATATTAAAAATGTAACTAAAATAACAGCTACGCCTAGCTTTAACGTCAAACTTATATTTTCTAACTAATTCTTTTATAGCAGTATTATTATTACTAGCGTTATTAAAAGTAAAATAGCCGACTTTATTTTTAATTTCGAATTTATTAAAAATTATAGCAATTTCGCCTGTAATATTAATACCGGTATGGCGTATTATAATTTCGGGTATGCCTAAAATTAGCTTATAAGGTTTATTATTTTCGTCCCGGAAAAAATACGTAATACTATATAAACTGTGCCGGTTTTTTAATTTTTATTTATTAAATAAAATATATATAAGCCCGGGGTTTTTTTTAGTACTTTAATAATTTTTTATTTATATAAATAATACAATTCGAGAATTCGAGCGTAAATAATTGGGTAAGATAAATAGGCATCTCGTTTTTAAACTAATAGATTTAAATAGTCGAATATAGCGCGTAATTATTTATTCTCTATTGCTAAAAAAAGTAGATTCTCGGAAATAATTTATTCGATAACGAGCCGCTAGAAATGTTTAATATTGAAGTTTTAAATAAAAGTATTAGCAATTTATTAATCCCGCACGTTAAAAAGGTTTAATTTAAGCTGTTTAAAAATTCTAGCAGGCTTTCGGGATAATACTTTTTTGTTTTTAAGCTAGTATTTAGATTTCTTTTCTTTAAAAAAAGTAATAATATAGTAATTAGTTTATAAATGGTTTAAGATATTTTAAGTACTATTAGGTAAATAACTTGCTGCTTTAAGGTCTTTTTTCTTAATATAAGTTTTATATACCTACTTACGTTTAAGGGTATTCGGGCTTTCGATATTATAACTATATAGCTAAACTTAAAAGCGAAAGTTTTTATTACGTTCGGTATAAATTTAATTAAGGTAGCGTTTTTAAAGCTTGGTTTCGGTATTAAAAAGCGTTTAAAGAAACGCGAGAGAAATAAGATTAAGTGTTCCGGAGCTTTCGGGAATGTTTTTAAAAGGAATATTATCGGATAAGGTTTCGGAGGTAGCATTTTCGGAAGTAACGTTTTCGGTAAGGTTAATAAAAGGAGTTGAATTTTATAAGTTAAAAGGAGTTAAACCTTATAAGCTAAAAAGAGTTAAATTTTATAAGCTAGGCTTTAAAATAAAGTTATTCGAGCTTAAAAGGCTAGATATTATATTAAAGGCTTAATAAAATATATTTAAAAATAATAATAAAGTATTAGTAATTATAAATTATTAAAAACTTAAAAAGATAAAAATTAAAAAAGACTATATATATATAACGTATATTTTAGAGGTAACGCGCGTAATAATCGGTAGTATTTTTTAATAAAAAAGCGGTAAAATTGTTAATAATTTAAAAAAAGGGTATTAATCGGTTATTTTTAATAAAAAAGGGTAAAAACTAATTTTCCACTTTTAAAATATTTTACGCTAATATTAATTATACGTTTTAAATACGTAAAGTAATAATTAATTAGTTAAAAATGCATATAAAATATATATAACGCATATATACCTTATAGTGTCTTAAGATAAGGTGTTAAAGTAAAACAAAACTGAGATATTAGGTTAAAAATAAATGTATATTAGCTGCTAAAGCTATATATATATAACTATTTAACTATTTAGTAATATTTTTAATAAAAAGTGAAGGAGATATAAGGGAAAAAGTCAGCTAAATATAGGTATGTAATTTATTATAAATTGCCTTATAAAGTGCTTTATAAAGTGCCTTATAAATACCTTATAAAATGCCTTATAAATACCCTGTGAAATGCTTTATAACGTAGCTTTAAAAGGCTTTTAATAGCTCCTAAGCTGCTATTAATACCCGTAATCCCCTGCCCCATTACATTCCTCCCTGATTTTTCAGCTAGCGTCCACGCAGCTGAAAAATCTGAAAAAAAAAAAAAAAATGAAAACACGCCCCACACTTGAATGCCTGACCTTCAGATCTGAAAAAAAAAAAATTTTTCACCCCAGGGACCTTAAGGTAACAGGTCAGATAGCCACAGCTATCAGCAGCAGCAGGTCAGGTCAGGTGGCCATAGCTTATAGCTGATCAGCAGCAAGTCAGGTGACAGCAGGTGACAACAGGTCAGCTAGCCACAGCTAGCCACAGCTTTCAGCAGGTCAGATAGCCACAGCTATCAGCAGCAGCAGCTACAGCAGCTCAGATCAGGTGACCTCCCTGTAAGCCTCCCTAGCAGGTGACAGCAGGTGACAGCAGGTCAGCAGGTGACAGCAGGTCAGCTAGCCACAGCTTTCAACAGCAGCAGCAGCAGCAGCAGCTAACAGCCTCCCTTGCTGCTGAAGGTGGCATTCAAGTAATGTGGTATATCAAGGTGTATAAAAGTGTCATCCGATATCGTCGTCCATACAAATTATATACGTGTCAATAGCTGGCTACATCCAGCCATATACCAACAGCATAATCAGCTTGTTACCGTTACCTATATAAAATAGACAGGTTTATATATAAAAATATACGGTCTGGTATTTCTGGTATTATCGCGCTCTATATTCCTAGTGTCCTAGTATATAAAAAAAAGAAAATTCGTAAATCGTAGGTAATAAGTGACGTAAATGTAATATATAAATAAAACAGCTGGCTGGTTATCGATCGAGCATATAGCTTAATTCGATTTATATAAAAAATAAGTGGCTATTGGACGAAATGAAATATTCGCGTGCGAAAGTAAGTTTAATAATATATATTTCAAGTGGCTATTACTAGTAAATTCTATGCCTTTATAACGTATAATATAAAAGGACTATTTTTACTCGATTAATTAAAAGGTAAAGAAGTTAAGGCTTATTTAGGGGTAAGCTAAATGTCTTAAAACAGGGTGTTAAGGTAAAACAAAAGTGAGATATTAGGTTAAAAATAAGTGTATATTAGCTGCCAGAGCTATATATATATAACTATCTAACTATTTAATAATATCTTTAGTAAAAAGTAAAGGAGATATAAAAGAAAAAGTCAGCTAAATATAAATATATAATCTATTATAAATTGCCTTATAAAATGCCTTATAAAATGCCTTATAAATACCTTATAAAATGCCTTATAAATACTTTGTAAAATGTCTTATAACATAGCTTTAAGGGGCTTTTAATAGCTTTTAAGCTGCTATTAATACCCGTAATCCCCTGCCCCATTATAATAATACGCGAAAGTACGCGCTATATTAAATATAAAATATTTTAAAAATATTAAAAAACCTTATTTATAATTATTATTTTAACTATAATAGCTTATAATAAATATATAATTAACAATATAATAAAAAGGCTAAATTAATTATAACACTATAATATTAGTAATTAGTTTATATAAATAAATATAATAAAATATCCTTAATTATTACTTTTATTAGCGCTTTTTTAAACCTTCTCCTCCTTTATATTTAGCGCTTTCGGGATAACTGTAATATTTTCACTTTTTTTTACTCCTATAAAAGTTTATAAACCGGTTTGTAATTACTATAGCGAACTTTTCGGCATCGGCTGCGGTATTTTTAATATACGTTTACTATTATAGCTTCGAGATCGCAACCTTTCGGCTTTTGTTTATTATTAAAGCTTTAAAATAATTACCTATTGCCCCGTTTAGTTATTATGGGGTATAAAGTGTATTAGTGCTATTTATAAGTTATCTAGATTTTGCCCGGTTTTAAAATCGGCACCCATTAAGATTACTTTATTATTATAGCTTTAAAATAAGCACCTATCGGGGTTTATTTACTATTAAGGCTTTAAAATAATTACTTAATCGCCCTGTCTAATTATTATAAGGTATAAAGTGCGTTAGTGCTATTTATAAATTATTTAAATTTTGCTTTAGTTTTTATTTCGAGATTATAAAATAGCTAATAAAAATCTGGTATACTTAAAAAAAGGGATAATTAAAAGAAGGGATAATTAAAAAAAGGATAATTAAAGGGAGAGATAATTATATAATATTTAATAATAAAGTTAAAAAAAAAGTTAGAAAGGTTAAAAAAAGGTAGGTTGAAAGGCAGCTATTTATATATAAAGATTTTAATTTAGAAAATAAGTAACTTTTATATTAAATATCTTTTTTATTTCCTTAATGTAATATTAACGTTAAAATAATATTAATAATAGGTAATAAGTAAGTAAATAATAGGTTTTTATAATAGTTACTATAGGTTAAATAATATAAAAAGTTATTAGGAGGCGCGATAGCTATTATATTTATTACTATTTAAGTAAAAGAAATAGCAAAATTCATATAAAAAAGGCGGTAAAATTGTCGACAATTTAAAAAAGGTCCAGCAATCGCTTTTATTTATTATATTATATTAATATATAAATAAATATATTATTAATATTAATAAAGCTAATAAAGCTAAGCTTTATAACTTTTATTAATTGCTGCTATAAATAATATATATTCGAAATAAATTTTATATTATTAAAATTACCTTACTTAAAGCTATCTAATAGTTATAATATCTTTATATAATTATTTATATTTTATAATTAAATAACTATATTAAGTCGGAATAAAACGTTATATATATTAAATTGATTAAAAAAATTTAAAGAATTTAATTATATTAATTATATATTTATCAGACATTAATCAAGAAAGTTATAAGCTAGTATTATTAATTAACATACGGATATTTTTTATAGCTATATAAGGCTAAACAAGCTACCTGTTAATAGCATTACTACCTTTACTAATAATTACTAATAACGGACCTCCTATTCTACAGTTAGTCTACCTACCTACCCATTTCTACTTACGATGGCTTCAAGTGGACGTGGATTAGTCAGCAGCAGGGTTAGATGGAGTGGAATGGAGTGGAGTGGCTCCCATAAAGTGGCCCACGCGTGGATTAGCGTGGAGTGGATTACAACCTTGGCCTTCATGGCGATCATGATAAGTATCATGGCCCTCTAATTCTGCGATGGTAGGAAGGTGATGACGAATGGGTCACAGAAATCTTCAGAGCTCAATGAAAGCATATCGAGCCGTCACATAAGCTGAAGATCGAAAGTAATTTGTATACCCCTAGCAACACCACTAAGAGCCCTAAGGAGGATACCTCTAATTTTGATTCACAAGGTGGTAGTGTGCTAAGCGACCGAACCTCGAATAAGGTCACCATCTCTAGATTCCTACGGTTATGAATTCCTACAGGTGGCATCTGGATGGTGTAAGATGATAAATGCATTGGGAGTGCCAAGGTTCTGTTATTCCTGAACCAGGCATGCATTCTTATTCTTCATCAGGGGGGGCCGCTTGGTGGCTCTCCATTTCTCTCTGTTGTGGACCTACGAAACCAACCCATTTCCTCTGTTACTTCGTACATCCAGCTCAAGCCATATACTTTCTGCTTCTTGTTTCGGGCGAAGTAGAACAGTCCAACAGCATAGTAGTCCCAGTCGAACATGGCGCGAGTCAGCCACGCATCCCTGTTTAAGGGGAGGAAACTGTAGACGTCAAAGTTATCCTTGCGGTAGTATTCAAGATCGCAGAGCGATTGCGGGACTGAATTAAGCGTGAACGCCAAGCGTCCCGTTTCCTCCCGCAAGAACACATTGATTCTGATTCCGAAGCCCTCGTAGTCGCCGACATAGTCCTGCAACCCTGCCTCCTTCTGTGTTATGTCACGGTCCTCGCACCACTCAACCAGTATGTCCTCGAACCATTTCTGGTGCAACTGGGCTTCTTTCTGCGCTAGTTCGAGAAGGTCTACTTGAGGCTTCAGATCAAATAAAGCTTGGGTAAATATCTTGACGGCAACATCGGCGGCGTCGCCCAAATCCATCCCGTTCGCCATCGCCACGACGGCACTCGACGTTTCGGGGAACACGTACATCGAGGATGCAAAGCCGCTACAATTCCCACTGTGTCCTATGAAAGGCAATGCGCCGGACTCCCTGCCAAGGACATATCTTTTGTTGTATTCATCGGGATTCTGCTCTCGCACCCTGTGATTGTGACCAATAGCTCCGAATCCCGCACCGGGGAGGTGGCCGCGATACCAGCCGAAGCAATAGTTTACGCCGGGCTCTACTTCGCTTTGGGGACTCCATATAGCGGATAACTCCCGGATCGGGTTTCCGGCTGGTGTCGATCGGGAAACTTGTGCTTCGAGAAGGGCTTTTGCCCATGTGAGCATATCGCTGACAGAGCTTCGCACACCTACTGCTGCTAGCGTCGGCGTGTTCTTCTCATCGGTAAAACCGGGCGTTTTGACCTCGGCGAAAGATTCGTCGCGGAGTTTTGCATAACTTAGTTCCTGGTGCATTCCATTGTAAACAGCTAACAGCTTCCAGAGGAGAGCCAACATCTGTTGATACTAACAATTCAATCGTGTTAGCAGATGGGTTGAGCTATAAGACGAGTTAGGTTCGATTCCTAACAGCGCTACCAAGCGCTATATGGTATGTTCTGGCCCCTGAGAGCTTTCCCACACTACTTATAACAGCTTGGTGGGGCTTGTCTGCCCATCAGCCTATCAATCCGTCAGCCCTGTCAATTGGATGCCCCACATTGCAAGAGCTGCACGAGCTACGGATACATGTACAGAGTACATAGTACATGTACCTTGTAGTATGTACCTTGTAGTATGTACCCGGCAGGCCGGCATGGTCTCTAACTCTTGTGCCGGCTACGACGTAATGTTGATCGTATCCTTCATCTTCAACAAGTTTTTTTGTTTTGGTCCTACAGCCACCCATCTGCTCAACGAGCGTCGTAATGAGCGTTGTCATTCAATTAATATACTGTCACTAAAGTGAATAGTTGTCAAATCAGCATATCGATATCGACACGGTTGCAATTGAGCAGGATTACAAGTGGCAATTCAACATCCAAGAAGCTTCTAGTTGATGCAGTATCTGGACATTGGCTCTATTCTCTCATAATACTTGCTATTATATTACCCTCACAGGCCATTCAACTCGCCTGGTATGGCATCGAAGCGGGAGCCTGGTCGCGGTCCATCGACGCGGTCCCCCATGCGATTAATATCTGTCGACAATGTCCTCCAATACGCTTCCGAGATTCCTTCTGGTCAACCCCGAGTACCACCCCAGCGGGGGATGCGCAGTATATCTAGTATCCGGAGAGTGAACGGAGTAGGGCTCCCGAACCTTGCTTCACGCACAGGACAGCACAACATGCCGTCGCGGACGACACGGATCAGCGAGAAGCTGGTACTGTTGCCCGAGACGACGGGCGAGACGGTCGTGGCCGATGACGATGACGAAGCCGAAGCTGTGCTACACGAAGACGACTCGAAACCGTTGAGGGACGAAGAGCTAGATATACTGCGGAAAAGAGGCGGACTGCGCGGGAAGAGCTATGCCGAACGACTGCCGAAGTTGGAGAGGACTGAAAAGGTGTCAAGGTTGACAGCGTATTGTACTGCTCAGGCATACAAAATGAAGGAAACGTCGGAGTTCCTGCGCAAGACACACGGAGCAAAGACGAAACTCTACGATGATTGTCTCTACACGGTCTACCACATTCCTCTACTTTCCGGTGTTGACGGCTACCGCGTTCGGAGTCGACCGATCCTCAAGACGCCCGGCACAGGCAAAACGGTGCTTGACCTCGAGATAGAGCGAAGTGAACTGAGAGACGAACACATGGGATATTATGACGAATATGCCTATGGGGAACGTGGTGAAAGTCCCAATCAAGAAAATGGCGGCCATCGCCGCGGGTCTGACGGGGAGATTGGAAATAAGCGTCAAGAGCGCCGCGATGCGCCAAGTCCGATCAACAGGTTTGCGCCCGATGCTAAGCAATTTGCCGAGATGTTCGTCTTCTCATACGGCGTGGTTGTCTTCTGGAACTTTACCGAACAGCAGGAAAAGGCGATTCTGGCGGATATCACCTTTGCGGAGACGGAAACAGGGGTATCGTTGGTCACTCGTCCATTCGATCAAAGCGATGTCGAGACCGAGGAGTTTCACTTCGAGTACAATGCCGACATCAAACGACCCCGGATTTTCAACGACATGATTACGCTGCTACCACGGTCCGACCACATGGTTAAGCTCACTATCAGTCAAGCAATCGCACAGAGTACCAAGCTCTGTTTTTTCGAGGAGAAAATGTCCGAAACCATGCTCAATGCACAGCATGTGCCAAAGCGGCTGGCTCTGACCGGGGAGTTGAACATGACAAGGACCGAGATTGTGAAGATACTAGGTCGCTTATTCAAGAGTCGGGTCGACATTAATCTTTGTAAGTGGCATTCATTTTATTGGAAAGACATAAGCAGAGCTAACAACTTGTGATAGCTTCGAATATCCTCGATGTCCCTAACTTTTTCTGGGATTCCGAGCCGACGTTACATCCACTCTACGTCGCCATTCGCGAATACCTAGAAATTGATCCACGCACAAAGGTGCTCAATGAAAGATGCCGCGTGTTCCTTGACCTAGCAGAGATCCTCTCAGATTCTGTCGCCGATTCAAAGATGAGTGCTATTACGTGGATCATCATCGTCCTCATCGTCATCAGTATCTGCGTCACCGTCACAGAAGTCGCCCTGCGCTTCGGTATTCTCTCTAAAGAGAGAGGGAACGGCAACAATGTTGCCAATCCGGAGAACACGCTCGGATCCGGTTGGATCGCGGTGAGGTCCAATGCCACCCTCGAGGAGCTGAAGTTGTGGGGTGTCACCCTGAACGAGGAGGAGAAAACGGCCGTCTGTGGCGCGGATTACATCGGCAAGACGTACGCTGGCATCTGAATTTTTTGAACACGCATATGAACTTCAAGCATGCATGGCGGTTTGGCGTACTGGGAAAAGAGAATTTTATACCCTTTTCGGGCTCTCGTTGCGTGTACTAGCATCTTAGAATCAAAAGCGCACGTGTAGAATAGACCGCTGTATCGCTATATGATAGTCTATTGACGGTAGTCCTAGATAACATACTCTTGTTCAAATTGATGATGGGGGATAGCGTTTAAATTTTGGTAAAAAATCACCAATTGGTTATATCACTCAGTCGATCGCCCCTGAACAGCATGGTCATAGTTGACTGTATCACAGTATGGAAACTAGACCGAGGTGAACAGGTATGTCCAGTATATTTACCCAGCTCGCAAGCCCATAGCGATCATCACGTCTATGGGTAAAAAACTAACTACGCACATAAATCATATCTCATAACCCTCATGATCCTCATGGTATCTTCAGCACATCATCAACATTAACGACCTGCCCAGTCGCCATCGACTTATTAGCAGCAATGCCCGTCAAGATAGACAGCGCCCCATCGACATGGCTCGCGGCGCGCATATGCTCATCGCTCACCGGCTCGCCAAACAAGTCATTCAACAGCACCGTATCGCCGCCGCCGTGCGCGCCGACGCCGTCCTCGATCTCGATCTCCCGGGGCTTCTCGAACAGCCGCCGCAGCACCAGCGACCGCCGCTCCAGCGACCCCTCGGCCGCCTGCTCGCCGCCCGAGTTGACGTAGCTGTTCTCGACGACCTCGAGCTCGAGACGCCCCCCCGTGCCCGCGAAGCTGACGCGGAAGCCCTCCCACGGCGCGTACGCCGTCAGCGCGTACGTCAGCGTCGCGCCGCTGCGGTACCGCACCAGCAGCGCCATCGTGTCCTCGATGCTGATGCCGTCGCCGAACACGCTCTGGTCGCGGTGGTAGCCGTCCTCGTGCTCGGCCGCGAGGTAGAGGGAGGCCAGCTGCGGGTGCGCGGATAGGTCCAGCGCGAATGGGTCCGTCGCCGCCGCCGCGCTGCCGTGCGCGCGCACGTAGGGCGCGTGGACGCCGCGGGACTCGGCGTTCTCGCGCCCGTAGAAGCGCAGGTCGCCTTGCGCGTAGACGGTTAGGGGGCGCGTTTGCAGCCAGAAGTTTATTAGGTCGAAGTGGTGCGTGCTCTTGCTATGGGAGCGGGGGTCAGTGTCCATTTTCTCTTTAGACAGAATTCCTAGCAGTTTTGCCCTCGAATCAAGGGAAAAGGGGGTAACAATGACTCCGATGCTAGACATGTACTCACTGCACGAGCAGGCCGCCACTATTCCGCTTATCCCGGTGCCAGCGGCGGAAGTAATCAGCGCCATGCGACGTATTCAGCATCCACTCGAAATGGACGCTGGTGACGGTGCCGATGGCGCCGGAGCGCAGCACCTCGAACACCTTGGTGTTGTGCGGCGCGTAGCGGTAGTTGAAGGTGACGCGGACGCGGCGGCCCGTGCGCGCGACGGCGTCGAAGATCTGCGTGCACCGCGGCGCGTCGACGGTCATCGGCTTCTCGGAGACGACGTCGCAGCCGAGCTCGAGCGCGCGCACGATGTACGTGTGGTGCGTGCGGTCCATCGTCGTCACGATCACCTCGTCGGGCCGCGTCTCCGCCACCATCGCGTCGAACTCGGCCGTGGTGCCGTCGGCGGCGGCGACGGCCTTGAAGGTCGGCACGGCGCCGTGGCCTAGTTCTGAGAGCCGCGAGTTCGCGTAGTCCATCCGCGTCTGGTTCGTGTCGCAGAGCCCCACGATCTCCGAGGTGCGGCTGTAGTCCCGCGCGATCGCCGTGTAGAAGAAGATCGCGCGCCCGCCGGTGCCCACGATGGCGTACCGCTTCTTTGCGGGGAGGGCTGGGGGATCAGACATCGTGTCTACGGATGTGGATTCCTCAAAGAGACAAGTTCTAGGTTAAAGGTCGCCAAGTGTGAGTACAAGTCACCAAGCTAGCAAGGCTTCTAGATTTAGAATTGTATGAAGTCTCGATGATGCAAGACTTATGTCAGTCAGGAGCAACACTAGAGACCTCTAGAGGTTCTATACGAAAATATTGATGGAAGTTTATGTAAGAGTGTGGTTTCCTAGGAGCCACTGTCGGTATACACCCGCGAAGTGACCGAGTGGGTGGGTTGGAGAAGTTGGAGAAGCAAGAAACAGTTCCGCTTTCCTCATGAGCTCAGGGATGATAGGATGGGCTAATAGCAGTCCAAGACTGAGACTACGTTGGTTAACCAATAGAGAGAAGTTAGTCTATGACGAGAATTCACGCTGTTTCGGGATAGTCGAAGAAGACTATCTATCTTTAGCTTCTGGGTAGCTATTGAGACATTTGCCGAGCACTGGGAGGGGGACACAAGGATTAACAAAACCCCAGACCTAGCAAGTATGTGGTCTTCTGCTTTATTTAGCCGTATCTGGGGTAATCTGTTTACTCCGCCTTTACTAGGAACGCTCCTGCGGGGACTCTGGGGAAAATTGACTATAACCCCAGAGTCCAGACTAGTGGTGACAAGTGCACCCGTACGTCGTTCCAACTTGGCAGATCTCACTTCTATGTAATCTCTACACCCACGGATGCCACGTAAGTCATCTCTTAGAGCTAAGCTGCCGGCTGAGCCTGATCATTGGCTCACCAATGGCCCGCGGATAATGCCACCGCTTAACGATAGGCAGGGCACTTTAATAGCACCATGGTCATGATTTCAAGCTTGTCAGAGGAGAAGTCTCGGAATTCAATTTTGCCACCAATCAGCAGTAGATTGCTTAGATATCGAGGCTTGATATTCTGTAATATCTCATACGTTTAAGTAGATTTCAGTGTGGCGTCTTGATCCAGTCAGACATTCCCCAAGAATGCCCATCGTGTCATTGTAACACTGCATATAGATAAGATATCTCGTTATGAACAAGGGTAAAGAGGACAGACATGGGGAGTATTCTGATCCCCTGCTATAATATGTATGTTGTTGAGTATGGAGCCCTGAAGCAGTTTGGTGGAAATGCCCCATGGATGAGGTACACGGGGTACACGGGGAGCTAGTTCATATTATCTTAAAGAATGCCTAGTCATACCAATGTTCCTTCAACAGGGATCTCCGCACTTTCCAAGCCATCGGTATCCTGGATTACTGGAATCATATAATGAGTCAGACTTTACCACCTCTCTGCTCTAGAAAGTGATCACCTTGACATGAAATCTCCACTTCGTCCTGGATCTCCATATTTGGCTTCAAGTTCTGGCTAGTTGTTGATATTACCCTTCGATGGTCAACATGGCAGACGATAAACCAATGCCAGCACCAGCGACGGCTGACAACGCCGATGTGATTACACCGGTAAAGGCCACTGGCAACCGAGCTCCCGCGGTCAGCTCTCAAGCAGATAAAGCTGCCCAGTTCATCGCCGAGCATGGCGAAGTCGCCTTCAACTATGAAGAGGAGAGGCAGGTCCTCAAACGTATCGACATGCGAATACTGCCGCTTATTCTCGGTGCCTACTTCTTCCAGCAGCTAGACAAGTCGACGCTTTCGTACGCGTCCATCTTCGGTATCATTCAGGATGCAAATCTCAAGTCACGGGAGTATTCATGGCTGGGGTCAATACTCTATCTTGCCCAGCTCGTCTTCCAGCCTCTTGCAGCGTTTCTCCTGGTGAAGCTTCCTACAGGCAAGGTAATTGGTTGCGCAATCATTCTATGGGTATGTAATAGATGAATCTACCTCCTTTTGGAATTCTCAGTGTATACGTGAGCTGCCATCCTCCAGCAGCCACGAGCTCGAAACCCATTATTACTCATTGAAGATATGAACGGCTTACCTGTTGACTTTAGGGTTCCTGCGAGACAATAATGGCAGCTTGTACCAACTTTCCCTCCCTTCTGGCGTTACGATTCTTGCTTGGGACTTTCGAAGCCATGATTGCTCCGTCCTGTTTAGCTGTGACGCAAATGTGGTGGCGTCGGTCTGAGCAAACACTGCGGACATCCTACTGGAACGCGATGAATGGCGTGACGTTCATCGTAGGTAGCTTAGTGACTTACGGTCTAGGACACATAGTGAGCGACAAGGTCTACCGATATCAAACCATATTTATTTTCTGCGGTGGGCTTACTGTACTTTTCGGCGTCGTCTTCCTCTTCTTGATGCCAGATTCGCCAATGGAAGCGAAATACCTCAATGAACGCGAGCGTCTCATTTCAGTAGAACGATTGCGCGCCAACCAGATGGGTGTTGCTAGTCGTCAGTGGAGATGGGATCACGTTAAAGAGACATTTACGGACTTCAAGACCCTATTATGGTTTATTCTCGTTACCTCAATCTCGTAAGTGAAGGCTGGGTACTAATCCACAATGAAATTAGTAGACTAACAGGACTATATCTTAGGATTGCCAGTGGTGGTATCAGCACCTTCGGAAACCTTATTCTTAAGGATTTTGGCTATTCCAGCTTTGATGCCATCCTGTTTAGCCTGCCGACTGGTGCAGTCCAAATCGTCATGATCATTGGATCAGCTTGGCTCGCCACACGATTTTCTCGCAAAGGAATCGTTATCACAGCCGCCAGTTGTTTTCCGACCCTTGGTACTGTCCTTATGTTGACAGTTCCACGAAACGGACACAACAAGGGTGCTCTACTTTTCGGTTACTACTTGGTTCAGTGTTTAGGTGCAATCACTCCGATGGTTTATGCTTGGTCAGCTCAGAATACTGGAGGTGATACCAAGAAAAAGACGAGCTCTGCAATGATGTTCATGGGAATGTGTACAGGTCAGTAGTATTAAATTTCTTTTTTTAACCTCAATCTTCTATATCTCATGGGGGTTTACTCTCGGGGTATAAAATCGAATACTAGGGAGGCTCGTTCCAGAATGGCTAATTCGTACCTAGGAAACGTCATCGGCCCCCTCTTGTATAGTACCAACGATGCGCCTCTGTACCGGCCGGGCCTCATTGCCAATTTGATCATGTTTGTCCTTGTTGGTTCTCTTGGACTGTACGTCACCGATCTCCATACTGAAAAGGGAAAAATGCTGAACTTTAACACAGACTGATTCCGATGTACCTCATGGTGTTGAATACGTGGCACGCCAAGAAACGAGAAGAGCTTGGGAAGCGAGCCAACATCTTCGACGAGTCTATGATGAGAAAGAGGGAAATGCAAGATAGCAAGGCCGTCGAGCTTGAGCAGCAGGAAGTCAGGAACATCGAAGATGACAATGGTCTGAATGATCTCCCAGATCTTCAGAACGAGGATTTCATTTATGTGTACTAAGACTGCTCTGATATGCTTTTAGTTATGAATTGTTTTGAGATATTACATTCCTAAGATATTGTGTGACTAGTATACGCTTTATACATCTACTTGAGCCTATTCAAGACTGAGTGTCCATTAGTCTTGCGCTGGCGACGGACTGGTGCAAAGTTTACTTTCCCCTAAGTTAATAGGTAACTTGAATCCATCTTTTTTGAATGTCTTTGTTTATTACGCAATGAGGCTTTCACAGTCAGTCTTGGATCTTTAGGATGCAATCCTCCCAAGCATGAACAAATGCTTTGTTTTGGATATATTGATGGCGAATTCTCATGACAAGAAAAATACAATTGATAGACGATAACAATGCGCATCTATATTGAGAAACAAAGACGATTATTCTCCTGCTTTTTGCTTAGCAGTTAAAGTTAGACGATCAAAGAGCTGCGCTGCCAGCAATAGGACTAATAAGTAGATAATAGCTCAACTCTATCCTAATTGAGAACCCCAGGAGACTTAAGCCGTCTAGGTAAGTATTGAACTCCAAGTCATTAACATGTGCATATGTATAGAGACTGTTAAGTATAATTGTGGTCATGAATGGATGGAAGTCCCACAGACTCAATTTTGTCTCTTCCATCATGAAGGGGTCTGCAATGGAATCGGTCGTGTGCGGAACCTTGACCGTGCCGCTGACAGCAGATGTCTACAATGTCTAGCTAAATCGCATTACAGAAACGATCCTAATGCGGACCAGTGCATTCGAAGACTACTGCGTACTAACGGAACTCTAAATAGGGACGAGTTGGCAAAAGAGACGCGGAAGCAAGCTACGGTCAGCGATAAGCCCAATCATAGGCGCGTTATGCAGCTGAATGGGATTGCACACCGCAAAATTCTCGAATATCTGGAATTAGATGCTACATACTGCAATAGCAGCTTCGCATTAATGCTACGATATATCGCTTCCTTGCCAGATTGGCTCGATCGCCAAGCACTAGTTGCTGAACTCTCCCCTTGGTTTGCACAGCTATTTGACGAGGGATACCAGAAAAGCTTAGGGATTACAATTGAGGAACTTAGCTGCGAAGAGGATTTCGAAGACATCATGGTTTGGAGAAGAGATTGAAATACAAGGTAAGCATAATGTAGGATGCCAACGTTCGACATTGTTTTATGTTTATGTGTTTCTAGTATCTGATTTCGGTGGCATTAGTCGCCGGCGATTATTCGAGTACATAGGGATCTTTGAAGCATCCATACGAATCAGCTGTTTACGTACGTGTATTGTAATTGATTATACCTGGTTTTTTTTACTTTTTCTTTTTTCTCTCTTTTTTTCAGACAATAATAATTGTTCGGAATGATACAAGAGCTTTGTTTCCATGTTTTTTCAACGTATGTAGTCGCATCCAGTGTCTTTGACTATAGTATGCTGTGTTGCAACAATACATCTGCTCAAAGCCGTTGTATTATTATTATAAAAGCAACATGTCATGTGGTTCATTATTCCCAAGAACGTATTACTCTACCTGACTCACAGTAGATGACCACACAGTTATCACAGCTAGTTCATCTATTCTGGCTAGGCTAGTACATCAGCAGAGATGACTCTCAGTAACAGGAAGGTCGAGGACTATGGCCTCAAAAGAACCCTCCCGGACTGGCCACTAAAGCCCTACAAGTTTGATTTTATCTTGCCTTATCTGGATAATCCTATACGGGTTAAATGGGAGACCAATGAAATCAAAAAATCAACTGAGTTGATCAATACGTATGGAATATCCATATCTCAGAATGCTTACATCACTTTTTGTGTACGTACTACCAGAGATGAAGCATTTGATGCCAGCCGGTTGACTGATATGCCATATAGAGATATTATAATTGACAATTATCGGGCAGCAGGCGGAGACTTGAAAACATTGAGGTTTCTAGGTGTATCCGAAATTCTCCACGAATCTGCACGGGATTCTATCGAACGCGCTTTTCAAAGAGTTGGCAAGGATATGAAGATTCGCGGTCGGATAGAGATTACTCCTAATACTGAAAACTTCGAAGACCTTATGAAGACGAACGCTTTTTCGCGAGGAATAAGAAGACTCTTACTAGAGAATGCAGAGGAGACTGAGGGGGCTTTTATCGACCGTTTCGTATGCATAAGCGAGGGTTGTATTGATTATAATAAGCCCTTGGGATTTGAGCCTCGCGTTCATATGGTTATTGAACTAGGTAGGTACCACGGCTAGTTTCAAGCCTTATGTAGACATTACAACCAAAAAGCATTTCGGCCAGGGATTCAGTAGAGTTTCGGTAAGTGAACTGCGCAGTAGTTTTGCATACAATCACAAAACCTAATCTCAAGCGCAGATAGCAAATTTCTAAGATAGCGTATGTCACATAAAACAGAATCAATTGAGAGAATTGTTCAAGAATATGTAAGTAAAAGATACGCTTTGTAATAGGGCGGTATCGTATATAACTGTGACATGTATGATATATTGAAAGCCATATATCCAAGTAAGCTCAACATGTAGGTGTTACGATACCTAGGGGTAATTGTAATTTACCCCTTTTTGGTATGGAGCTCGGGTAAATAATATATCCGAACGCTTAGTATTTAAAAGGGATCTTCTCACCCTCCGGGAGAAGATCACTTAGGCATATACAACATTCGATGGGCTAGTTGCGATCATGGTAGCACTGAAATAATAATTGCACACACAATAACTGTGACAGTAGGCAATATCAACACGGCTCTCTTCTTTCTAGAGAGCCTATTATTGTGCTTCCGGTACCTGCCACACTTTACCCATTTTCAGTCTTATTGTGAAAGGTGCTTAGGAAGAGAGTAGTTAGTCGCCGCGCAGCAGAAAGTGTTAGTCTTGTCAATATGGGACAAAGTAATGAAGAGTATAATGACTTTTATAGTGCAAGGTGAAGCTATAGAAGGTGGCGTAGCCACCTGGTATATATACATGTGTAGGCGGCGGCCATGTGTAGGCCCGTACTCTCAGCCCTATAGAGCATATCTTAACAGTACATATGTATGTTTCACAGCGGCGGCAAATCACTTAATACCTGCTGTCTAATATTACATGCCTCGTTTTTAAAAGAAAACAAACACGACCAAGATTTTTTTTTCTTTTTTTGCCTCCAACTCTTAAAAAAGAATTAAAAAATTAAAAATTAAAAAGACGATTCGATAGATGCATACCAGTATTACAGTGCTCCTCATTCATTGTTCTCTCTTCTGTCTTTGTCTTTGTTTCCTACACCAAAAATCAAGCATATAATCTTATTCTAATCTTATTCCGCCTATCGTACTGAGCTCACTATCATCCCCTATCCCGTACTCCCTCTTACCTTTTATTCATTCCCGATATACCGCGTTCGCCTTTTGCCTAGTCTTCAGTTCAGTGGTCATGGCAGCCCAAAAAATCGTTCTCGTCACTGGTGCCAACCAGGGTCTCGGCCACGCAGTAATTGAGGTGGCCGGCCTCAGATATCCAGACAATGTTTACATTCTGTGCAGCCGAGACCTAGAGAAGGGCAAGGCAGCAGCCGCCAAACTCCGAGAGCAAGGCGTCAAGGCTCGAGTCGACGTTATTCAGCTCGAAGTCACCAACGACGAACACATTGCGGCCGCTGTCCAACATGTGAGCACGACTTACGGTCGGCTCGACGGTAAGCACTTTTAATTTCCATTCTCATGCACTGTATCTTTCTGCTCTTTCCATCTCGTATCTCGACATATTTTATTACACAGTCCTGACCTGATCATGACGCAGTCTTGGTCAACAATGCCGGCCTGCTCCGTGGCATAGGCATGCCCGAGGACACTGCGCCCGCAGTCATCCGCTCAACATTCACTGAACTTCTAGATGTGCACATCACTTCGGTGGCGGTCATCACGCTCGCCTTCAAGCCACTGCTGCTTATGGCTGCTGCGCCCGAGGTCATCAACGTCACGTCCGGCCTAGGAAGCATCACCAACGTGCTAACGCCTGGTCGCAAGATGGCGCGCGCTGTAGCCTACGGTGCCTCCAAGGTCGGCATGAACGGTCTGACTGCCCATCTGCAAGTGACCGAGAACGAACGCGTCGCCGCCCAGTCTGCCAATGCGGAGAACGCCTCCAAGAACCCGCGTGTTCGGTTCTTCATTTCGAACCCTGGCGTTCTCAACACGGCTTTCACCAATTTTCACCCAATGGGGAAGTCGCCGCAGGGGGGCGCAGAGTCCATTGTGCACATCATTGGCGATGATAAGGGCCAGTATGACGATCACATGCAGTGGGAGTTCGAGGAGGGTGTCATGAGACCGGTTCCATGGTAAACATGGACTTTGGTCCAGCTGAAAGACGGCTGCGTGGACACGACTTACTGCTGCCCAGGACAGCTGATGAGAGTTGAAGTTAGTAAATGAGCATAGATTAGGTAGTACTAGCCTAATACCACTGAGATTATTGGTAAATAACTTCATTGGAAGTGTTCAATTCACGTAAAATCTACATATGGGGAGCCAAACAGAAGGCACAGTTGCCAGTTGCCAGTTACGTTGGCGCTCAAGTCATGATATTCTAGCCAGCTACAGCGGCGACTACCCTGCTGGGGAAAGCCGTAGACATTCAAACACGACAATAGGTAGACTACACTCATGACCTCGTCGCAGCGGCGTTAAAATGCTCCCAAATGACAAACAGTTTAGCCGGGAATATGACCCGACCTTCGTGTAACAGATAGCATGGCTATGTGCTTAACCGTTGTGAAACCAAGGTCTATCACATATCTCCCTCTTTTAAGGTCGAAAAGCTGTTGTCGGAAACAACGGCATTAACGAGATAAGTCCAGTGTGGCATATCACTTGCACCGGACTTAATAACAACAAGTCCATGAGAGGTATCATTCGTATTCTCTTTTTTCTTCTTCTTTTTCTTTGAAACATAGATAATACGGGATGCATAATATATGCATATCCAGCTGTTATTACTGGGTGACATTGTGCGAGTCTAACTGCATTGCTTGCCTTGTCGACATATTTGGATCGGCCGGGCTTCATCGGCATGGCTTCATCGGCATAAGGCTGGGATTATTGTCAAGATCACAATGTGCTGTCTCGGGTTGTTGAAAGATCGCGCTCACTGATAAACGTAAGATGTAGCCGTATAAGGAACACTCTACATGCAACAGCTTTCAATAACAGTATGCCGAAATGCAAAATGTGTCGTCATCTAAGCAGTTCAGCGCTTACATCAAATAGGAGACTTTCTAATTAGTACCTTAGCTATCTGGTAAAACCCGGTCTCTAGCCAGCCAACCTTCCACGACATTACGTCGCCAATTTCAGTTGCATAATCTGTATAGCAAATGTAGAAACAGTCATTTTTAGTGTTTTAGTTCATACGGAGTTATATCAAGATGGTCATCTAGTTAGCCCTGATGTGAGACTTGCTGATCCAACCTGAGGCTTCCACATTCCTAACATCTTTGTCTTCCATTCTATCTAAAGACAGGCGAATCCATACATTATACGCCAACACAGCTAAAGCCTTCGCATTCCACCATGGGTTCCCTTAGCAAATACGTCGTCGCCGGGGTTGACATGACGGACCTATACCCCGTCCCGTTCCCCGACAAGCTTCCCACCGTTGAGCTGGAGACGATTTCTATCGCCAGGCTTCTCTCCGGTGATGAAGAAGAGGCACGGCGCATCTACGAGTTCTGCAGGGACCCGGGCTTCTTCCAGCTCGACCTGACCGACCATCCTGAGGGTGTTTAGCTCTTGCAGGATGCGGCTAACTGCTGCCGGCTGGCCAGGGAGCTCTTCACCTCGCTCTCAATCGACCAGAAGAGAGAGTTCAAAATCCGCCAGGAAGGCGGAGCCGGTGTCTTCGACATGGGGTTCGCCGACTACTCTGCTGTCGTCGGCAAGACTAGTAACTGGTGTGTGCTTGTAGATACTTCACTCAGGACGTTCTGCCGAGTGGCGAAGTGAAGTACAAAGAGACAATGAATGTAAGGGGCACAAGCGCCTGTGTTGAAAACGTCTCCCCACTAATGCGCGGCCTAGTTTCCCGTCCAAGACATGTTCGGGTACGCTCACAGCGCCGACTTCGCGTTGCCGGGGTGGCTCGAGGCTGAGAATAGTGAGCTTATCAAGCGCGCCATGCGCAGCGGCAACATCATCGGCAACATCGTGCTGTCGGGGCTCGAGCGGAGCCTGCGCATCCCCGACAGCCGACTGCGGGCGGCGCACCGGCTAGAGGACCCTTCGGGCGACTTCCTGAGGCTGTTGCGCTACCCGGGCTACGACCCCACGGTCAATGCCGACCACCTGCGCTTCCCCGCGCATAAGGACGCCATCTCGCTGGGCCTCCTGTTCACGTGGATGGGCGGGCTGCAGCTGCCGTCGAGCACCGCGGAGCGGCTCGGCCACGAAGAGATCACCGAGTCGTCCTGGCGGTGGGCGCGACCGGTGCCTGGCACGGCCATCGTCAACATGGGCGACGCGCTCGAGCTGTTGAGCAACGGCGCGCTGACGTCGGGCCTCCACCGCGTCGTGCGGGCCCCCGCCGCGCAGGCCCCGCACGACCGCTACAGCGTTCTTATCAGCCTGCGCCCGGCTAACACTTGGCCCATGACGCCGCTGGATAGCCCCGTGATCCCGCCGCTGACTGACGCTCAGAAGGCCGCTCCCGTGTTCACATGCGCCAAATGGGGCTCCGCTAAGCTGAAGGCCCTCGGGGAATGCTTTACCACACGTGAGCAGAGGAAGGAGCTGCTGGAGCTAAAGGACTAAGTCTGCGTTCGTCTTGTTGTTATTATCGTTGTTCCGAGCTTCAACACTATGGGGATTTCAATGATAGGTTTGGTGTCCTAAGCTTATGACAGATTTAGAAGACGGCAGACAACGCAAACTAGATGAATGAATGAGTAATATAGTATAAAGCTCCTCTGCTGCTCTCTTAGACTGGTCACCTGTGAGATAAACTTCAGGCTCCCGAATCCGGTACCGTGCTGAGCTGGAGGCCGGGGAAGTTGCCAGAGTAGCTGTACCGCCATGTCGGCAGACCAATGCCAGCGCATGCTCCGAAACGAGACATGCTTACGCCGCCATCTGGGGGAACTGTCCTCCCTTTCTGCTGCGGCAGCAGTTGAAAGCTAAACCCGAAAGAATCTAACAAAAGCTAGTAAGAAAGCCACCAACTAGATCAGATGCATGCCGACCTTCAAATCTGCATAATAAATGTGATAGGCGTGGGAATAGACCCCTCCGTATCTTGAGGCTGCTTAGTTGCTGTCTTGGCGAGCATACAGTATAATCACGGGTAGCGGCTTCCCTATTGCAAGCAACATTAATTCTTTTAAACTTATAATAAAATTTAAGGAAATAAGTGTCTTTATCTTATTTAATCTAATCTAACCGCCATACTGATAAATCAAATTTATTAAGTCATAAGTTTAAAAGACGTGAAGTCAGCTTTGGTGGTAACCTCGGACGGGGAGGGTTTAATAAACGAGGTACATACTTGCGTTCGTTAGTAAAACGTACTATGTAAAATTGTCTCGACTCTAAACTATGACCACCGTGGAAATAACCGTTTCGTTGCTTGAGGACATCAATCTTAGGAAGTGTATTTCTAACTGATGTTAACTCCCTAATGGCTGTTGAGCTGCGCAACTGGTTGGGCATTGACTTGAAGCCAGAAGTTGAGATACCTGATGTTATGAGCGGTATACTATCGCCGAAGTTAAGAGTCTGGTTGTTGAAAGGAGTGAACCCCGCAAGAGATGCGGAAACGTAATGATTATTAAGCTTGGGTAATGATGTATTCTCTAAGTTTAAGCATAACGAAACACGTATATACGAGTACAGTTAAATAAAGAATGAGGATGCTTCAAGATGGAAAGTGACATATTAGAGCTTAATGGAATCTTTCAGTCGAATCAACCCTTCTTGCGTACCTGACATGATGAGTCGACCATTCTTCAAGTCCCAGAACCGTTGGTGGATTATCACTCTACCATCAGAACCCCACGACGTTTCACGCTGGCAAAACATCCACTCATCGACCTTCACCATTGGCTCATGGATCGAGATGTAATTAGTAAGAGTTGTGCCCATTGTCACATTGCTCATTTTCTTCCCTATTTTACTCGGATTGGCAACTAAGGCTGCACCCAGTGTATACGTATCTGATAAAAAGGCTAGAGCGGACTGATGTACGTGCGGCTCCTTGGACGCAAGGGCCGACGAGCGGACGAACGAGCGTTGCCAGTATTTCGTGGGCTCTGTCGCAGGTGGCATATTGAGAGGTCGCCAATCGAATGGCTCCTCCTTAGCGTTGAGCTGTAGTAAGGGTACCGACCGCGAGACGCCCTCCGTCATCAACTCCTGCACCTTCTCTTCTGAAATCCCCTCTGGTAGGATGCCACCCACTTCGGGCATGGGGACATGGTAGTTCAGGACATTTCCAGCTGGCAGGTCATTCCTCTGGAAACAGACCGTCGCAACGTAGAGACAGGTATCGCTAGAACCCTGGGTCACGCGCACGATGCGCGAGGCGAAGCCTCGCCCGTCCAACGTGCGCTCGACATGATAGTAGACTTTCTCTTTCGGCTTCACGGAGCGCAGGAACGCAGATTGTGAGGAATAGATCTGAAACGTAGGCGGCACTGTTGCGGCCGCTGCCGCGGCGGATTGGCCCACTAGGCTTCCACCGAATACTGATCTAACGCCCTCTTGGGATGTCAAGTGCCTGCTCAAAGGTTCGTGTGAGAAACTCAAGCTACTTGTAGTGCTGCAGACCGGAGTCGTCGGATTTCATCAGGGTAAACATACTCATTATTGACATACGTATCTGGACCCAATTCGGGGGCCTTCGATACGCCAATGAGCAACTCAATGGGGGCACTTTGGGCCATGGCTGTTCAATATGCTTTCAAGACAGAGCTGATGCTCGAAGTGACAGCGACTACGCCAATTAGCGAGCAGAGCCATCCGCTCTTATATTGCGAAGTAGTATGCCGTTGTGTGTAACATAAAGAGCACGCAGCACCAACATGAGTGGACATGCATGAGTGCAATGACACACTGTATTATATTATACCGGACATACTGTACATAAATGCTGAAGCTTTCGACCTAAGGTCCATTACCTTAGGTACGGATCCAGTTGCGGCGCTGCTGCGGCGCATGATATGTCGTTCTAACCTGCATGAGGGATGTGCCAAGGTTAGGTACAAAAGGCCATCTCCTATATGTGTTCCTAGGACACCTTAGCTGAACATCTAGAATGGTACCCCGAAGATCTACCCGAACTTATATTGTATATACAAGTACCTTGGTACCCGCTGACCCTGGTCGCCAAATTACATACCACAGCCCTACGCATCTCTAACAGAGCACTATTATTTTGCACATACATGCTTCCATTTTTCCAGAGCAAAATGGTAGAAATTGAAATGTCTTGTTATATAATCAAACAGAGAATCTAAAACTCTATCTAGAAAAGGGTCCGATTTTGAACTATAGTAGTTCAATCCAGTTGGCAGCCTGGCTGGCTGGGCATCATCTTGTGCGACCGCTATTAAGTATGTAAGACCATCTTCACCCTTTCTCCCTCCCTCCCCATCATTCCTCTTATTAATGTCCAAGGCCCGCGACTGGGGCCATGACATCAAAGTTGCCGTCCAGCCATGAAGCTGTCGTCACCTGTTTGCTGACTCTCCAGGGATTCTCCCCCTTCTCTTCCAACTCAGGCAGTCGGACAAGGTCAAGCTTATAACGTCCCTGTATCGGCGGAAGTCATTATCGCACGAACATGCTATCCACATAACCAACTGGTATCCAGGTTGAGGCTCACCCCGTTGTGCATAATGGGACCGCCCTTGGCCTCCTTTCGGTATAAGTGAGCGTTGACATTAGCCACGACGGTGCACTTATCCGGCCTCGTGGCTCCTTTCACGGGTTGTGGAAGTTCGATCAAGAGGCCCCTATGAACCTTCATCAGCTTGTGAGGTGAGCTACTCGAGAATGGGGGCGTGGGCATACGTGACGACGTGCTGTGTTCCGTCGTAACTGCTCATCATAGGCTCGAGACTCTTAGCCCACTCGCTGTTGGTTGTCTCCACCGGTTGCCCGCCTAGGAGCGACGTGTAGTCGATGACAACCTGGGGGGCGTACACCTCCTTGATGAGACCTTCGAACGACCCAATGTCGTAATACAGCGTCTTTTGAACCGTTGTCAGCTATCCGTGCCAAAGATGTATCAAGACCGAGGCAGATACCTACATTCTTGGTTACAGTATCGTGGACGTTTGCCCTGTCTAGCAGGTACGTCTGGATGTCGTATGGGGCAGTCATTGTCAAGGGGACTCTGCAGTAAATATGTCCGCTTTACATCTACAAGATGAAAAAGGCCAATTGTATATGCTATTCCAATGTCTCTTAGACAGACTCAGCCATAGTACATTATATACCTATTTATCTACTGTAACAACTTTACGCCAAGCATGATGCCTAATGAACCCCATTACACTGGTGATGCAACTCAGTCGACTATAGTACGATCAGTTCAACGACACGGGGAACCCACAACGTAAATTCGATAAACTCCGGTTCTCAGGTCCATGACATACCCCAACCCACGACGTACGTATATGTAAGTTCAATAAACTCCGGGTCTAAAATCCATAACATGGGTAAGTACCCCTAACCCACGATGTACACTGGGTATATACGCCATGCTCTATAACGCAAGGGGTGATCGGAGGCGGTGCAATTCAATTGTGCAATCACTCCCAACCCGGTTAGCCCCCCTCCCTTAGGCCTGTTAGATCACGTCGTCGAAGGATTGCCTAGAATTTGAATTAGTAATAGTAATAGAGCAATTCCATAGGACCTCCAGTCGGAGTCGGCTTCTATATAGAGCTATCTCTTGCCCTGCTGTGTGTTCATTCATGCTGCATAAGCTAAGCGAAGTCCCCTGCTCAACACTCATCACGAAAAAAGCTATCGTAATTATAACCTACCACAGTGATCATGGCAAGCTCAACCCCAACCCAACCCGGCACCGTGCTCCTACTCGGTGGCACCGGCAAAGTAGCGAGCCGCATTGCGCCGCTCCTGCAAGCCGCCAACATCCCGTCGCAGATCGCGTCGCGGTCCGGCAGCGCGCCCGCGGGCTTCACGGGCGTCAAGTTCGACTGGAAGGACGAGTCGACGTGGGCGGGGGCGCTCTCCGCCTCGCCGCCCGTGAGCGCCGTGTTCATCGTGGCCCAGGGCGTCATGGACTCGGTGCCCACGATTCAAGCGTTCATAGACCTCGCGGTATCGCGCGGCGTGGCGCGCTTCGTGCTCCTGAGCGCCACCATCATCCCCGAGGACGGGCCCATGACGGGGCAGGTGCACCGGTATCTGCGGGAGCTGGGCGACCAGGGGAAGATCTCCTGGGGGGTCTTGAGGCCTACGTGGTTCCAGGGTATGCGTATTTCCTTGGTGGTGTGGATGATGGCATGGCATGGCATGGTATGATAGCTAGCTGACTAATGTGTGTGTACGAAAGAGAACTTCTCGGAACAGGAACAACACCTGCGGTCCCTGAAGGACGAAAACAAGATCTACTCCTCCACCGGCCCGGGCCGCATCCCCTGGGTCTCCGCTTCGGACATCGCGGGCGTCGGCTTCGCGGCGCTCACGGCGCCCGAGCCGCCTAACAGGGACTACCTGATCGTGGGGCCAGACCTGCTCACGTACAACGAGGTGAGACTCCTCCTCCTTTTCGCCTAACCCACACTTCACTTCATTCCACATAAATACTACATCATGTCCCCCTCCCTCCCTACCTACTCATTGACCGACTGACCCACTAACCCCCTCCTCTCCTCAACAGCTCGCAGAGACCTTCGCGTCCGTCCTCGGGCGCCCGATCACGTACCACGAGCTCACGGAGCCGGAGCTGTCGGCGCGCTTCCAGAGCTTCGGGGTGCCGGCGGAGTACGCGCCCGTGCTGGCCGCGGCGGACGGGTTCGTCAGGCAGGGGGGCGAGGAGCGGACGAATGGCGTCGTGGAGGAGGTGACGGGGCGGGCGCCGCGGCGGTTTAGGGATTTCGTCGAGGCGAACCGGGGTGTGTGGTCGTAGGTAGGTAGGTAAATGGGAGAAGGGTGGGGGAGAGGGGACCGGTTAGGTAGTTGAAAGGGGGCTGCGATGGATGTGGGATGATTGAAAGTGTCGTTGTGTCTAGTTCTATGGTACCTACGTTCCATAGATTTAGCCAGTAAGGCCAGATGGACAGTGAAAAAAATGAGAAAAAATGAGAATAAGAAAAACACAAGCTAGATATCCGATGAGTCGGGTTCTTACAAGGTGATACACAAGGAAGGAAACATCATAGGAGGCGGCGGTATTATATATCTCGAAGTTCGAGCACAATGATGAATGGCGGCCTGCCATATCACGAGACGTGAATGCATTGAAGTTTTGATCTATGCTCGGTGATCGAAGCTGAGCAGACTTAGCTGCGTATGTAATTTAGCATTCGTAATATCTTTGTATATGTATGAACTTGCATCTCGCGATGCTATGTGGCAACATCAGGGACCTGGCATCTTTCCTGTCCTATCATGTATGTCCGCCTTCCCCAAACACACACACACACACACACACACACACACACACACATGCAAGAGGGAAGCATAGCCCGAAACGAAAATCACAATAAACGCAAAGCACGACGGGATTCATCCATTTACATGAGTCATGTTTCGTATCTTCATTGGCTCGTTCAGCTTTTTTTGCTCATTTACTATACATATACACAGAACATCGCGCGGACTGCCTGTGGAACCTAGGCCCAAGCCGAGGCCGACATGTGTTTCCCTCCCTCCCCCCCAGCCAACAGTACAAAGTCGCGAAAGGATATCATTTTTCTCTTTTCTGCTCCCCCCCTTTTTTGTAAAGCCAACGCAAATTCAATCAGAACCACCCGAAAGATTTCTCTCAAAAAAAAAAAACGACTAGTACCTCTCACTCCGGAACTGAATGCAACGAATGCAGCGCAACGTAGTATGCTATAGAACGAATCCGAAACCTTGACCAGCTTCAGGCAGCTGGAAAGCAATATGCAAAGCGGGCATTTGCCAACGTGAATATTTTTGCGACAAAGGGAAGACTGGGGCATGAAGTGGCAGTATGTTGAATGTGGGGGAAAGAAAAGGGGCAAAGAGTGTCCTAGGCCCGTCCCTCGCTCGCGGTTCACCTCAAACGCGAACTCGGCATATCTCGACAGGTAAAATCGAAGATCCCATCATTTCCCATGCAGCTTTTCCTTCAAGAAAACCACTGCTGCATAGCCAGAGCAACATTGCGTAGTCATGCCGTGACCGCACCATGGGCACTTGACCATCGTAGTGATCGCGGCGGAAACACCGAGAAGCTTGTCCTCGACAACCGAGTCCGGCTTGGCCATGCATTCGTATACTCTTGACGGCATATCGTGGAAGAATTTGCAGCTACAACACTCAACGAGCATTTTCGCCAGTGGTTCCGCCCGACCCTCCGCTCCTACGGCGCTTCTTATGCTGCTGGACGAGGTTTTCGGCGTGTACTGTGGTCGTAAAGCTCTCGAGGAAGAGGTAGGAGGAATCGGCGCAGCCTTTCTTGCTTCTTGGAGATAAGCGGCACCGGTAGTAATTAAAGCAGATGGTTCTTCACTGTTCGAACTGCCGTTGCGGGGCACTTTCATTGCAGACTTCCGATGAGGTTCCTCGGTCAATTCGGCAGGTGGCGTAGTAGGTAAACTAACTGACGAAGCACCGTTCTTCATCTTGTTTATCAACGGATGATAATGCTTGGTAGTGGGTACGAAGTTTGTCGAATGCAGCTCGAGAGCAGATTGAGCTCTAGGTGGTATGGGCTGTCGATACGGGCTCTTGTCAACTGATTGTCCTATCTCGATATCGTCCTTAACGTCGTCTGCAAATGTGACCGAGGTAGGTGATGACACCAGTGGCGGGCCCGAGGCTAGATTATCGAATCTGTTCAGTGTAACAGTCGACCGGCTTTGAAGATCGTTCGACCCTGCCATCCTATTCCGAATCTCGTCATCTCTACCAATAGATCGGGAGCTGGATTTTGCGGGCGGCTCCACTGATGGCGCCTTGTAAGATTTGTGAGGTATCCTCTCATCGTTATTCCCATTTGTAATTATCGCAGTGTTCTTTACGGTGTCAACTTGAGGTGCTGTAAAGCCTTTGCGTGATTGTGGGCGCGAACTGTCTGGTGTTGTCGCTGAGGATGGAGATGGGGGCGCATCGTCGTACGTAGAGGACGATGACCTCTCCGAGGTAGTCCGGCTTGGCTCGGTCTGCGATTGGGATGTGGAGGTGCTGGAAGTTTCGACTCCTGCAAGGATCTTTGCTGCTTTGGGTGATATGCCGAGACGCTCGAAAATCGGCACATCGCTGTCGGAATGGTGCGAGGACATTGAAGGCGAGTCTTTTGATTGTTTGTCTTTCGAGGTCCTGGTAGTTACACTTACGTTTGAGGTAGGGGCTTGATCCAGTTTACTAGATGAAATGACCGTCTCCTTGGGGTGCTGTTTCGCAGAGAAGCGTCCTAACATATCCTCTTCACTTTCTTCCGGTTCTTCCTCTATCCGTGGAGACGGAAATCTGCCATCTACGGGTGCTCGAAGCTCAAGGGACGGGGGAGCATATGATTCGCTAATAAAAGAGAAATAATCGGCTGATCTCTCTGCTCGCGGTGGTGGCTCAATGGGCGCATATTGTTTTACCTCTGCTGGCTCTGCAATGGATGATTTCGCACATTCGTTAACCCCATCTGACGTAACAGCTCTTCCAATCTTGTTCGGGCTGTTTGGCAAAGTTTGTGGGACATTCCTTGCATTCCTCTCAGGGGGGCTACGATCCTGGCTTCGAGAGGCCGGTCGAATAGTCGATGCATGGGTGTCGATAGATACTTGATCATCTTCCTGATGTCTACCGGAATTTGCGTCGACGTAATCCAATTGGTTGTCATAAGCCAATGCATTATCCTCTTGGCTTAAAGCTTCTGCCCTCGACATGTTGTTGGGGTCCACCCAGACTTCTCCCTGCGGCTGTCGGTGGGCATGCACCTGGCGGGTACCGTTTCGCTTACGCTCGAAGGCGCGTTCTTCCTGAACAATCTTTGTCATAGTATCATTGACCTTTCTAACATCTTCAAGTGGCTGCCTCGGGGCCCGGGATGGACGTTCAGCCCGGTATTGTTTATCCTTTTCAATGGCTAGTTGCCGAGCTGGAGCCCGCGGCGGCGGTACTCGAATGTGACGATCCCGAGATGACGTAGGTTCTGGAGAGTCAAACTTGCTCATATCTCCCGGTTCTGCTATACGGACATGGATTTGAGGGGCACGGGTAGCGTCGCCTGGAGTAGGTTGGGTCGTAGCTCGCTTGGGCTTTGGCGGAAACGTGAATTGAGGCAGGTTCTCAGTAGGAGGCTCAGCTGAAGACATCAGCTTACTCCTAGCATGTTCCACTTGTTGCTCCGAATGCCGTCCAGAAGGTCGGTCTATCAGCTGGTTAGATCCAGTGTCAGGCTCGCGGGAGCTATGAGGGCGGGTATCATTGGCATTATCAGGGGTTTTATAGTATAGATAAGATGGTCCTCTCAACTTGCTCAAGGTCGACGAGAGCAAGGACTGTGAACGCCCATGGCTGGAGCCGGACGAATGTGGAGCTACTGGTGGAAGCTGGTCCAAGGAAGAAATAGAGCGGGTCGAATTCGAGACGAACGACCTGATCGATGGCGGCTTTCGGGGGGTTGAGAAGCTGGAATCTCCTCCGTGCGGCTTCTGCATAGAATCGTCGATGCTTGTTCGGGAGGTGATGATCTTTTGCACAGCAGAAACGTTCCCATGCTGTAGTCTGAAGCCGGACAAAAACTTCCTATTCTTCGGCTTACCATTGACGTCCTGATTCGAGAACTTGTGACTGTTTTTCTGAGTGGCCATAGTATCCGGCGGCGTTGACTTGAAAGGGGCTGTAGTCGCCTTGTCGGGTCTAGGGTAAAGGTCGAGCTCGGGAGCTGATCGCGCGCGGTCCGTTACCCCCAGTTGCTGGATGCCCTGCGCTGGCTGTAGGGGCGCCTTGCTCAACCTATTTCCCTTCTTCTTCAGAGTACTGGCGGGCTTTTCCTCGCCTTTCTTGTCGTGCTCGGCTTCTTGCTTCTTGGGCTTCTTCTTTTTCTTCCGACCGTATTGCTCCCAACTAGGTGATTGGCATATAGAAGATTGGTCGGACAAATAGATATCATCCTCCACCTCGTCGGGATCTGAAAAGGTCACCGTCTTCGTGGCCTCTTCCTTCTTGGGCTTGGGTTCCTCGACAGGTCCATCCGTCCTCGCGGCTGGAGTCTCGGGTGACGAGGGTGGGATAGATATTGAAAGCGAAGGCAGGGCAGAGCTTCGCCGTACAGCTTTCATTATCTGGGTTTGGTGCGAAAGCGGAGGGTGGCCGCTCGCACGCCTAGCCTTAAATGGGGTATCTGACGGGGCGGAGGGTGAACTTGTACTTGGCGATGTGCCTGTGGTTGCCACGGAAGAATGGCCATGAATGCGTTGCATCTATAAGGTGTGAGTAGACGCCGTATTAATGGTAGATCGGCAAGTGGGAGGGGGATGGCAAAAAAGATAGAAAACAAAAAAGCCCATATGGAGGGTTGCATGCCGAAGATTGACATACCTTGTACCTCTTCTCCAGTTCCAGCATCCGTAAGAAGCTATCAGACCTCGATGGCCCGTCAGGGTTCGATTTCTGTACTTTAGTCATATTGGGGATTACGCGTCAAACGGTAGCAAGGTGATTTCAGTAATTGTCTCGGGGCTGGTGAATTAGTTTGTGGGAGTCCACCCGGGGTGATGGAGGCACAAGGCACGAAGGGACAGAGGCCCGGGTCGCCGCGATCAAGAAGCACTTGGTCAAGGAGGACGAGTTCACTGGGTATGCTATTTCAGGCCTGGAAACGTGCTGCAGCGGCAGGAGATCGGGGGCAACAGGCTGTCGGGGTGGACGTAAAAAAAGAAATGAATATATCCTGCTTGTCTTGGCTCCCAGATGCGCATATCAAAATAGCCGAGCTCGACAGAATGGTGGCGGGCCCAGATGCACTAGATCGGAATTATCGTCTCCCCCTTTGCCCAGGGAGTGAGAAATCTGGAAGTAAAGCTGTTGAAGAGAAGCAGCAGAAGGCGAGGTCGGTAGGTAGGAAGAGTCCAGAATCTCACGGGTGCATTAAGTGTCGATGATGCGATGATGGGTCTAGTAACGAACGACAATAAAAGATGAGAAGACGAATGGAGACTGGGACGAATATGCTTGGTACATGTATATGCAGACGTTATGATCCAAGTCAATCAGATTACGGTGAAATAGAATACAGGTCATTCATTAGGTATCAAACAAACATCGAATGGGCAGAGAAAAAAGCCTGAAGCAGCTTTCATGAACGAATGACAGACAAGACTGGGTCAAGTCGAAGGATCAATTGGGATGATTAATTGAAAAGGGAATAAAAAAAAACGCAGTAGCAAATTAATGAATAAAAAGAAGAGTTTGCTTTTTTCCTTACATTCAGCTCGTGTTCGCATATTGTGTGTACTCATGTAGGTATTGATGGATGTACTGCATGTATGGAAGTACTTACCTCTGTATGTATGTATCAAGTAGACGTTGCCATCCGAAGACAAGTGAAGGGGGAAAAAGGAAAACAGGGTCTATTGAATGCACGATGATATCGACACGAGATGAGGAACAAAAAGAGCCTGTCAGAGTTGGACAAGCTAACTAATAACTTGACACTTCCCCCACAAACTGCTAACTTGTTGCTTCGTTAGGCACGAGAGAAAACATAGACAGGGATTGTACCTGTTCTATGGTGAAGGTACGGATATACATACATCAAATACACCCACGCAGCTGCCAGGTGCTGTGTATACTTACATAAGGCTCAGTCAGGTACATTCTATTGTGAGAGAGCAATAGGTACTAATATTAGTACTAGTATTAGTAGTAAGGCGGATTATCGAATTCTGAGCTGGTTACTTATAGCACTGCATATAATGGGCTATTGCATCGCGATTTCCTGGAACACTGCCATAATCAGGTACGGACACTTGCATATTCCTGACCCCTAACTATTCGGTGGATAACTCAGCTTGAAGGACAGGCTGAGCTAGGGCTATTGCTGGTTTTCTATATGTACCTGTCTCTTATATGTTTATACTTGTTTTTAAAAGTTATGTTAATACTGTCGCTCATATAGGAAGTGAATTATATGCTCTACATACTTTGTATACTTTTAATGAGCATTGATGAACAGACAATAAGCAAAAGTATATGGCTTCAATGTCGTGATTGATACTATTGTTATTGGGGCTTGGCTGATAAATACATATTATTTGCGTGTAACAGCTGTAATAGGTTTAACAAGGCGAAGCTGTAGGTTCTGTCTGGCATCTGCACTGAAGCATTAGTGCTGCTATTGATAGCTACAATGCATGTAGCTGAATGTCACTGCTGTAGCCTTAGTGAATATAGCGCTAAACAGCACTAAGAAGATTTTATCTTCCAGCGCCATTTCAGCGGACCCACCAGCTTCAACCCGCAACTTATACTACAATTGATGAGTGAAACCATATACATATCAATTCGGAGGAAACATCTTGTGTCCCTGACTTAGACAACATCCATGGATGCGTTATATAATACATGTACCACGTAAACGCACATGAAGTCATCTAAGACACTCTGAAAGTTCTCATTTACTTTTATCCCATCTTGCTTCTCCCTTTCACTCTATTAAAAATGGTTGTGAATGAACTTGCAAAAGAAGCCTTCTATTACACACCACCTTAAGCTATGATCGTCAGAGCTAACCATGGGCAAATGTCAAACCTCCAGGTTTCTCCGCCCATGCCGGAACACCAGAGCTACCTAAAACCCTCCAGTCAGATTCGACCCATGTATTCAATCCATCCCATCGGAGAATATTGCATCGTCATCTTTAACCGGAATAGCCACTTGTATCCCTGTACCCTGTGCCAACTCTTCTGAACTTTCCAGCCGCCCTCCAACTCCACATTTCGCTACGGCTGTCAATTTTGCCCTACATGTGCATGCATGCGAATGCAACTACACAGTAGACTGTAGGAGGGAGGCGTGACAGCAGACCCGGATCACCGAATCTGACAACATGAACATGCCATGCGTGAACCGTTAGTACATAGGACGGCTTTAAACTAGGACGCGCAAACCTTCCAGAGTTGGTTACTACTCTGACCCAGGAAGACGAAGCGGCTTAAACCGCTTTCAAACCAACAAGTACGGGATCAACTTAAAAGTTCCCTAATTTCACTGCTAGAGATCCAGGAACCCGAAATTGATGTTCTAGATATGCTCTGGATAAGTTGATACACTCTAGGTTCTTCATACAGGGTTCTCCTATTCAGTCCATTGCGTGATGTCGACCGGGTCAAGGCCTAGAAGACAGTCTGACGAATACATTCGAGATCGATCTTGACATCCGGACTTCAACTCAACTCCGTGGAATGGCCGCCTAGGTTATTTGATATCGCGGGCAGGAAATCACGCCTTACCGGCTTCCGATGTCTAATAAACAGGTACATCGGACGATGGGAAACTCTCGGCGAAATGTGCGATGTCATATGTATGCGCGCCGTAGGTTAGGCTGCGTCTGAAGAGCCTTCAAACGTCCCTTGCGTGCTACTGAGAGAGCCTCAGCTCGTATTTCCATTCCTAATGTCTTAGCCGCCTAGTCCACAGAGGGCATGCATCCCTGTCTACGAGCTGTCATTTGACCGCTATTTCTGCACGCACGTGTCTGGTTCGCAGAGCGAACCTCTTTTGACCTGGACTGCCTGGCCGCCTAAGAAACAGTGCATTTGTGTCGCACAACCTATGCACATGTAGGTCCTGTTCATCTGAACTGCTCTGTATTCTAGCAGTAACCTGCTTCTGTCGGGGCCTGACTAGTACCATACATATTTGTAAGCTTACTACCTATGTATGTGCAACCATCATGCGTATTTGCTCATCTAAGGGGGTATCTCTAAGTATCTGGTAGGTATCTTACATCTTATAATCCATCTAAACGCCATAAAGCAGCAAACCAACATAATAGCACATCGAGAAGCAGTTACCTTTCTTGATGACAGGCACTTACTCAGCTCATTCAGGCGTCGCAGTCGTCTCCGGCTCCGATGGTCTAAAGTGCATCCAAACCTCATTCCCGGGGGCGAAGTTGACCACACCTAACAATGCTTTTCCGTTAACATCCGTCGCTACGTCTGGCGGCTTTGGCTTTCGTCCAAATACACTGTTGAGCCGGAGCTGTAGTTCATTGGGTATCTTCAGACGTGCGGCAGTCCACTTGTCACTGGGTCGGTGATCAAGCGGCAACTTGTCTCCAACATGCTCCTTCGTCTTCAATACACCTTCGTCGATCCACGTGTTACCAATGATATGCTCCGGAGGCAGGACCCGCTTCAAAAACTCCAGCGAAGAGTTTACGGTAAGGTAAACCGCTCGCCTTGGGTTAACAATGGTCTTTACCATGTAAGACATCCAATGGGGGTACAGAATGGCAAAGTCCGTCTGGGATAAATGTGTTGATCCCTTGATGGTTAACATCCAACAGGGCGCGCCTCCGTCTGTGGCCTCTTTGACAACCTCACTCAATCTCTCGAAGTTCTCTGGCCAAAGCATGAATGCTTCAGAGTTGATGGTTAGGATCGGCTTTTGCAACGGTGACCGAACCACATCTCCGTGCTGGGGCGTCGCTTGTCCCCAGGCGTCGAGCAGGATGCCTTGGCCGATCCACGGAAACTGAGCACTCTGACGAACCATCTGTACAGTTGTTGCGCCACCAAAAGAGTGCCCCATTGCGGTGACATTCTGTAAGAGCAGCCTCTCTTCCCAGCTAGACCAATCGACACTTTCTAAACCCTTGGAACTAGACCCAACATTGCCCTTCTTCCTCAGATTACTCTTGTAGACCAAATCCCCTTGACCGCTATTAATCAACCCGAGAACATAATATGCTTCGTCGATTTCGGCCATTCGCATGTCAATCTGAGCATTTCTGAGCTCCATGTCCACTCCTCGATCATTGCGAGGCGATGTGTCCAGGGCATTGTCTTTAGGGAAGAGATAATCAACTTTATAGTAGCCTTTCGACTTCGTATTATCAATTTCCAGACCGTCCGCCAGCTTCCCGCTTGGCGGAATATTGACGTAAGACCGTGCACCGCTGCCATCTCGATGCTCCATGGCCACAACCACAAATCCATTGCTAGCCAGCTCCCCGCATACCGCGCTGCAGTACGTCCGCGAGCCCCCTAATCCATGGCTGAAGAAAATGACCGGGAATTTGGGGTCCACTTCCTCCGCCAACTTGCCCTGGCTATCGGCATCCGTAGCCGGCCCCTGGGACGCGGACCCGGGCGACGAGCTACCCGCTAGCCTGGCGTTCCGGAAGGCCGGCAGCTTCGTAAACATAGTCGTAGCCGCGATGTACGCCGTGACGGGCATGTACGGGACATTAAAAAACCGCGCGTAGCCCTTGCAGGTCAGCGTGCGCGGGCGGGGCAGCCACGTGGCGCGCGAGGGCTTCCTAGACTCGCTTGATACGGCAGCGTATGTAGATGGGTCGCAGGGGTAGTAGAGCGAGAAGAGCACGGTGTCCAGCCGCAGCATGTGCTGGTGGTTCCGCTTGATGTGCGAGAACGTCCGCGGCGCGCGCACCGCCACTTCGATCTCCATCGTGCCCACGCTGTAGCGGCCGCCGTAGTCCGGCAGTGTGTGGAAGAAGTGCTCTCTGAACTCGCGCGGTGGGCCTGGAGGGGGCCGCCGCCGTTGGCTGCTGCTCTGTTTTGGTTCCTGCTCCTCCATGATGGCGAGATAGGTGAGTGATGTATATTGGCTATGTACCTGACAATCGGGGGAGACTCGGTTGATTAAAGATGTCTCAACGTTTTATTCTTATGGACTGTAAGATTAGACAAAGGACCATCTTCGTCTGAGTCACGGAACTTCAAATCTTGAACAACTCATTCTTTTAGCAAACTTCAGGCGGAAGCATCAGATTTCTCGCGACTGTTTGGAAAAGTCCGGACGCTTAGCTCCGCCCCGGCGAACTGACGTCATCTTCCCGTAGCTATGGTAAGACTACATATCTGAAATCTCCCCAACATCGTCTCACGATCCCAGAGTCAGAACTCTGCTAGAGTCCTGAGTCGGAACCCCGAAAGAAGAAAATATCTTACTGCTCCCAGCTCGTTTCAACAATTACAATTGGTCTGAAACAGTATACTATTGCAAGCGTATTACCTAAGCCGTGACGACTATTGATCTACGTAGGTATCATTGCTACACGCTAGATAATAATAAGGTTTCGTTCCTGCATTTACCGTTCTACGCGTGGGTGTGCCTGGTTCCAGGTGTAAACGGGAGCCCCCGCTTGAAGTATATGTAAGTTCCCTCATCTGGCAATGGCACGACACCGGCCCACGGGTCACGGTGTTGTGACTTTGGCAGAAAACGGGTTGAAACTCTACAGAATACGTACGTGTGTTTTCAATTGCGTCAAACTCAACCGCGTTGTACATCGCCCCTCGTCAAGTATTACATGGTAGATGCGATCTCACGGCACATTGCATATCGATGACGGCGGAAGAACTCGGGGGGGGCTGGTATTGTCCAAAAAGAAAAAGAAATACATGAAGTCTTTTCTTCGGGCGGCTCGAAGAGTCGAAGAGGCGTAAACGCCACGCGCCAAATTGGAAACCTCCTGTCGGGTTTTTTCGAGAACCACGCCACGCCCCTGGATAAATTCGCACCCCCTACCTACCACACACTACCTATCAGCCCTCCTTCCTCCGCGGCTGCAGAAAGAAGGGCTGTCAGACGGGCAGCCATACGCATTCTCGAAGCCTTCAGCGTCGTATTCGCAACGTAAAAGAAACAACTGCCGCCGCCGACGACGGCCAGCTCGCTCGCTAGTCAGGCAGAGAGCTGTTTCCCCGGATTGATTCATCTCGGGCACGATAGAGCACCACCCACACCCCAGACCTACCTACCTCTACCTAATATCCATACCCATACCTGACACCCATTGATGCATTCGACTACATGCCCAGGTAATCTACGTACACATGTACGCGTGTACGACGCCAGGAACCGCATCAATCTCCCGCCAAGTTAATTGCACACCATCGGGACGCCCTCAGCAGCGCGGATGCAGCCGCCGACGACGTCGCAGCGAGGCCCGCTCGTCAATCGGCAGGCGAAATTCTGTCGACGCAGATAGACAGACAGGCAGGCAGGCTGCTTGACGGGCCAATACTAGAGCCCCTCGACGTCCAGCTCGGCCGCACGTGGGCGATGGCGAATCGCCGCGCTGCGAAGACGCGAGGATATGTATGCACCTATGACGCCCCTATTCGGCAGCACATCCGCGCACGCACGCAGACGCATGGAGGCGCCGCGTATATGCCTGCCTCCACATGTATATACATACCTAGGCATCATACCTATGGGACAGCGGGCTAGTATCTTGTCGGCCGCACGTCGGCGCCGTTTGGGTGGTTTTAGCCGGTATGTATGGATCAATAGATTCAGGTAGGTAAGTTAGGTAGGCAGGTAGAAGTGTGTGCATGTAAGTGTGTATGTAGCTGATGCTGAGTACGGTAGGTGGCGTATGTCGCTGGGAAGAAGACGAAGAAGGAGTTTGCTCCCTCTCGCCTCACGTTGCATTCCCATCCTCTGGCTCTCTGTCCAGACCCCTAAACATATCATAGCAAAAGATGGCATAGCATACGCGCTGACGTCGTTCCACGACGCCATCACCTCTTCCCAGGATCCGACGAGCAAAAGGGGGTCTAGAGTACGCCGACCTCCAGATCAGTCAGTCAGCTGAAGCTCCCGCCCACAATAGAGACATACGTGTATAATCCCGGGGATGCGATAGGCTCCTCTGCTTCCGCCTCAGCGCTTGCTCGGAGATTTATCGATAACGAGCTGTCATTATTCTCCTCCTCCGTGCCCGCCTCAACTGCGGCCTAGCTAGCTGGCTGGCAGGTATCATGGGGCTACGAAGCTTCGAAACGGGCCTCGGCTACGCAGCGTACCATTCCCTCAGCCCGCGCGTAGGGCAGGCAGCTTCGCAAAACTCACTCACCCGGTGGCGCCGCGGTCCAGGAACCGAACGGGGTCGCATCCTTGGCGAGCCGCGGAACGCAACGCGAGCGTACCTCCCTATTGCCCCTGGCGGAGTCTAGAAACTTTCTTTTCTTTCTGTTCTCTCGCGATAGATGTATGCGTTGAGAGATCTGATGTGGTTAGGTAGTAGTAGCATTCGAGCGTCGCACCTGCGCGGTGCTTGTGCTTGTGTAGTAGTGCAGTGCAGTCCGATGATGAGTGAATTCAATTAATTATAGCTACATAGTGATAGTTGTTGTCAATTAAATGAATGAAATCGACCCGTGCTTGGTTGTTTCTATTCCTGTCCCCGAGCTGCCGCCGCCGCAATGTGAGATATGATGGGATTCCGTAATAGAAATACCTACATGGGCGCGACGCCCTGCTTCGCGAGGTACTTGCTATTTTGGTGCTGTGCCAATATCCGAGAGAGAAGATATGAACCGGTCAGTCACGATGCCACAGGAGAGAGGGAGAGACGATTAATTAGGGGGCGTTCCGAGGATAAGGTTCTGGCTTTGCGCCATGTCCATGTCGAGAGAAGACGTCGAGAAAACGTGATCGGACGTGGATGCCAGATTGGTGCCCTCATCCTGTTTCCTACTTCCTGCTCGGATTCGTAGGTGGGCAACGCGAGACGAAGGGAAGCATATCCGACGGGGCCGGTGAATTAGGAACTTGTTTCCTTGAAATCGAGGTTCTAGGCGAATGGCGCGATGGTAATCGTGCAATGTGATCATCAGTCAGGCGAACGGGACATGAGCATCGTGAAGCATTTTTTCATTGCCAATTCCATCCCACGCGAGGCTAAGCTATAGACAGTACAGGCGGACGAGTCGTCCATGACCCTCATCTATTCCGCAAATCTATGTCTACCTCAAACACAAAACAACAAGGTGTGTGTTACTACTCCCAAGCCGCTGCCATTTTCCCCGTCTACCCCGTCTATACTACACTTAGAACTTGTAAACCTGGTCTTTCGAGTAGCCAAGATCCTTGAGGATGCCCGTGAGCTCGCCCTGATCCGACGGGCTGACCTTGTTGCCAGATATCGCCTGGTACAGGCCAGGAGGGCCGCACACGAACACCTTGATGTTCTCATTCTTAGGTTCAGGCAGGACCGTCTTCAGGAGTTCCTTGGTGATGAATCCCTTACCACCAGCCCAGTCCTTGGGCGGGTTGCCCAGAACGTAGAAGGCGCGGAAACGGTTCGGGTACGTGTTCTCGAGGTCCTCGAACTCGCGCTTCAGCAGGATGTCCTCCTCGGCAATGTTGCCGAAGATCAGCGTCACCTTCGTCTTGTCGTCGGGGTTCTTGAAGATGGCGCGGCACAGCTGGTACATGGGCGTGATTCCGGTGCCGCCGGCAACCAAGGCAATGTGGTCGTGCTTGTTCGTGGTCCAGGGGTACTTGGGCAGAGGACCCTTGAAATCAAGTCGCTGGCCAGGAACCAAGTTATGTATATGGGTAGACATGGGGCCGTTCGGGTACTTCTTAACAATGAGGTCAATGTAGCCCTGAGCGTCTATAAATCCACACCCAAATTAGCATTGTAGATTCGCGGGAGGCAGTTGATGCAGCATATCGACGAACCTTCGTCGCTTGTAGGAGTATACGGCCTCAAGACAGGCTTCTCTGCCCCTTCTTCCTTGAATTTGGTGAGAAGCGCACTGGCAACGTGCATTCCCGAGACCTGGTCATCCTCGGGAAGCTTGAATCGGAATTTCTTGGTGTTGTGGTTGATGTTCTCGACTTCCTTCAGGAGAAGCGAGATGAACCCTTGGTCTCCGCCAGTGAAGGCTACCTTGGGCTCGCCGCCGACTGCAGCCTTCACCTTGCTCTCGGCTTTTTGGCCGGCGGACGAGCTGAAGAAGTAGTAGCCGGCACCGGCAACGCCAGCAGCTCCGGCGGCGTACAAAAGAGGGTTCCCGGCGGGCTTCGCAGGCTCAGTAGCGTAGGTTCGTAAAAGAAGGTTCTGCCAATTGTCCGTCAGCCTTCGACAGGTCACCGGCGCAATTGAGTCTCGTAGTTGACGCTCCCGTTACTTAGCTCCGAGCTTACGCAGAGTTGCGCCAATTGCGCAATTGGTTACTTACTCGCTTTAACGGCTGAGCCGCTCGAATTGCTGATCTAGCGAACATTATTTTTACGGTTCGGAAGCGTAGGGGAAATGATAGAGGTATCAATTGAACGAGGAAAGTCGTTCTCTGAGGTTCGTGTAGATGTTGGAAATGGTAGAAAGAGACGAGACCAGCGTTGGAGCTCCACGCAGCCCACGGCAACTCCACCGGCAGCTCGGGCCAATCATTGGATCAGGGGGATGACGTCATCGCAAGTTATGGTGTGCTCTTTCCGCTGCGAAATCCCATTCAAAACTACATGTATTTATGTACTATAAAGGCAGTACGGAGTACATAGATGTAGCATCGGCACGCGAGCAAGATCCACAAGGCCGACCGCTTACAAATGCCAGACTCGGATTAAGACAGCTTCTTACGACAGTATGCTTAGAGCAACTCGCAACAACTACCAACAACTTAACTACCTCAAAACATACATTCAAAGCCTACCTAACTGCTGTACAACTTACACAACTAAGCCTCAATTCTGCACGCGTAATGAAGGATGTGAATGTCTACTTCTTGGCAGATAGTAGCATCGATTCCTAAGTGTTGCGAAATCGTTCATGGAGGTATCCCTTATTCCGCAGTGTCTCGTTAATCCGGTAAGCCTTCCAAGGTTGTTAGATGGCGATCTAGCAAAAATTACAACATTATATCTTATATCTTATATCTTATATCTTATATAAATAGCCCTGGGCATACTCTATTGTAAACGTCTTAGTCTCCACGATAGCCTGGTTCCCCGCAAGACTCTGATTGCTGCCATCCCTTTCCATCTTCCATCCTCCATTCCCCGTATTTCCTTGTATGGTGACGTGCCTCTCGACCTTTAGAGCCTCCTTCGGTATTATATCCAGCTCCGACTCTTCGCTGAATTTTGCATAATTGTTGCGGTTTGAACGGGGATAGCCGAAGTTAGAGGATTGGGCTGCCTTGTCGGATTGTGATAGTTCGCGAGGTAAGCCGAAGACGTTTGGCGCGATATGGTTAAGAAACTTGTGAAGCGTGGGCAATGCCGCGCACATCACGAAGAGATTAGCTTCGATACCACTGTTGATTATATTTCGTCAGCATTCGGAACCTTGGTGCGGAGGGGCGTTTTATGACTTACGTCCACATACTGATAGGCGCCGATATCCACGAGTTGTCTTTGTCGCCGAGGAAGCACATGAAGACACAACAACGTGCGACTGAGGTGACAAGAGTTCTTCTCACCGTCAGCATCATGTCTATCTGGGTGATGATCTAAGGGGACTTGGCTGATTACTTACGCAGTAGCAACAGTGAACACGAATACGACGCCAGCCTTCTGCCCCAACGGCATTTGAAACTGAACAGCCATGGTTATGGGTAGTATAAATAATACCACATCAGTGATAGCATTGACTATCGCAATTGCCATGTTTAGATGGGTGTTGCATTGGCCTCCCGTCACATGAATATCCCAGGACCTTTGTGGCGGGTTGCACACGAAAATCGTGCCAAAGAAGACTAAGGTGTAACAGGCCACTATTCCCATCGCTGCAAAAACTGCCATCTTAAACCCTTTCTGTGGCGACAGACGGAAGTAGGAAACTAATATGGATAGTTTGGCCCAACCTCCGCAGAGGACATGTGCAAAGGTCGATATCATGGAACACTTCCCCACCCGTCAAGTTAGCCCTCGTTACCCATGTCTAGCAACGACGTGCCTGGGAGAACAGAAACTCGCCTCACCATCATATAAGTCTTATATTTATGTGTTGAGATCTCCCATCCATGAACACCAACCGCCTTGACGCTCGCTTCGTCTAAACATTCCTGTCAGTTCCGAGCGATTCAACAATATGATCGAACTTACAGAGCACCGGTATTTGTGACAAGAGGGAAGCCAACTGCCAGACTCCTGTTAGTCTTCAAGAAATCCAGGCCGAAACCTAGGCTTTGCCCCGATCAACTATATGTCAACAATAGAGCGACTCACCCAGGACAGTATGAGAAAGACTGAAATATAACCGATTAGCTGCACACTGGATTCCTGCTACTGAAGGGTTCCTTACCATCATCAGAATGCAGTCCTTTCGAGATGATCATTTGAGTATACAATCTTTGGGCGACGAAAAGGAGAGCAAGAACACCCCCGATGGCAAAGGTGCAGTAGATCGGAGCATGATACTGCGTCTGGGGGTGATTAAAGTCCACGACGTATCCCTCGGGCGGTGGTAGGACAGTGGTTACCCTTTCCGTCACCGGATGATAGAACATTTCGATGTGTTCTAAGAGATTAAAAGGTAACAGATCATATTTAGTTGTAAGGTTTGGGCTTCATCAACAGTTATAAAGGAGTCTCCTTTATCATACATATTCATATCAAACCTAGATGGGCGAACGGTAAATGCCGTCCTCACCCACGTGGATAGACAAGTTCGTGATACACAACTTCGAGCACATGATTCATTCTCGAACATAGACCATAATCGAGGACGGCGGACGGCCATGTTGTTTACCGACATTGAGTCTTGGTATCGGCCAGCGGTGTTCATTGCCTATTGAAGAGTTGTGTTGTTGGGGAGATTAGCCATCAAGCCAACTTTATTAATATCTCTAATGGCCCTTTAACCTTGTCGAGTTGCATTTAGCTCGCGAATCTCTGGCCTGCGATTGGCCATCCAAACCGCCGGGTAGGACCGCGCGGTCCCTCAGGAATCACGACATCTAAGCCGTGATGCAGAGGGAGATTTGGAGGAAGCAAACTCTCCTTTCCTCTCCATTTAACACTTATCAGGGCCCCGATACCAAGCATCATTGCCCCAGTTGTCTCGAGCGGTGCCACAAAGACCGTCCACCGTCTCGGCGCCTGCGCCGTCCAAGGCTCACCCCTGAACGGCCGCGCCCCCGGCCCGTTTTGGTGGGCACCGAGATAGGCGCTCCTATCGACGATCCGTTGCGTGCGGGACTGGCAAAAAGGGGCAAAGTCGTACGACTCCAATCAGATAAAGGAGAGAGAGATATTGTGGTGATGTGTGTGGGTTGATGGTTGTATTGTGTATCTGTCTAATAGACCTACGGCTACGTGGGTATATATAAGGTGTACGTAGTGGATCCTATCATGTGACAGATATATACTCTGCAGCGAGCCGCTATGCCAAGCTTCCAACGAGATGTTTGCTCCTCGCAACAAATCACTCTTCTGCATATCCCTCCGCAAGACGGTATCCCTTGCAGGAAGCGCCCGAGAAAGTTTCAATGCATGCGGTTCCGAATCGGGCTGGTGAGCTAGCCGGTCCATACAGTCCCATTTCCGGCGACATGGTTGATCCCGACTGAGATATCGCAATCCTGGTCTTCGCGTGGCAGGCCTGCGAGATCGAGCCCGTGTCCTTTGTGTTTACATACTCGGTACTGTATCATATGAAGGTGACGCGTGAGACATGGCTGGTGAATTACAACTACGCCACCATCTAATCTTATCATCTGTTTCGTGCTTCGCATGAGAACCATGTTGCCTTCTCAATCGCTAGGAGAGAAGTCGAGGCTACATCGCGTTCCTACTCGTTATTGTAGACCCTGATAACATTATCTCAAGAGGGTGAAGATTTTAGATCGGACTGCTATTGAAGCTGCAGCACTCCCTCAATTTTATCTGTATGCGCTGGCTTCAAACGTATAATATGTCCGTACATAATGCCCTTGCGTATAACGTCGTGTCACTGGCAAGTTGCAAGGCTTACCATACCGCCTTACCTACGCAGTAGTGCACTTCAATGAGACAAGGTGTACTACCCGGGCACGACCAAGTATGAAGATCTCATTGATCCGTACTGGCGGCGCTCTTGCCATGATATATGCTGATTTTGGGCAACAGAGGATGCCTCCATGGCCGTACAAAGTCTTACCAGAACCTAGCTCATTAGACTGCCGGCGGCAGCCATGTGGCATTACCTCGAACGGTGTGACCTATGGTGTTACCATTGACTTTGATCCGGTCGTCACACTGGTACTACACCCGTGAATCCTGTTGGTCCTTCAAAAGACCCCTGAACTCCACGACGTACAATTCAGACTCTTCGAATCGCTTCGATCTCTCCAGGAAGCATTTATGGCCCTGCATATGAGATTATATTTCTGTATGGTGTTACTGGTTCCGGAGGTCGGGCGGCCAATACCGGTGTCAGGGGCTATATCACTGCCGGCGGCAACTCCTTTTACTCGACTTCTCACGCGTGGGTCTGTGACAACATCTGTAATCGATGACGAGCCGCTTGGGTCCCCTACAACGACAAGTTCCTAGACTTAGACAACTATGGAAAAGACGGCAATATCCTCACAATCCTTTTATTACCTTAGATAGCAGGGGCTGGGAGCGAGATAGAACGCTGATTCTCTGCGAGAGCTAGTAGACACCGCTGATGAATATCACCGTTGTTAGGTCTGAATTAGGACTGAAACTATTTAATTCACATTTAAAGGAAAAAGACCTCAGTCGCTCTAAAGGGCCAGCTTATTTCAAGTATGACCCAGACGGTGTGTTCCAAAAGTTGCGTATGTCTAGTTTCAAGACTTCAGTAGATTGAGCGCTTTTGGTTGTGCATGGAATAGGGGTAAATATCACATCCACGTAGGTAGTTTCCCTAACTCACAGGCTCTAGACAGGCTAAAGAAACTTGAAATAGATATTTATTTAACTGTATGGAGTTACCAGTGAAGTCAAAATTGAATATGTACTTGAACCTATTGATATTGTTAGGATAAGTGAGGTCTACCCATGCTCCTCGGCCCAGACAGTAATTGGGCAGTCTCCAGCCGACGCAACCCATTCCAATCATGTATTATAGTCTCTTGCATAGCTTCATTTTAGTGTACTTACACTATGTGCTTTCTCTCGCTATCTGTATTTCTTAATACCACCCTCGCCTATTTTCGCTTAGCCTCCGCAAGGGGGCTGAGGCAGTGCGCCGCGGCTACGGGCTTTCCCTATATTACTCAGGTACACTTCGTTAACCTTGCGTTTGCTGATTCCATGTCCTAGTCCATTAGGCAGATATGCAGTCGTCTGGAGGCAGGAGGGTCAATTCTTCGGTACTCATTGAAGACCCCTAGGCTTGAGTGTCTCTAGAATTCTCATGGAATGTATACACATAGGAACCAGCTCAGCATAGGATTTCCTGACTCCGATCTCCCTAAATATGGTCCATGGACCTATCCGGCTTAAAAGCGAAGATCAACTCCCAAATAAATGCAACATAGACACCCGCTTCCCAAACCTATATAACGCCAATCAGCCAAGGGATTCTTAATCCCCCTTAATCATGTCAGTCGTCAATTATATCATGTTCGGAACCACGTAAGGTACGCCGGTAAGAGCCGAACGAGGTCTACCATAGGGCTGACCCATCATGGCATTCATCTCATGGTGTTCTAGAAGCTTCAGATACTCCCTACCGAGCCGCCATCGCCCACCCAACCGCACAAGGCACTTTTTGATCGTCTCCAGGCTTGTTTCGGCGACGGGGTCGGCGCTCTGCTTCCAGGTCGCCGCAAACGTGGCGGCCGCGGCGTATATAGCATCGAGTACGAACGGCGGCGTCTTGACGAGGTCTTCGTCGAGGGTCGTGTAGGCGAACAGGTCCGCCGCGAAGTCGCGCACGTGCGCGGCCGTCTTCTTCAGCCCGTCCGCGGCCGCCATCTGCATCGACAGGTCGTCGTCCGTCCACAGCTGGTCGCGGACCCCGAGGGGGCCGGCCAGCCCGTCCGCGCCGTATGCGCCCAGCACCTTGATGATCGCGCTGAAGGTGAGACATCGTGCTCCGATGAGGGAGAAGTATGCGCTCGGCTGCGCCGCGAGGTCGGATTGTAGGCAGGTGCCCAGACCGTGCGCGGTCTCCGTAACGTTCGCGACTTCGTTGTAATCGGAGCGCTCGCCGTTGAGCTTGCGGATCTCGGCGCGCTGTGAGTGCCGCAGCATCTTGCCGACTACCAATGCGGCCTGGCATAGGCGGCCGAATGATGACTGGGACTGGGTGCGCGGGGACGAGACCGTGCTTTGGATTACCGAACTCATGTCGCCTGTATCCCAAGCGTCATCGTCCACGGGAAGGATCTCATTGGGTGATGGCTCGCCGCACAATGGACGCTTCTGCGAGCCGATAGACACCAATCGATCCATCACATAGACGGCCCACCAAGTCCTTCGGCGTTCTTCAGCCTCTATCCAAGTTCCCTGCTAAAAGGGTTAGCGACAAGCGACAGGCTGACACAACGTAGTCGAATGTGGTGAAGAGACTTTCAGGGGGTTTATTAGCACCTACCGGCCTGCCTAGTACGCCACTACACTCTTTATAGGACGGTAGACCAATGAAGTCAGAATATCTCACACACGATGCCACTGTCATCCAAGCTGCTGGATAGATGCCGTGGCCATACTCATATAGAGCTACCAAGAGTAGCGCTTGTAGATGGTGTATTGACACTGTGCCAACACTATCTAACAATGCTACAAATCTTTTCGAGGCTGTATAAAGATAATTTTCAGATGCTAGAAAACCACCTTGTGGCGACGATGCAACGAGCTTCATCGTTAGATATAGCAAAGCGACGTCGGCACCTGCATCCCATAATGGGTAAGGTGTGTTCATCTGTCTTTTAGATACTATGGGAAACCATGGGTGAATATCGCCGAAATACTCTATCATGGCTTGCTGGATTACGTCCCCATCTCCGATACATTGTAATATTTCCTAGCTAACATTAGCAAAAGACCTTGGAGAATACGAAAAACTTGAGATCATCGTATTCCATTGTACTTGTCTCTCGGAACGAGGAGCCCATATTTAGGGTCAGTCAAAGGCCAACTTCTACAAGCATGCCATTGTGTTGAACACGTTGTTCTGACCTTCGTTCATGTGTACTGTGGGGCCTGAAGGGAAACGAAAATACTTACTGAAGGCACATCAGAAACTGGCCTTGGAACTGATAGACCGGCTGATTTAAACAATGCCCTGTCTAGAAATAAAGCTGGTGGAAATGCACAGGGGCCGGTCTGCCACAGCGGTTCTCTGGGTAAAAGTTGCGGAGTAGGGGCGTGAGAAGGTGTGTCGCTGTGGGTGCTCAAGTGACTGAGACTAACTTCGGATCCGCCAGTAAGATTAAGTCGATTTTCTAATTCATAGAGCCTCTCTTGTAAGGCTACAAGGTCTTCAGCTTTGGGAATCGGGGGTGGTTCCGAATAATCGCACATGCGCGCCATTCTAGTACAAAGGCTGCATGATGGGAGGGCCTTGTCACATTTCCGCTTCTGCAGTCTATATGAGTTTCGCTGTCAACAACGTAGGTGACTAAGGCGACCAACTTGCTTTCGACACGAATAACATGCTTGGTTTGCCTTTGAGACGCTTGCGGCCGGCGGCCCCCCGATGGCGCCCGCATCGTGGGGAAAGAGTACCATTCGCGTCATTTTGGCGATCACGCGGAAGGTCGGAAGCGAAGCGTCGCTAAGGACTACTATCCCTTTGAAAGGAGATACTGCAGACAATTCTCACCCTCTAGAACCTATCGCCTATAAGATATACGAACTGACATTTATTTCAAGTTGCGGCTCAAATCAGGGTAAGACACAGACAGGAACAGAACAAAGAGAGAATAAAAAGGATCAGGCCAAGTGATGACAGGGGAGTGTTCATGTGCATTGGGACCCCTGGATCTTCTTTGCTAGTTAGAAAGTTCCGCTAACTACTTGGACTTCCAGCCGAGTTGTCTACTAGTCAGAAGTCAAGCAGCAAGACGTCTCGATCGACATAAAATGTTACTCGGGTATACCGCATCGCCCTGAGGCAGGAATGTTGATCTCTAGGCTGAAATGGCGGGCTTGGAAAGATAGGTGTGGACCTATGATTAAACTCGATACATATCATCCCTGTTCGAGAGCTACATAACCTCTAGGCTCTACAATCCGTACTCCGAAACTCTCTATTCTCAACTGATATTTCTCCATAAACAATGACACTTTATGTATGTACTTCTAACCCACACCATGTATGTATTAAGACATTAATTGAGGACTGCAGCACATGCAGAGAGGGAAAGTGTATGCGTATTCCTTACGAAATATAGGTGGATATTGTGGAAACAGATCAAGGGGCGGCCGAAAGGACGATTTGCGGAGATAGAGCTCACCCCCCTGACCCCTCAAGCTTCTCTGCTGTGCCGCTCTGTCGGGATTCCACTTATAAGGTTATAGGGTTATGTAAGACTTCCTCAGGCCAGCAGCCACTGATTTAATATGTTGCGCTATCTCTAATAGCCTACGAACGATATTGTAGTAGTAACAGAACTAAATACGGCCAGTTTTTTCCAAAAGACAAAAGTTTTACTGCTATATAGAGCTTGAATTATATACTTGATTATATAAAAAGTATATAGGTCTAATAATTTAGATCCGTGGGTCGCTTGGTGCCACGCCATTGCGCTGTACTGCCCGAAATTCATTGACGGTTTGCATAGTCATCAAGCCATTGTAAGATGCTTACAGCCAACGTCCAAATGCAGCCCCAATGTGGGGACCAGAAGACGCAGAAGCGGGAGGTTGGCACGTGGAAAAGAATGAAAACCCTGACATATTGTAGACATAAATAGACAAGGCTGCCTTTTGAAACAGTGGGCTGAAGTAGCAGCGGTGTTTTGAGTTTCTGATGCTTGCTGTCCGTAAATCAATAAGTCGTTGGACCAAGTTGACTATTTGATTGGGTATGTTGCATGTTACATACATAGTATCAGTAGTCTAGTGGCACCATTTCGGCCAGCTGTATCTTGGGTTTCTTTTCGAATTATCTCATTGGCTTCATTGGTTTGCTCGATTGTGGCAGGACAGCTTTAATGCCAGCCAGGTAGCCAGGCAGGGAGGGGCATCAACTTCTTGAACCGTGATGAGCAACTTGCTACGTATGTGCACCAATCGATAGGCTCAGAAGCTTCTAAGTAACCAGGTTGGGATATAAGGAACACGACCATCAATTGGTCTGATCACACACAGCTTTCTCTGATGCAGGATTTAGTCAAGCACCAAGGCTAGACGTCCTTCCAATTGTCGTTAGGCGAGTCTGATCTGCAGACTGCCGATGAATTAACTAGCATACGAGAAGGATATCCTCACCGCAATGGTGGGATGAGAAAGGAGGAGAAGCCAAACAGAAATCAAAGCTGCCGACTACCGGATCACGTGCCGGGATCCCATAGACTCAGCCCATACGTTATATATTATTATATACTACCGAAGAGAATGGTTGCCGAGCCAGTCTGCCTTGTTAACGTGGGGCTTACACATTGCGCCATACGTGCAGTATACACGTAGGTCTGCCCTTGAAATGATGTTTCGATATTCTGAAATCATGTGTTCCTCATGCGGGATTTGAATAGAAAATGCCTCTTTTATGAGACCATTAGCTATATCTTGACATCGGTTCAGGTCATAGCATGAAGGCCTTTTTTGCATGGGGAAATTATTATTATAGGAGCTCATTTGTACTGCAGATACCTCCGCTCTTTAGCTTCCGTCGTCGATCTCGAGATCTAGTAAACGAGATCGTTCGGCGCTTTTGGAGAAAAGGAGTAAACGGAAGTAAAGTTGATCCGTTCCTGCGTCAGACTGATTGCCAAGCAATGCGGGAAATTGAACATTATGCAAAGTTGCTGGTGGCCAATAGGCGCACGAAGTTCCCCTTATGATCCTTGTCCATAGATCAGACGTTCAGGGAATCAGAAAGCAGAGGTTGAGACCTTACTATGTAAATTGTAGTAGTAGCGAAGGTGAAGCATCTTAGAATACTGCGAGCTGAATGAGACCACGAAGAACTAAAAGGTTATTCTGGTCATCACGGCTTCTGTTGAGCCATGACCTACGCCGTGCGGTGATAAAACGTGATATTCAAGCTATCTGATCGATCTTCCAGCGAGTCAACTGGCAAGCATAATTCGACAGCCGGGGCTTTGCTAGTCGCGCTGCGTCACAGATATTGTTCCGGTCTATGCGATACGGACCGGAAAGCCCAGGTTGCGTTGTTCGATGGCAGATCCCTCCACCAGGAGCATGAGAGACGTCGGCAGTAGTAGTGCTCGATCATCGAGGGTTCGCGCTCAACCCTCATCAGGAGCCTCGAGAAACTCATCGGCCAGGACATCTTCCGTGTATAATAATGATTATTTGCAGTCTCCAGCTTACCAGGCTCAATATGGCCCCAATGCCCCTAACTACGGGTCACTTGGGTTGCGATCCACCGCCTCCCGTTTCTCCTTAAACGAGCAATTCGCCGCCACTCGAAGCGAATATGAGTTTGGATATGACGATGCATCTTCAATACTAGAACGAAGCACCATTACATCACAGCCCCTTGGCGAGCTTACTGCTGAGAGCACAGCTGGTCCCAACACGGTACCAACAAATGCAGAATCCGCGGTTATTGTAGACTTCTATGAAATCTTGTGTCTACCACATCATGCATCATCTCAACACATCCGCCAAGCATATTTTCGTCTATTTACATTGCTGCACCCGGACGTGCAGCCGGCCAACTTTCGCCACGTGGCCGAGCATTATTTTGCGGCCATCCAGATCGCTTTTGAAACCCTCATTGATCCCTACCAGCGTCTACAGTACGATCTGGGCTATGAACAGGCCTGGTATCACGAGGTTTTTGTAGATAGCGAAACACTGGATGATGGCTACCGGCGTCGAATACCACTATTGATCGATGGTGACTTTGATACTTGGGAACTCGGCGCCAGGATCGATGCGCAGGAGATATATAAGCAGTCAAAACACGGTTCCCGGCAGGGATACCGAAGATTAAAGCCGATAGACTTTGAAATGAGCCGTTCCTTCTCGGTACAGCTACCGGAGGTCAACCATGTGTTCAAATGCGATGGTCGCATCACTGAGATATTCAACCTTAGCAAGCTTCTAGGAAGGAAGAAAAACAGCATTGCTAATCGTATGAGTGGACTGGATAGTCATGAGGGGTATTTATGGAATCATGTAGCGAATGGTAACATCCTAACTATCCGGGCATCTGTCTACGGCTTTCTCCAAAGCATTTCCTCGTTACCTTTTCCAGTCCTGTTTGACCATTATCAGCCAAGCTTTCCTGCTCCTCCTTTCAGAGATCGGTCCACTCATCTTCAAGATGGACATTTATACCCCAAAATCACCGTTAAGCTACAGCACCGCTTGCTTGGGTCGGGAGCAAGTACGGGGCACAGCAAACAAAGTTATCCGTTCCCTGGCTCTGCACGAGGGCACGGCACAGCTCTTGTGGAACTCGAATCGGATGTGCTTCCCGACCCTGCAGTAGGTGTTCGGATATCGAAGAGTTTCGTTCTACCCTACGACAGCCATGCGAGTTTAATTCAACTTGCGGCCAAGTCAGCCCTATGGAACAGGCGGGCGCCCATGATCCAGTCGACCCTACAACGTCCAACTGCCGGGGGCATGCTGTTCTGCAGCGTGGACAGCGGGGACTGGCGAGTGCATGCAGAGAAGACCTGCCGCTTCTTCTCTGACTTCTCCAAGATCAACAGGAGCTTTCTTAGTCTAGATACGCCACTCCACAGATCCCCCAAAGTAGAACTAGCGTACAAATTCCAGAGCTCGGCTTTCAACCCAAATAGCGGGTTGTTATCAGATCGCCCTGTTGATCATGGTCTACGCGGTCTGGACTGGGACCTCGATCACAGGAGACAAGGGTCATGGACCATTTCAGCTACTGCAGAGCCGAAGTACCAAAGCAGTTCACTCAAGTACGCTTACGATATTGGCCTACAGTCACCTCCAGCTGTAGCCAAGAATGCAACTACAGGGGTGAGTGGTTCAGTCGGCCGACGAGTCCGCGTTGAAGCTGAGCTATCCTCAAATTCCTTCTGGTCAAGCTACCTTGCGCTACGGTGCTTGAAAAGAGTCGGGCGTTTCTCGAAATTAGGCTTCGAGTTAGGGCTCAGTACATATTCATTACACCTATCGCTATACTGGTCACGCCTTGGTCAGCGCCTCAGCTTGCCCTTCCTGATGTGTTCCAGAGCCAACCTGAACACTAGAATCCTGTTCTGGACTACATTCGTCCCTTTTGCCAGTCTTGCAGCGTGGGAGTTTTGGGGTCGCTTTATAGCACATCATCGCCGCCGTCGGCGCCAGCAGCTCGACACACAGGATACGCCATCTGACTCCAGTAACGATGTCCAGAGGCGTGCCGAGGCCGATCAGCTCACATCGCTAATGACGGCTGGTGCCCAGACCAGGCAAAAGGGCGAGTACTTGGAGAGCGGCCTCGTCATCCTGAGCGCCAAGTACGGTGTGAAAGCGCGGGACAACAGCAACGCATGGGGTGTCGAGGAGGTTGCGGACGTGACGGTGGCCGTCGCAGCGCTCGTAGACCACGGTCGCCTATGCATTCCTCGAGGGGTATGCAAGAGCAATCTTCTGGGCTTTTGGGACCCTGCACCGTCAGAGGAGAAGACGCTTCATGTGAGGTACTCATACGGGGGCAGGGAGGCCACAGTCGAGGTTACTGGCGACGACGAAGAGTTGATCTTGCCCACTACTTGACTAGTTGAAAAACGTTATATGATCTTGATGCATTGCTGTACAGAGCGTATGCCCTTTGATGATGATACCTATAAACCTACCTAGTAATAGCCGATAAAGCCCCCTCCAACGTCTAACTTTAAGGTTTCATTAGCTGTGACAGGGTTTATTGAATCTCAGATCGCTTCAATCCGGATCCTTCATATGTATGGATTACTATCGTTAGATACACTGTAGGACAGCTGCAGAACCCTTCCCATTTATGGGACCCATCAGAACGGACTGCCGCCGGCTACATCTCACTTGGGTCATCTTATGAGCTCTCTTAAGATACATTTTTGTACGTCATGCATTCAGTTGTAATATGTGTGCATTACTCTAGCTACACAATATGCTATAGCTTGCGCCATTCGTCTCTCTTGTCTATTGGCTCTTCCCTGCAATCTTTGTTGTCTTCCTCTTCAATCAAAGAACCATTGACTTCTAAGAGCGAGGGGTCTCTGAGCTCCTTGCAGGCATCTCCCTATAGAAACGCCTCTATCCTCCAAGAGTTGAAAAGGGACGTTTATTAGAAAACCGTTACGATCCTCCATGAGTGGTACCCTCATCCTCCATAAGTTGAAACGCCACGTCCATTGAGAAGCCGTTGCAATTCTCCATGAGTTGTACAATGCTTGGATGAAATCTGTAGCTCGAGAGTCTGATCCCAACATACTAAGCCAAGAGAGATCGGAGCAGATCACCCTTCGCTATGTTGGAGTATATGTAACGAATAGGGGCCACAAGGTCCTCGAGAGACTGGTAATAATCCACCCAGGCTAGGAGTGTCCGATGTAGTTTATAAAGCACAAGTTTTTGAAGGGGTCGCATATCATACTTGTTGGCAGTATCATATAGTTGTATGTGGGCAAGGAATACCTTCGAATTGTCTAGGTTTGCGACTTCCATTTTCTCGGGGAAAAATACGAGAGGATAGAAGCTCGGTTTGGGATGTAGATCCAGGAATCTTTGTACGACCATCTTGTGATGTCTCCATTCAGGAAAAGCCTCTTCCATACATTCTCCTTTGCGTGACCATTCTCTCTTCCCATCGGCTTCTAGGTCGCTGATTTTGAAAGCAGAAGGTGCACTTCGGGGATGACCTTCGGGGGTTGTGTAGTCGCCAGAGTAAGCGAATTCGGCGAGCCGAACGAAGGTATCTGCGTCTATATCATCCCAAACAACTTCGCCTTGATGGGCAATACTCGTGAGTCTATCAATCAGTGTATTTAGAGATTCTGAAAGCTGACGAAGCGCGTGCTCGTGGACAGTAAATTCTCGCTTGTCTGGTCCCACAAGGAAGCGCAACCGCGCTCCTGTTATGATACTAGAGAACGTCAGTGTTGTGTTTCGCTTCAATTTAAATGCAAAGCTTACCGCGCAAATGGCTAATCCATCTTAAGGCTTCAGTCTGGTGCTTATGACTTGTAGGTAGATGAAGAGAAATCCAGCTCGAATTCAGACCGTGTATCCGCAGAGGAAGTCTATTTAGCTTAGAACATGTTTCCGACAGAATAATAAGTTGGGAGCAAACACCAACAGATCTGCAATTGCCCGTAGCTATGATGCGACCTATGCAACAACAAGGCATGTAATTTTAACTATTCCTTGACAATTCAGAACGATCTCGCCATGATATCATACGGAAGAATTCAACCAGGACTGATATATGAGGATAGGGGTATAAAGGACAAGATATCACAGTGGAGGACATTCTTCCATCAGCATACCCTACTAATTGTATAAAATGGTAGCACCTGCTTTGGCTCCAGCGGGAGAGTCGTCAAAATAGTCCCACAACCATACCAAAGCAACACCAACAATATGGATTCGATTTATACAACAACCGGTGGTTTTCAAGTAAAGGTCCAGTAGCTAGATACCACACTTCCCCTCACTCAAACGCCGCTATCAAACGCCGTGAAATACACTCATTTCAAACGGCGCCGTTAGCGGCTATCCGGAACACTTCCAACGGCACGCACTCATTCAACGCCGTCAGCCGAATCGACCCACACGCTTTTTACGTCACTGTCAAACAGGACGCCAACCAACTGCCACGGAACAAATGACATAAAAGAGATTCCCCGATAAGCCAGCTGAGGCGAAGTTCCGGTAGCTATACGCTGGAGACGTACCTGGAGGATCTGAAGGTCAGGAGACTGGAGGTCGCCGGTACCAACGAGAGCATTGGGCTTCCTGTTAAACCCCGGTTCTATGATACATTGGATAGGGATATGAAGGACAATATATCACAATGGATGACATCCTTCCAGCAGCATGCCCTACTACTTGTATCAAGAACACCTACAAATCAAAGGTCAGAATATTTACTTGCTACATTCAACTTTTTCCGGGTATGTACGGTTAACCAATATAAGTGTATAAGATAGAAGCCCTAGATAAACCATTATACGAAATATGCCGACAGGGTTGTCGTAAGATAACATAATGCCTATATTCCTAAACATTTTTGGATGTGCAAAGCCATATCGGTGCTTTAATTCACATGGTATGGCAATACATCGCAGATTTTCGCAAAAGTACCTGTTCCAGTCGTTTTTACGGTCAATATTGAAGATGCAATTGACATAAGTCCAATACTACACTGTGGTATAAACTATTCCAGGTCCTAATAGAATCTTCATCGTATGCCGTATTTCGTCCTGAATCTTGCCATCTGGAATTTCCGTATCCTCTCTATTCCAAGACCTCCATCGCTCTCAGGGTTTCAAGGACTAGCTCTGAGGACATCTTGAACATGGTACGAGCTTCGTAAGACCCAGTCCAGTCAAGGCAGAGAAGGTGTAGACCTAGCACGCCTCTAATTTTATCTCTTTCTCTCGTGTTCTCCATTATGTATTCCACAACTGGGATCAGATCATGATATACTCTCCCCAATGGCACATAAAACAGAGTATTGCGCATCTTTCGAAGTGCATCAGCCCTCAAGAGCTGGATATCATCTAGTGTGTCAAAAACATGCTGTGTTAGCTTCTCAAGGCCATCGTTCTAGAAAAGAACCACGTATGTATCCCACTTACTGCTATAAGTTAGCTGCCACAGAAAAAGATACTCAAGAGGTTACTCGGAAAAGCGAGACTTGATAGTCTCAAAACGACATAATTTCATACATACCATCGAGCTGCCAGGACGTACATCTTGGCCAAATACTCAAGCCGCCTGAGATAGCCGAGATACTTGCCAGGTGTGGGTTGGTCGAAGGGAGAGTATGCACAGGCTGCATCACGGAGAGTCTCCAAGACGATATGAGGAATTTTAGACCTTGATGTTCGCAGACTCGAGGTCGAAAGGCACACCTAATAATCCTTCCCATAATTGTGTAAGGAATCGTCAATGAGAGAGGGTTCCGGTACATCAAAATCGCCCAAGTAGGCGAATCGTCGCAGTCCTTCGAAGACCGGTACCTCGACATCGGACCAAATTGCTTGTTTCGTAGTAGCCTCACTCCACCCGCCGGTTATGAGAGTTTCGAAGTATTGGGCTAGTCGGATAAAGACCGCTTGATGGACAACGAACTCAGTGGCGGTTGGTCCAACCAGAAAGATAAACCTAGTGTCGGAATCGCTGTGCCACGTCAGTGACTTCAATTAACTAATTGCATGCGAGAATCAAGTGACTTACCGTTCTGAAGGAATTGAATCCATGTTGATCTTGTGCGGTATTACGCAGCAGTGCGATGTGGAAAGGAATCCAAATGAATGATGTTAAGATAATTGTCATATGTGGTATTGGAAAACACTCACAGCTCAGACAGAGACCTATAACAGAATAAAAGTATCCCGTGCAAAAGGTCCAAACATGTTAGATATGATCCGAATCCTAAACCCAGAATGAGGTCACCATTAGGACGCAAATGTCCAAGAGATAAGTAATTGTAAGACGCTACGACACAACAACTGCTTCCTTCCTTGATATTTAGGTAATTAAATGCGTCGAGTGTGGCTGCAACGGCTATTCCAGAGTAGATGGAAGAGAAAAGAATGACTTGTATCATAGTCGAGTCATCCCTGGTATGCCCTTTAAGTCCTTCGAGTCACGCTTGCCTCCACCTATATTTTTTCCTGGAAGCACTAGCATAGACCGTAGGTAGGTAGTTACTCTTCCATTACATTTGATTCACATTCGGACAGTACAATCTTAAAGCGATCCCTACGCCATCGTTTTCTCCCCTAGCGTGACGATGAAAACCTTGGAGAGCACCGAGTTCAACCGTTTAAAACTAACCGGCCTCGATAGCCTTCCAGCTAGTATGGTTTCCAGGGTGTTCCTGACTAACCTATGTTACGAGTGCGACTCTGTGTATAAATATATCAAGAACTATCCTTCAATACTGGAGTCTTAAGGGTCACTGTAGCCTCAACAAGAGTCATAGGACCACTGACAATTGGACTTTTACTGAATTCATTCATTCCCACCAGTCTTTATGTTCGTGGATATTTCAAAATTCTTAAACCGGTGACATCTAGGTTTACTCTCCGATAGGAAGTAATGCCAAATGCTGATTGATCTTCCTGGCCAATTAAACCTCGAGCAGAGTTCTAGTTACTCCGATGGCGTCTGCTTCACTGGAATAAGTTCTAAAAACTGAGAAAGACGGTTCTTGTGTTTATCTCGGCAAGTACAACTTAAGTATAATCACGCCAACGATAATAGAGGATAAGCAAGATTGAATGAGATATTAGCACATATACGAGATGGCTTTAATTCCCCTTTTCACAGTTTGTAGAAACCTTACTTGACTCGTGCTATGATAGCCCCTACCTCCCACAGTTACGAGTCGCACACACAGTGTTCTCGTGAATATATCGAATCAAACCCCCCTCGACCCTGATGAAGTTGGTGCTGGGTGTGCCGTCGGGCTTCGTAGTCTCAATGAACGGAAAGTCGTTGAAGATGTCAAGCCCGCCCACCTCCTCATCAATGACGTAGCGGCGGTTCGTGATAGTAAAATCTACCGGGAACACGGGCATGTAGCAGGTGTTGGCCGTCGGGCTTGCGCCCCCGGTGTACGAGCCACCCTCGAGCCGGGCGCACGGCGTGCCATACGGAACCTTAACGTTGCCGTCGGACCAACTGTCGAGGTAGGCGTCGCCGGCGGCCTGGATGACTTCGCGGGTGTCCCGCTGATCCTCTGGGATGGGATCCCACTTCTCCTGCTGGTTCCAGTAGAGGTGCCCCGTAGCATTGAAGGCCCAATCGCCGCTGTCCGCGACTACCGATTGAATAGTCGTGATCTTGTCGTCTGTGAAGATCATTCGCGTGTGGATGACATATGGATGTTCATTGGTAGCTGCCGATATCTCCGTGAATGTGGCGCATTGGGTAGTGTCATGGAGACTGCGGTTGAAGTCGATAGTGACAGGCTGGCTCAGAACACCGGTCGTGATATCCACTGGTGCATCATTTTCAATATAGCTGACATCACTAGACAGTATAGAGATTGCCGGCTCTCCGGCGGCTTGTGCTTGAAGGTATGCCGCCGTAGCCTCCTGCAGCAATTCCCGGCTGCATGCTGCTGTGGCTTTGGAGGCCAGGCCAACGAATGCTAATAGAACTGAATAAATCATAACGCGTTTCTTGTTTAGATTGGTTCAAAAGGACAAGCGTTTTTCTCTCTCCCTAGTCTAGTTATTATATCTTCAAGGCCCTCACTTTATTCTTCATGAAGCAAAGCCGGAAAATGAGGGGCTTTTGAACTTTGCCCCCGGCCGATACTCCCCGTTTAAAGTGTTGTGGTATTTGCAAAAGACACGGGTGTACTGCTTTTAGTGTTGTATATGGGCTAGAACATGTGTGTCTGAGATTTAGCCGTGATATCTGGAGATTGCCGGGCTTTGAACCGGGTGATCGTCATTGGCAGGATACTATACTCAAGCACCATCGGAACTGTGCACGATCGCTAGTCTATTTACCGGCAGGTTTTTTCTTGTTCGCTATGCAATGACAATCTCGTGATGTTCTCTCTAGAGACTATCATATAGCCTTACCATAAATCATCACCATCCGCACCATATCGAGAGTGGAAGTTAAAGTCTACGGCAATGCTAGCATTGCTGGAATCAAAAACAGGAAAACGCATCATTTATACTTGGCAAATGAGCAAACCGAAAAATCTCAGTAACAAGTAAAGCTAAATTCAATCATAACGCCGACGCTAGCTGTCAATTCTAGCAGCTACTAGTATTTTATTAGTTGGATGATTCAATGGATTCTTTGCTTAAATATTAATGGTAAATTATGGGATCCTATAAATACTATATAAATCATTCACTAGCATCATCTGCGTATCCGAAGAAACGCATGGTACGGTAGGATGCCTGAATAGAAATGGATCGCGAGTAGGTAATATGAGAGAGTGATCGGACTCAGTTAGGGAACGTTCTATACTCCTAAACCTTTACGAGAACTCGCTAAACCTAGATTCCTCTCGATATCACGTACGACAGTACTTACAAAAGGGATCAGTCCAACGACCGACGCTATTGGCGTCATAACGGTGCAGCCATACGATTTCGGTGATGTATACTGTTGTAGAATAGAATTGAGATTTATTAAATCTTGAAGTCATATTACTTCATGAACTGAAAGCTTGAGATCAAGTTTATATATCGTTTGGCATGCATGCAGCATGCTAGGTAGGGAGTGGCGAGTGAACTGTCACGTTTGTAGATGACTAAGGCCTTGAGTATTCACCATGTTATAATAGACGCAGGTTATGAGTTTTATAGTAGTTGTTATTAGGAACATATCATCATTGGAGTCTCTTGGGGTGATAGCCCCCTATTATATAGTCACCTGGATAACAAGTCACCCTATATCCGACACACCATAAGCCAATACGATTGAAAGCTTCATCATAATGAGCTGGGTTACAATTAAAGAATATTATATATTAAAGTTATATTATTAATACACGCTCCTTGTTTTAAACTCTAAGTCTAAATGTATCTAGAATGTAGAATATCAGAGGTTAGGCGACCCACATGCTACACCATAGTAGTATACATCCCCCAAGAGTTCTAGATACACCTAGACTTAGACTTTACAACAATCCACGGGTATTCATCCTATATCTTTGATGACAGGCGGCGGCCATTTATAAGTTACTCGTTACTGTGATTAGCCTCGTCCCTATAGATGAATCTCAACATGAGCCCCTTATAGTTCAAAATCATCTAGTATAGTTTGAAATTACAAAAGAGGCGTGGCGGATCTGGTTGTAATTACCACACTCCTAGACCTGCTGCTTGGATATAACTTTGTAATATTTCAGCAAACATAGGTTTGAGGCGTCGCTAGGCGTAGTCGTCTGAAACTCTTCTAAGTTGTGTAATACACATTCCAATTTGATTATTCAAATTCTACGTGGCGCTAAAACCTATTGATAGAATTCCAAAGCCAGTTTCTTTGTGCTAAATTACTACTTGTTGATTTAATTAGTGGCTGCCCTCATGATGACCTTAAGCAGCATGCTATGTATCTTCTTGTTGCATGACATGGTATGCATCCTGTGCCCACTGTCTGGTCAGATCATTCAATTTCTCGTCTGCAGCACACTGCTGGAAGCGCATGGCCCAGCAATCCCAGCGATCTCCATTCCAATTGTCAGGGCCATTGTAGAAAATTTCGTCCCCTCTATCGCGTATCGTCTTATCATTAAAGAGGAGACTTTGGTTCCGGCGGCAGTACTCTTTGAGGCGTTTACCAGCAATGATGATATAAGCTGCAGTTGCTGGGATATTATGGTTCAGACTTCCCAGACTGCGTGGCACCTCGAGGATTTTTCGCAGCATGATTAAGGCCGTGAAAAAATAACGAAAAGAAGCCCCATCCTTGCCTTTGTCTGCCAACGCCGATAACCACGCGGCAAGAAAGCCATGCATGTTTCTCCATTCGATACTGTCCAGTTGATGGTGCAATAGAGTTGGTCTCTCTATATCCTGTGTGTTAAACATCTCACCCCATTGTCCCATGAAAGACGGTAGGTTGCACCAGTAAGGATCTTCCTCGCCAGCGGGATCAGGTTGCTTCGTGATTTCGAAGAGAAGGTCTATGAGGCGTTGTTGCATTGCGTGTCCCGGTGGTATCTCTAGTGCTTTACCAAGGAACACTGAGAAAAGCAGGTTTGTGTAGGCATGGAGCACATCCTGCATCCATCTTGCTGGATCTGTGTGATACCACTCAGAGGGCTTCTGAGGGAGAAGCTCTTTCTAGACCTCAATCGAAGGTGGCGCCCATCTCGCTGGATCCGTAACATATAGCGCGACATCGGTTGGTGAAGCCGTGGGGTCCTGCAAATATTGGTTGATAACGTCGTTAAGGGGCTTGAGGATGGATAACTGGCCCGAGTCGGGGGGAATGTCAAGAAGTTGCAGGGCCATGATGAATAGCAAGTCTACCGAGGGAGAATTTGGAAATGAAGATCACAGCATGTCTAATGTAGAGAAAATGATAGGAAAGTGGCATTGTGCAAACTAAATAAACATGTGGGATGTAGCATTGTGCAACCTACGCAAACATATGACGTGTGGCAGGTGCGGCAGGTGTGGCAGGCGAATCCAAAGATACATCATATTTGCACAGGGGAAACAGTCCGTCTTATAACCAACCACCACACAGATGTCATATCACCACATCGTCACCTCCACCGCCTCCGCCACCAAGTAATTTTTCTTCCATCAATACCGGCATCGACAAGTTCACTCCAAAGGCTGGCTATTCCAGACCATTACCTATTCCGCAAATGGAAGAGGCCTTTGTGTTCGAGTAAGTTGTGCTTTCTAGATTACAAGGTACTAAATCTGATGACCTTATGATTCCGAATGAATAGGGTTGTTGCATGATCTTGTCTAGACTTATACATGGGAGTCCCATGGGACTCCCACCAATTCCTATAGGAAGTGATGGGACTCCTATATAAGTCCCACGCTAGTAGTAGGACTCTCACGAAATTTCCTTTTTATTATATATTCCTATAGGACTTCTATAAGAAATATATATATATTAATAAAATAAATGGGACTTCGAAATAATTATAAAATAATTAACTAAAACTTATATATTAATATAAATTAGCAAATATTTAAATGCTTATATTAATAAATAATAAAAATATTTATATAAAGTTTTATATCTTAAACGCTAGTATTTTTTAAAAACTAAATGTTATTAAATTATTACTTTAATTAAACTATAGAAAATTATTTTTTTATAGTTTTAAATTATTAATTTTTTTTTTATATTTTTTGGTTTTTTAAAGCTTATCGAATTAGTATAGCCTAATATTATTTTAGAGCCGTTTTTTTTTATACCGCCCGATTTTTTCGAGCTATTTTTTTACGGTATATCTATTATTTTAGTAAATTAGATATATAATTTTTTAATTATATTTTTTATAAAGTTAAAAAATAATTAATAACTATTTTTATTAAAGTTATATTTTTAATTTATAATATAATTTAATTAGTATAAATATAAATTAAATTAAATATTAAAAATTTATTAAATTATTTTATAATTATTTTATTAATAACTATATTTTTTATTATTTCTGTTATAATAGATTTAGCTGTTTTTTAAAAGCTAAATATAGTAAAAGCTTATTATTTATATTTTATATTAAATTATTAAAAAACTTCCCGGACAAATTATTAAAAGGCAGCTTTAAAAATTAAAAAGTCGGTACTTTTTTAATAATAATAAATTTTATATAAAATAACAACTATAATTAAATTAGTAAAATAATTATAAAATAATTTTTTTATATACTTTTTAGCTTTTATTTACGTATTTTTAGTTATTGCGCGTTAGACGTACTAAAAGTAGGAGTCTTTTTTTTATCTACTTTTAAGGTTTTTTTTTAATTAATAAAATAGGTATTTTACGAGCTATAATTTTACGGCTTTTTTTATTTACAGTAAATTAAACTCTTTTAAGCTTAAGGTCGGTATTTTTTCCTTTTAAAAATAATAGATTTATATTAATATATCGCTATTTTTTCTCGGTAAAGTTTTTAATAATTATAATAGCAACTTTATTATCTATATTTATTTTTTTATTATTCTCGTTATTTTTGTTATTATTATTAGTTTTATAATTAAATACTGTTTTATTATATTTATTCCGGTTATTATTTTAAAAAATAGGATTAAAATTATTATCCGAGTTTAATATAATCTAGAATTTTTTATTATAATATCGATTGTTATTATTATTTTTATTTATAAAATTATCGGCATTACTATTTTTATTTATAAAGTTATCGGCATTATTATTTTTATTAATCAAATTATCGGTATTATTATTTTTATTTATAAGGTTATCGGCATTAGTATTTTTATTTCTAGAATTATTATTATTTATTTCGGTATTATTATCGGCGTTATTTTTAATTATACCCTAATTTTTTACAAATAGTTATTTTTAAATTTAATTATCGATTTTTAATATTAAAATTAATACTTTTTAATTATTAAGCTAAAGTTAAAGCTAAGGCTAGACTATATTTTTTTTTAATGTAAAATTTATAACTCGCGAAAATTTACGCTTTTTTTATAAAGCCTATTAATATCTAATTATTTTATAATTATTTTATTATTTTATTAAAAGGTCTGGATTACTACTATTAATAGTTTCTTTATTTATTATTACATTTATAGATTTAATAGTATCGGTATTTTATATTATAAAAAATAAGTATATAATTATTTATTAATTATTTAAAGGCATTTATTTTAGCCTAATTAGTGGTGGAAATCGGACTTTTAGACTGGGAATTATTTAATAATATATATTAAGATTTAGTTCCGGCGTTAAATTTTAAGTTATTTATTTATAATAGTTAGCAAATAATTACTAGCTAAATATTTCGTTTTATACTTTAAGCTAACAGTTATTTATAAGTAGTTTTTAAATAATATAGTCGGTTTAATATAAATAAATATATAATTAAAGGTCGATTATTTTATAATTATTTCGATTAGTAAAGTAAATTTAATTAAAAACGACTATAAGAAATAATAGAAATAATAAAAGTGAAAAAGTAAAATAGTTATATATAAGCTTTTTACTGGTTGCATTTATTTAAAAGTCGATTATTTCGTAATTATTTTAATTAATTTATTAAATTTAATTAAATGCGACCGCGGGAAATAATAAAAGTAATAAAAATAAAAAAAGTGAATTGGTTATAAGCTTTTTACTAGTTATATTTGTTTAAAAGTCGATTATTTTGCGATTATTTTAATTAATTAATTAAATTTAGTTAAATATAATTACGGGAAATAATAAAAGTAATAAAAATAAAAAAAGTAAATTAGTTATATATTTATTACCGGTTATATTTATTTAAAAGTCGATTATTTCGCGATTATATTAATTAATTAATTAAATTTAATTAAATGTGATTGCGGGAAATAATAGGAGTAATAAAGGTAAAAAAAGTAAATTAATTATATACTTGCTACCGGTTATATTTATTTAAAAGTTAATTATTTTGCGATTATATTAATTAATTAATTAAAGTTAATTAAATGCGACCGCGGGATATAATAAATGTAATAATTATAGCGAAAATTAATTAAATTATATAATATATAATATATAATAAAGGGTATAATAAAAGGGGATATAATAAGTGGGGTAAAATTAAATAAATAATTTAAAAAAGTGGGGCTTTTTAGTAAAAAGGAAAGAGCACTTTAAAAAATTAATTATATATAAAAGGAAAAAGCACTTTAAAAAATCAATTATATATAAAAGGAAAGAGTACTTTAAAAAATCAATTATATATAAAAGGAAAGAGCACTTTAAAAAATCAATTATATATAAAAAAAAGAGCATTTTAAAAATCAATTATATATAAAAGGAAAAAGCACTTTAAAAAATCAATTATATATAAAAGGAAAAAGCACTTTAAAAAATTAATTATATATAAA
>MU385770.1:0-66362 GCA_022497155.1 Whalleya microplaca
GCTATCAGCAGCAGCAGGTCAGGTTAGGTGACCTCCCTGTAAGCCTCCCTAGCAGCTGACAGCAGGTCAGCAGGTGACAGCAGGTCAGCAGGTGATAGCAGGTCAGCTAGCCACAGCTATCAGCAGCAGCAGCTGACAGCCTCCCTTGCTGTTAAAGGTGGCATTTAAGTGATAAGGTATATCAGGGTGTGTAAAAAAGTGTCATCCGATATCGTCGTCCATATAAATTGTATATGTGTTAATAGCTGGCTATATCTAGCCACATACCAAACATAATCAGCTTGTTACCGTTACCCATATAAAATAGACAGGTTTGTATGTAAAAATATACGGTCTGGTGTCTCTAGTGTTATCGCGCTCTGTGTTCCTGGTGTCCTAGTATATAAAAAAAAAAAAGAAAATTCGTAAATCGTGGGTAACAAGTGACGTGGATGTGATATATAAATGAAGTAGCTGGCTGGCTATCGATCGAGCATATAGCTTGGTTCGATTTGTATGGGAGACAGGTAGCTATCGGACGAAATAAAATAGTCGCGTACGAAAGTAAGTCTAACAGTATATACTTCAAGTGGCTGTTGTTAGTAAATTCTGTGCCTCCGTAACTTGTAGTATTTTAAAAGGACTATTTTGCTTAATTAATTAAAAGGCAAAGAAATTAAAGCCTATCCGGGAAAGCTAAATGTTTTAAGACAAGGTATCGGGGTAAATCGAAAGTGAGATATTAAGTTAAAAATGAGTGTATAATAGCTGCTAAAGCTATATATATATATAACTATTTAACTATTTAGTAATATCTATTATAAAAAAGTGAAGGAAATATAAGGGAAAAGGTTAGCTAAATATAAGTATATAATTCATTATAAATTGCCTTATAAAGTGCCTTATAAATTGCCTTATAAATACTTTATAACGTGGCTCCAGGGGGCTTTTAGTAGCTTTTAAGCTGCTATCACTACCCGTAATCCCCTGCCTTATTATAATATATAAGTTAGGAATTAAGGGGGTAGCTATAACAGCAGGTATATAGTTTATAAAAAATATTAAATAGTTATAAAGAAATATAATAAATTAACAAGATTTTTTTAAAAGACTCGATTTTTAAAATTTTAATAAGTTTATTTAATATTAATGTTAGGTTTTATATAATTTATATAAACTGAAATATAAGGGTTAAATAAAGTTAAAAAATCACCTTTTAAAAATAGTGGTAATTAAGTTAATCTTTATATATATTAAATACACTATAAGCTAGCTATTATTAGCTGCTATATATAGTAAATTTAAGGGGGTAATGTTACGGCACAAGCTTTATAAGGTGCTATAAGGCCTTATAAGCTATAGCACACTTTAAGCCCCGCACACATAACCTGCTAAACCACATATTTAATTAAATAGCTTAAGTAATTAAGTAAGGAGGTTTTTTTAAGTCAGAGCTATTACATAGCTAACTAGCTAACCTTTTACTCCTCACTTTATAATTTTATAATAATACACACTTATTACTTAACACGCGCCACTTTTTTCCTTAAGCCGTTATAACAGTTAAATAGTTTTTTTTAAAAGAGAAAAGATTACTTAATTACCCGGCCTTTTTTAATAAAGCTGTTCCGGCTATAATATATAGCGGAGCTTATATTATTAAGCCTTAAGCTTAAATTTCTAGTCCGGTAATAAAAAACCCGGCAGCTTTTAGTTATTTTAGGGAAAAAACGGGGCCGGAATATATATTATATTTAGCTCGATATTATTTTCCCGGAATATATTATTATATATTCGGACGGGTTAAAAGATAAAAAAACGGGTTAAAGCTAAGTAGCTTTTTTATAAGCTTATATAGTCGGTAAAGTATATAATATAATACAGTAAGCGGAGGTTTTTAATATAAAGGTAAGGGCGGCGCGAGAAGTAATATATTAAGCCTTAATTAAGCTTTCCGGTATATTTTATTTTTGTTTGGATAATTTTACGGTTTTGCTAGGTTTTTTAAGGTACCTGCCGGACGGGATTTAAGCGGCAGTAATAAATTTTTAAGACTTAATGGCATAACTTTAAAAATAGTTAATGTAATAATTACCGGGTTATATAAGTATATCCGGGAATAAAAATGCGGATACGGAAGTAAAAAAAGGCGCGAAATTTATTTTAAAAAAGCTTAATACGGCGTTAATTAAGTTTTTTATTTTAATTTATTTAAAAAGGATTAATAAAAAATAACGTAAGGAATTAAGGGAAAGTTAGTGAATTATTAACGTACTTAAAAAATATTAATTATAAAGCTTGTCGGTAATAAATATTTTAAAAAAACTATAATTAATATAACTTATTTTATACCGATTTTTAATAAAACGATTTAGTTACGGGGATTTTATAAAATATTACGAATAATTTAAATATCTAAAACGAGGTAAGCTATATTAATATAATAAGGAAAAAAGCCTTAGGTATTTTATTAAATATAAAAAAGTAAAAGGGAAACTACCGAGAATAGCGCTATTTAAGGGGATTTTAAAGTACTTTTTAAGCTTTTCGGGCTTTAGGGATTTTAAATTATTTATATAGGATGTTAAATTTTATACGGATTATTTAAACGCGTAAGCTAATATATTATTTTATATCTAATTTCGGCTACGTTTTAGGTAAAAAAAAGGGGCTACGCGAATTTTTTTACTAAATAGCGGCCGTCTCGCGGTCGTATAAACTATAGGAAATATATACTTATAACTTTTTTTATGTTAGGCAATAAACTGGCTTTACAGTAATATTTCAGCTGTTTTTATACGTTATATAACGTCGACGGAAGACGTTTTTTTTATCGGTAAATAGGGTAAATAAATTTCTGTCCTTATAGATATAAATAAATTCATTATTATTATTATCTTTACTTAAGAGACTTATTATATAAATTATTACTGCTTGCTGTTATCGAGAAGGCAATTAATGACTTTAATAAAAATGCGCTGCCTTATAAAAGTAATTCTTTATTTCTTAGTCGTTTCTTTTTTGCGATGAGTTATAAAGCAATAGTGGCAGGTTTTTTAACAAGTTAATTAATAATTGAATTATGCCTATTATGACAATTTCGTGGTGTTTTGTTGTAGTCAGCTGTTAACCACCTGTAGCTCCACTCCTCTCCAATGCCTAAATGTCACCTTGTGCTCTGTAAGCTTCACCTAGTACAAATATGTACTTATTCTTAGTTAATACGATGGTGTCCATGGCTAAAATGACTGTGTTCAACTAAATAACTACCTAGGTGGATATATATCTTATATGCTCTGAATTCTTATATCCATTCAAGGTGTTATATACCACCCTGATATCCTTGATCTCGAATTCCTCCTGGTCGGCGCTATTGATAAAGACGTCAGGCTTTTCACTTGCCGGGTTGTCTATCTGCCTTAAACCGTAATAAGAATGTAATTTATACCCTCTCGTTAACACTTTTAGCCTTTACAATATCTTCAATAATAAGTAGTGCCGGTTGCTAAAAGAAAATGTGAATTTTCTCAATCGACATAAGAGCTACTTACGTTTATTGAGAAAATGCACCGCGAGGTAGGTATATAGCACGTTAGGTGGAACACGGTCGTTTAAGACGTTTCGCTGAGGACTCCAGTGATGATACTTCCTTAATAATAACTACTATGACACTTATAACCTGTATCTATTTTATTAAAAATTGCGATATTAGAGTTGGTTCACTTTCGAAAGGGCTTGGGGTGATCTGCCGAAGCAATGGGCAAAGCCCATATCAGTGGTGGAGAAACTTGCGAACGATCGCCAGGCGTAGAAACACTTCACGAGACGCGTGGCTAGAAAACTGGCCAAAATTGCTGTAGTTGAAACAAAGATGGTTGCCCTGGCAGAATGTTCCTAGAAAGGGAAACAGGTGCTTGCCTTCGGCCACGTCCTTCAGAATTCAACAGCATCAAATAACCCGCTTTCTGAACAATTCTTCTCTCATAGACCAGAGGTCTGTTACTCTCCACCTTCAATAACGCTATCAAGGAGCTTCTGGAAGCAATATCGGATTTCGGAAGAGATTCCCTGCCGCTTCTCAAATAACTCTGATGCCGTCCTTCCATCTCTATCTCGGAATCCCTTGTTTAAGCCGACCAGTCCAAAGTCAGTAAAGATTTGGAATGTCTGAAGGTCAGCCTTCTGGGCTAATATGTGAAGAACCCCCTGCCCATGGTTGTTCACCGTTCTGTAGTTGGCGCCTCTGGAGAGTAATGTTTGAGCTGCTTTGTGTACATTTCGGTGGATTGAATCATGGAGAATGGTGTTTCCGTCGAAATCCTGAGAATTGACATCTGTCCCGTGTGAAAGAAAGCAGTCGATCAAGTTAGGCCTGAGAGACGACGCATGATCGAATGCTACAGACCCAAGCATATCTCTGACCTTGTGGTCAGCACCACTTTCAAGTAGAAGAGATATTACAGCAGGGTCATCTACACATCTTGCTGCATAATGAAGCGGTGTGTGTCCATGAATGGTTGTACCATTCAGTGCCACGCCGGCTCCCAGCAAGAACTTGATAGAGCTGATATTCCCAGTTCTACACGCCTCGTGTAAAAGATTTGTGCCACGCGCAGTTAGACACCCCATGTCTGCACCGTGATCCTTGAGGACTTGCAACGCATCAGTGTTCCCGCAAGCGGCTGCCAAATGGGCGGCTGTGTATCCATCAATCGTCTGTTGATCTAATTGCGACGCGATATCTGGGTTTTCCAGTGACCTTTCTAGGTCAAGGGGCAGAACTCCCAGCAGAATCTTGTGGAGGTAGGAATATTCCCAGTCATCTAGTAGGGTAGACAATGGAAATAGCTCTGCGGCTTGCCTGCTCTTCTGCGACCTGGTATGAAACCACCTGAACATTTCCGATACAGCACATGGTTGGAATGGATCGGATTCTGCATCCAGTAAGAATCTGGCTATTTCGACGTTCTCAATTTCTAGAGCAGTGCCAAGAGGTGTTTGACCATCAAATGCGCGCACGTCGTGCACAGAAGCCATGCCACTTTTCAGGAGTCCTTTGATGCCGTCAATATCTCGACTATGCACGCACCCAAAGATACTCTGCGATTTGGTGATAACATCAAATGGTAATCGTCGGACAATTCGTATCAGCATCTCGGGGCCTGGGCTTGCCGCATAGACGGAGAGTGCTACTCTAGGTAGCCAATCTGGGAACCGGTAGTCAAAGCGAATCCAACTAGATCCGAATTGTCTCCGACATCCGGAATCGGTACATGCCACATGCTTAAGTGGAAATCCACCGGAGCAGATTGAAAGAGAGCCTAGAACAGCGCGGAATAGTGTAGTCTTCCATCTGTGGTAACTCTGCGCGGAGTGGCATAAACAACGGCAAGCGACATCACACCTGCTAGATATATTCGCAGTTTGCCTGTGGTTCTGATCATTGCCCTTGTTACTATTATACCGATGCGGGACAATAACGTGTGGCAATGCATCTTCCGAATATGTAGTTTCAATGTATTGTATCTGAGTAGTGTGTGCCGAGGTGACTGGCCGCTCAATCAGACTGATGATCCTGTTTTCATGCTCTTGAAAGCGATAGTCAATGTATTCTTTGATCGAGTCATGGAGGGTTTCAACACTATTGAGCATGGGCTCAGACAAAACTCCCATGGATGCGTCAAAATGGTTTCTCAACCCCGTTATGAGTTGGGCTTGCTGGGCTCGCATCTCATCGAGGCCGAGAGACAAGTCCCTAGAGGTGTTAACATGCAGATCTGACAAGTGTCTTTGAACATATGACATTATCTGGCTGGACGAGTTATTAAGGGCAGCATTTATGTGTTCTCTGGTATCGATTGCTTGTGTTCGAATATCTTCTTTGAATCGGACTTCCTGGTCTTTGAATGGTGCTAGTAACTCGGTAGGTTGAGTTCTTCGAAAATTAGATGTGGAAATTTCATCAAGAGTAGGTACTCACATATTAAGTAAACAGAGAGTAGCGCACATGCTGAACATCGTATATTCCAAGGTCTTTTTCAAACGTATTACTTCCGTCTTTCTAGACATCCACAAGATCTTTTTCGATGCGACAAGAGAGCCTTGCCCGGTTCCATCCCCGCCGTTTAATATGAGATCAAATATATTCTGAATCTCATTGACCGCTGACGAGCCTTGATGCAGTAGCTGGTTGAGCTCATTGATCTGCTCTCGTGGCCAGCCTGCCGCCCGATTTTGGTCTCCATTCAAACTGTGTCTTACGCCGTCAAAAAAGTCTCGCACCTGCACCAGGCGATGCCGAAGTTGAGATATCTCCTCGGGTGCATCGCGCCACTCTTCACAGAGCTTCCAGACACAGTAGCTTGTGCGTGCAGCAACATCAGCCACTCCCAAAGATGAGGCAAATGTCTCCATGTCTATATATTGATAGACAATAGTCGGAGAAGTCGTATGAAGCCGTTGATTTATAGAATCTAAGCCTTTCTTATGACTCGGCACCTGAAATATCTGCCAAATAGCTTGAGACATTAGTTGAGTCCATTTTAACGTCAATATATATTATGGCCTGGACCCAGATGTCGCCTACTCGTGCCACGGCCTAGCCTAGTTGTTGTCACTCTCTTTTACTAATATGCCAGCGTGTGGCTCCCCACTATAGCTGACCTATCAACTAACATCAGTCCAATGAACCGGTGCTTTTTTCTTGACACAATTCTACAAGGTTACTACTGCCCTTTTCGGGACCTTTTGGCCGAAGCGGCCGCTGAAAACTGACGGGCTGACTGACAGGCATTCGGATCCTAGTTGTTTTGCAAGCTGTTGAGCACTGAACTTTGGAACGTGGGGGTTGACGATGCTATTGTGCCGGTTATTCACATGTTAGCTGAGACGCGTTCGTTGGTACAGCACGATGAAAATCATAAGCAGCCATAGCGAGCGTTACGATGCGGACTTTGTAATTGCATGTTTCTCTAGAGGAAGGAGGCTCAGGCTTGATATTCGGGATCGAGGAAAGTCTCGTTTCTCACTTCTGGGCTGCTGTGCTCAGTTCGCGGAGCTGACAAATAGGCGTACGACCCTGGCTACAGTAAGTACAGCGCGGACAGTTCAGCCGCAGTTCGGATTCTTGATACGCGTTGGCAGACACCATGTTACCTTACGGCCACAGACGGTCATGTTGCGTATTGGAGACAATTGGCTAGGGGCGTGGGATGTCTGTGATTGTGCTAGGCTTGGTCACATGTAAGTGTATTGTTGGGAACATAGTGGAAGTCGAGGTCATCAGGTCTAGCTTGGCTAGGAGCTGTAGACGCAACACAGATTTCAGAATACCTCCTGTCCTCCGAGACAGCCAATCTATGTTCACCCTTTGTTCAGTACTGCCGTTAGAATCAGACACCATCCAATTTTGTGTTTGCATGAGTGATTTTCGTCCCAGATCCCAAGACAAGTCTCACCACCAACCAGCAGAGCTGATCAATATCGTGGTCTTGACACAAATTCTATCGCCGTGTAGCCCTTTTCAGGTAGATAGCTCCTCCGCAGACCATATACCCTTCCTCTTTCCTCGCACCCTTATTCACCCAAGCACAAAGGCCTTACAGACACGTGCATCGTTCAAGTACACTGCGGACTTTTGCTAGCTGGTATGATTCTACGGGATTCTCTTGCTTCGTATGGTTAAATACCCAAGACTTACTTTTTTCGATGCTTCTCCCCGTCAAGTCTCTTTATAGACTCTTCGTCTGGTCACCCTGTGGACCAAAGACTAGAGCCCTAACCTCAATACTAGATCGTCCTCCGACCTCTATGTTCTCGATGCGTTGCTTGAATGCTGCATGGGGCGAGTCTATGTTCAAGTTAATACTTGACAAGTATTGTCTGTTTTTTTTTTCACTCACAGTGCGCTTCTACATCTTCGGAGGAGTCAAAGTTCTTGAATATGATGACCTCATCCGGAGTCTGGTTACTTAAGTAATACCAACGGTGGCGCGGACTTTCAAGGAGATACATCGTCGACCCTATATAACGCCGACGGATGTGATCACATTCGACTAAGTCGGAATGATCCACAGTCCTACCATCACATAGAGCAAGAGGCCAGTCTCTTACTTTCTCGAGTGGGCGCCAAACACTATCATCTTGATTAATGAAAGTGTTCGGTGGTTTATGACGTTCGGAAGTGAGGAAACTTACTTGATGATTCGAACACGTCCTTGAAGTAAAGTCTCTGCTTCGTCAGGGAATTGAAGGCGAATACGGTTCAGTACGGCGACGGGACTTTGATCTGTCCATCGACAAGTTAGCATAGTACACAAAACTGGCAGACGATATGATACTGACCCACATGTGCGTGCTCAGCCGGCAGCAACCAATTCATCGAGTTGTTCAGATCTACAACAGCGTCTTCTTTCACAGGGTCACTCCGCCGCAACTATAGCAAGTCAGGTATTGGGGATATCTAAAGAGAGATTATGAAATGTTGCATACTCTCCAATCAAAAATGAATAACTGTCAGCTACCAGGTTAATATTGGAAGATGTCTTCTAGATTGATCCACGTACCCTCTCTACCCCTTTGATTTGTGCCCTAATAATCTGTTCCACTTCAGGTAGGTAGGTTGTTATTATGTTCTCTTTATTAGTAAAGTCCGTGAGGCGAGAAGGTTGTCTCAGGAAGGTGAACCCAGATTCATCAATATTGAATGGTTTGAGGTTTCTAAGGTCTCGAACTAACTTTGACCTTTTCTCCCACATAAGGTTAGTCGATCGTTTATCCTCAGCATCCGATGGCAAGTTGATAAATATCTGGAAAGGTTTTTCGATATTGTATATGTCATTCCATCGAAGGAATGCTATCTCTGCTTCGAGTTGATCATGTTCTGAAGACATTATGATTACTAAGAACAAATCCGGAATCTTGATAGATAGATCATGAAGTCAACAAGGCAAGTAATGATATGAGAAGAGGATATATTACATTAGGAGTAACCAACGATTTCCACGAAAGCATTGGCGAGATGATATAAGCGGAAATGGGGAGCTAACTGTACGGATGGCAGGGCTATAATGATCAAGGATTGTAACGAGCCAGAGTCTATGGAACGATCTTTCTCGACAAATGTGACATTTCCCTAGAGTGACATTTCGGTGGGGATCAACGGACCATGAAGGATACGCTGGCCCCTTTTCTCACTATGTTGCGCAAAACCTCATACGAAGGGTTACAGCCACGGTGGCAATGTGGTGACCCAATATATGGTCACACTTAATATAGAGATTCAGACAGACATAAGATATCATGTATCCCGATATCGGAGGAGTAGCTGGCATTTGTAGACTGTGATGGGTCTCCTGCATATTGTAGTGAGACCGTAGTTGTTAGTATCATGGCAATGTACGCCCATAACTTTCAAATATTATAATAGTTGACGCGAAAGTGTAATACAAATGCATTCATTTGGCTATACAACGGTCGTATCTCTACGGAATGAGTGTTGTACAATTAGATACATAGCTCTCCCTCCTATGATTGATTTCACGATTCGGCAACCTACACATCATGTCAAATAATGACGTAAAACTATCCAATCAAAGACTCACAACCAATACGGCTATCAGAAATTCAATGAGACCGCTAGAACACCTATCTGTTGCAAAAGTCTATTTAATCCTCTACCCGTCCTGCGAATCTTCAACTACACATCCAGACTCACATGAGGTCAGTCCAAAAGAACTCAAATATACCTAAACCATCTTCCCGGTGCATTATAAATATATCCTTCCTCTCTCATCAATTAACGAAGGCCATCATACATTCTGGCCACTATCCAACTTTCTAAGATGGAGACCCAGAAGAATCTCAACCGACCAGCTGCTGAGCTCATTGGCAAATCACCTAGCCTAAACAGCTCTCGCAATGTCAACAAATCCCCCGATTGGGTCCAGCAAGCTTCAACCCAGGAATCTACTGAGCCAAGAGCACAGCCTTGGAGAAAGACTTTTGGTGACACCGTTGATTGTCAGTTGGGAGATCAACCTGAGCTAGTCACATCTGAAGACCCCAACTCTACACTTCCCTTCCGTCGCTTTGAGAATACTGTAGCTGCTTAAAGTCGAGCCCTTCCTGAAGAGAGCAGCCGAGTGGTAAAACACTACACCGTTCATCAAGCATTGGAGAAGTCAATGGCACGTCTGGGAGGAACTCGTGGTCAAAGAATGAAGGAAGAGTTAGTACGTGCGTGCTTAGATTAGAGGCGGTGATGGGAAGACAAGATGAGAATGCTAGAATATACAATTGGAACTTCAAACATCTCCAGCCATTCCCGTGTTCATGTATGGCATCCCCAGTATCTACTAGTACAATGTATGACCACTAGTAGTCGCGTCCTCACTTTTGCACACTGTCCTTGTCAATCACTCTATATGTATATTGGTATAGCCTTTACCATGAACTGGATCAGACCTCAATGTATCACCATGATGGCAGCGTGTGACACGGGCCTCGGGATCATCGTCACGGGGTTTGCTGAAATAGACGCAGGTAAGGAGTATCATAGTAGTTATTTTTAGAGAAGTATCATCACTAGGTAGAGTCTACAGAGCAGATGCCAGCTTGGTATCCATTGGTGTTGTAGTTGGCAGGACCGCCAAAGACACTGTCTTGGTCTTTATAATGGTGGATATGGCTATCAGCGTGGGAACGCCGAGGTTTTGGTATTGCAGTATTGCTTTGGTTTCGTTGAGTATAGTGCGTTCTATGAAACGAGGGGACTTCAGCTTATCGAGTATCAGCCTAGTTATTTTCTCAGCTCCCTGGAAATAGCAATATTTTGACCAGGACACATATATGGGTAGGCTAGCTTGGCCTATTGATACGATTGTATGAACATGCAGCCACATTGATCCTTCGGTTTTCAAATAAATGGCCTGAAAAACGCCCCGCTCGTAACCTGCCATCGAGCTGAAGCATCCAAGTCGGCTATATCCAATCATGGCGTGATAATATGCAGCCCCTCAATATTTCATGGCGTTTATGTACAAAGGTCATTCCTCGCTTGTAGCTTCGCTTTCTGGTGCTCTGCCGAGTTTTTAGATACCCTTCTAACTCTTTCTAGATCTCAGCCGCACCTATGATATGTTATATCAAATCTCTGACTACGTATGTTGAAGCCTTTGACTTGCTATGTGGTGTGATTCTCATACCTACGAGACCATTAGCACCATTCGTTTCTATTATCGAAAGTATCTTCGAAGCCGAACCCCCACGTTCTCATCACTTAATATAGAGATGGTTGAATGGAACTTCAAGAAGCACCTGCCGGATCAGCCGGATGCGAAGATAGAATGTTTAGCACTTGATGTCCTTTTGCGACGGTTCAGGGTTTCTAACTCCTCGCAGCATTATGCTCATGCTTGGCCTCGGCGGGCATCCTAAAAATACTTGGTCAGCTTCAAGCGGCCTCCACTGGCCTCTAGACCTTAGACTTATCCGACAGCTCGTAGTTTATTGTGTGCACACTGCGCAAAGTTGCTCGACCTTTGGCGCGAAAGGGGCCAGAATGATCCATTGACGACTATGCTCGCAATCTCCCCTCAGATCTGGCCGGGGTGAGAATTACCAGCGTAAGAACTTCCATCTGCTTGGCAGCTTGTGGATATTTTTGCTGATCGATGAGGCCCGATAAACCTCTATTTGTGATTGCGTATAGCTCAGGGGGTATGTGCTAACTAAAGGGAGATTTCACGCCCTTCCCTCGTCCCGAGAAACCTTCTTACCGCTGATATGATCTACCTATAACAGGCGGTGGTCCTTTCATACGGTATGAATACTTATATGGGCAATGCATGCAAACAAGTTAAAGGATTTGCGTTCATGGGTACACCTTTGCGCGGATCAGATACGGTATGGTGGGCAGAGCGATCGCATACCTTCCGAGGATGCTTCAACGAGGTAGAAAAAAAAATAAATCGACGGACATGCGAACCCAGCTCTGCAAGGGTTACAACAAGCTCATTGACTTGCTTGAGCAATTCACACGGATAATCAAGTCTTGAGACAAGACATAGACTGAGTTACATCTGCTTTGAATGTGGTACAGTTTACTTTCTTAATAAGGAGGGTGAATTGTTAGGAATATAGGAGGTTGGGCGAACCCCCCCAAGGGCTCTAGTTACACTTAGACTTAGACTTTATAAGAACCAACACTGGTATTTATCCTATAACTTTGATATGGGTACCGATGCTTCTCCCACATCTACATCTTGCTTGCAGCAAATTTCTGAATAACTGGCTATCAAATTGTCGGCCGCTTATCCGCATGCTTTGACTCGGCTATTAGGTACTTTCAAAATTCCCAAGGACCAACTTGCTGTTGATATAGACGCAGGCCATGAGTGCCATGGTGGTTATTATTAGACAAGTATTAGCACTAGAGTCCTGAAGGGGTAGAGCCCCTATTATATACAGCCACAGGATGTGGGGCGTATACAATTACCAGCCATCTGAATTAGCTACCCCTATTCCGACACTTGCCATGCGCAAACTCAATAGCGACCAGAATGTGATGAATGACAGTGCTAACAAGACTTAATTGAGTTGAGGTTAAGCTCTTATAGAGTAGCGGATAACCTGCTATACATATACAACGCTACTATATTGTCTTTACCGTGCTAGCCCTTGACCCTCAAGTCAACAGGATGAGGGGTATGGCAAGATCATAGACACCCGGAACTGGCTGGAAGATATTCTTTGTAACCACACTAAAAGGAATACGTCGAACAATGTTATGTATAGTTATCACTTTGGGGATACCAATCATTATAAGGGTGGTGCGTAGGTTGGTAGTGCGCTCGGCTTTGGCAATTCGCCAGCCTTCACTAAATTCAAACTTCTAGCACTATCCCCCAACAAACTAACGGTTAACATTTGGGAAGAAGTCCAGATATATGTCAATAAACAAGAAAAATATCCCCGGCTAATCAGTAGATTCAGTAGAGTCAAAAATACTGTATATTCGATAATAATGCACGGAGCAAGAAATCGGATCCTTGATGCTTCAGGTTGAGGTGGCCCCGACAACCCTGAGTAATGTACTTCTAGATGGTACCACACCAGTCGCCCTATTATATATAGTCATCCCGCCTTGAATGTCCCACAGGAGCTCGTATGAGTCCTATGATATTATGGTTGTGCAGATTTATGTCGAAGTTTTTCATTGATTTCAACTCTCATTCCTTAAGTGCCTAGCAAAAAGGTATATCATAGGTAATAATATAGTCTGTAAACAGGTGAATAGTAGAAGTGTTCAACTCAAATCATGACTAATTATAATTACAGCTCTTGACAGTTTACGATATAGAAGTTGTTGAAACTTTTGATATGGCTTCTTGTTTGGGCACTACTATAGCCAACCTGCCTAACTGTGTATCCTACGCCTATCTACTAGTTACTGCTTATAAAAGTTTTTCAATAGAGTGAGATGCTATTATGACATTCAGGAACAAGCCTTCTTTCAAATTCAGGAAGTAGGACTGGAGGGACAACGCGACAACTCTTTGCTTAGGCACTATGAACACAGCTCAGTTACTAAGTGACGGGCCAAGATAAGTTCATCTGCCATATAATAATCAGCGTTTGAGCAATTGAGTTAACTGCCAAATCCCAAGGTGATAGCGTTAGGACATTTCACCATTAGTTCCACGAACGAAGACCTGCTGCTAGCATCTGACTATCACAAACTAGTTTTACCCCCTCTAAGTCTTATTCCCTGCTTGATTGCACATGATAGACGTACATGATGATGGACTGAAGGAAGTTTTCGATATGGAGGTTAACTAAAAGTAGGCAATGCCAATCATTTAGAATACCCTCCTACTGGACATTGAAGTTTCAGTTGGCACGAGGAAAGCAGCATATTTTCCTGTGGTCTCTCCTTCAATTCTAGCGGCAGATACGGCATGCGGTATTGTGTCGCGAAAACGACGCCTGTAGTTGCTGTACTTCATGATGGACAACCTAGGTAATATTATTTCATTTCTCACCTAGAATATTTTAGTTAGATTGCTGGCGGCTTTTATATATATTAAAATCCCGTATTCAATATTGCCCCTTGCCTACCTAAGCTTGTAGTCTCCCTTGGAGGCTTGAACCTGGAGGTCACGTTAGCCGGATATCTAGGGAGCAATGGAGCATTCGACTCATCTCCGCCATATCCGGAAGGTACGTAGATAAAGATAGTCAACCCTTGATTACCCCACTCTACGACGACGACGCTACATATATTGAGGATATTTGTAGTAGTCTATGATCATGAATACTATATACGTTAGTCGTTTAAGCCTTTCTATCCAACCAACATAGATTTATCCAGTTCGCTTTAACAGTTCAGGACTGTAACTGTTAGGCTGCCTTCAGAAGTCACTAATAAGGGGGTTCTCTCTGAAAATCAGACGACTTGCTCAGTAAATCTTGTTAGAAAGTCGTTCATCGCTGTGGCTGGTTGACCTATCCCCCGCATTCAAAATAGGTAGTCCAGTTAGCACCACCACCACTATGAGGGGCTTCCCCGCACCACCGAGTCTAGCGGCTATTTGTCGGCCTCTCATCAACTTGGGTTCCAGACATAGTGTCAATCCATTGTTTACACTTCTCATCATGTGCATCGCAGTGTCAAGAAAGACGAGCGCTTTCCCAACCGTACCGCAAGCCGTGCCAGACTATACTACTGCGGAAGCAGGCAACCCTTTCGTCGACGGCTGGTACGCGGACCCAGATACAGCAATATACGACGGCCTGTACTGGGTATTCCCAACTGCATCGTATGCCTACGAGCAACAGACATACTTAGACGCGTTCTCGAGCCCGGACTTAATCAATTGGACTAAACACCCTAATATTCTGACTACAGCCAACGTGACCTGGGCAACAAAGGCCTTGTGGGCTCCGGCACCAATCTTTCGCAATGATAAGTATTACCTATACTTCAGCGCCAACGACATCCAAGAGGGCGAACCTGAAAATGGAGTCATAGGGGGCATTGGCGTGGCAGTGGCGGAGAGACCAGAGGGTCCCTATGTTGACGCCATTGGCAAGCCGCTGATCGGCGAATATCATAATGGCGCGCAGCCGATTGACCAGGGTATCTTTATAGATGATGACGGACAGGCCTACATCTATTACGGCGGGCACAGCTACGCCAATGTGGCCAAATTGAACGAAGACATGATCTCCATTGGTACTTTTGACAATGGGACGCAGTTCAAGGAAGTAACTCCCGAGAATTACGTCGAAGGCGCGCTGATGGTAAAGCGCAATGGAGTGTATTATTTCATGTGGTCCGAAGGTGGCTGGACTGGTCCCGATTATGCAGTCTCGTACTCCATGGCTAATTCGCCCCTGGGCCCGTTCCCGCGTGTAGCCAAGATCTTGCAGCAGGACACCGCGGTCGCGAAGGGAAGCGGCCATCATGGTGTGATCCACGTCCCGGATACGGATATCTGGTATATAGTGTACCACCGTCGTCCCCTGAACGAGACCGACGGCAACCATCGTGTTCTTGCCTATGACCGCATGTACTTCAATGAAAACGGGACCATCCAGCCGATAAAAATGCTTGTTAAAGACAACTTTGCGGATGGCGACATGGTTGCGTGGAATGCATCCGGCGGTGAGTGGTCCGTGGTGGATCAAAGGCTCACGGTCTCGAATTCGGAGAGTGCGAATGCTATGCTTGATACAAATTTCACTGACCTCATCTTCGATGCTACGGTGGCGGTCACGGAGGGCAGCGGTGACGCGGGGCTTGTGTTCCGTGCCACGACTTTAGAGACGGGTGACCTGGAAGGCTACTATGTAGGAATCTCACCCACGGGACTTATCGCGCTATGGAATTTGGGGAATGCGAACGAAGGAAAGGGGTACGCGCTGGCCGAGGAAGCTTTGCAAATCTCTGCGACGACTGAATACCATTTTCGAGTCTCGGCCATCGGCAACGAGATCAAGGTCTTTGTAGGGGACCTAGAGGCACCCAAAATTACTGTCACGGATAATGGATATTCAATTGGCGCAGATGGTGTAGGGGTTCGAAACGCCGGTGCGAGGTTTGGGAATATCTCTGTCGCGAAACCATCCTAACGAGATCTGGTGAACATGCATATGCAGATAGTTTTGTCACCTTTATAATCAGAAATTGGAATATCAATATTCCAATAAAAGCCTAACGTCTTTGTCTGAGAAGTCAAGTACACCTCAAGTTCCACAAGTCCTCGTAGTGGCAAGCCGTCATATAGTGCGGACGAGCAAACCTGAATGGGGTGAAACTACGAAGTGCGACACCGCCAAAGCTCAGTCTGATACCATATTGGGCTTTAAAGCCCATACGTCCATTCACTGGCTGTTGTACGACTCGAGGAGCCTTATGAAGGGCATCATACTATACGGCCATCGGATAGACCGAGGTTACCAGCCAATAGGGTTCGAAGCTTAGATATAACACCCGCGGGTACATATGCTGTTGAGGCCCGTTCATGAGCAAAGACCGGCGGTGGCAGGCAACAATTTTCAACTTACATGTCATGTCGCTTGTGGGCCTTTATAGTCCGGTACACTAAGAAACTCATGCCCTTTTATGGATAGGCGCATATCCCATTCATACCCAATTGCCGAAATTTTTATGGGCTCTGTGTATAATTAAGTTTTGCAATTCGCATTATGGTTTGCCGACCTATCAAGCATGCAGAATGACACAACGTTGTTAGAAGAGGATGTGATGGTATTAGAAGAGTAGTAACAGCCTAGTCGGGTCACTAGCATCTATTGGTCATGTAGTATAGGAGACTGTATGCGTTTGAGGCTTTTAAGTGTATTATGCCAAGTTGTTCATGTAGGCTGGACTTGCAAGGAAATCAGTCCATGGCCTCAAAGGTTCTGATGCCGGCTGGAACAATATATAATAGATCTTGGCTTGGGGGCGAAGGAATCCAGATGATAGACATGGCAGTGCATAGCCTGAGGACTGTCAGCCAAAATTAGTGACAAGACATAATGAATTTAGACATGGACGAAAGAGGTGGCGGAGAACCCTGTCTCGGTATACGATTGGGGGCGGCCTACAGCTGCATGTGGATGATCGGCAGCGTCCCCAGAGACGATCAAATAGTGAGATCAAAAGTATCCACGATCATAACATCGTGGTCCACCTCACATACCAATTGGAGCAATAAAATATGGGCGTTCGTATGGGACAGCAAAATAGATGGATTTGAGGGCGGTGGTTCATACCTAGGTTAGTCATCAGATCAAGAACTGCATCTACCTTTGCTGGAAATTCTGATCGGTGCCGAATCTAGGGAAGGATTGTGCTGCATGTCAGATTTTGTTGCCCAGAATGAAACTCTGACAATAGCAAAAGTACATATGCCGCTTCCTTGCCCTACCATCCATAGCATAAGTCCGGATCTTCCTATGGATGACGTGGATATAAGCTACATCCAATTGTTGGAGAGTAACTTTTTTCTCCTTCTCATTTAGCTGTTTGACGGAGATGACTAGAAGGCTATCAAGCGCAGACCAGTATCTCCTTCAGAGGCGAAGTCCGCACCGTCTAATGTCTCCCTAATCTCTATAGTCGTTGTAGAACTGCAGAGATTTGCCGCCGGGGAAGTGTCCTGGGAGCGCGGTATAGACTTATTGAATGCGATTATTCTCTCACTATCACATCATATCCAATCTCCTTCAAATTAGACCTTCCAATCTCTTATGTCGACATTTGGACCCAGTTTATACCTTAATATTTAAGATGTCGCCATATGTAACATATCCAACGCTTCCTTATGTTCGCGCGCAGCTTATTGGCGCCTGCGTAGTGGCAGGGCTGGCCTTGGTGCTCGTCGGTCTCCGAATCTTCTCCAGATTGTACACAAAGGTGAAGTTGTGGTGGGACGATTGGTTAGCTCTCATTTCTGTGGTGAGTATGGGTGGCAATTCGCTATTTCGTTGGCTTGATGCTGACCTGAATACCTAATGTAACAGCCGCAAGGGATCGCTTTGCTTGTTTTGCAGGGAATGTGTAGGTCTCAGGGCAGATATGATAGCCTACAGTCCATTCAGCTTACAGACGATAGTCGCCATCCTCGGCAACGGTTACAACATTCTAGACGTTCTCACTAATGTCACCACTCTTGGAAAGGTATGATATGAGCCCAAACATTTTGTCAATAATATAGGATCTTTCTGACGGCATATATATTTCTTAGCTAATAATGGCGTTGGAAATGATTTACGCCTCGTGCTTGTGCACGGTCAAATTAAGCATGCTCTGCTTCTATTCTCGCATGTTTAAAAACCATCGACCACTCCAAACTGCCATCAAGGCCGCCTCTGCCCTTGTAATAATCTGGACAATCGCCAACCTTCTCCAGCCTCTGTTACTTTGTCGACCTTTGCGGAGGCTCTGGGATATCTCCGCCGAAGGTACATGCGGGGACCGAAAGGCATCCTTCATTGCCATAGGATCTTTTAGTATTGTTACTGACTTGATTATACTTGTCTTGCCATTACCTGCGGTCTGGAAGTTACAAATGGGGAGTAGGACAAAACTTGGGTTGACCTTTTGCTTCCTGTTAGGTTTGTTGTATGTTTATCGATATTTTTATATGTACCAGTTAGCTGGCACCTCACAGTTACTAACCCTATTATCAGTGTCACAATAACCGCTATTGCTCGTATCGTATACCTCAATCGCTTGGAACCGGAAGGCAACTTTACATACTACATGCCAGAGTCTATTTTCCTGACAACATTAGAAGGTAACATGTCCATCATATGTGTCAGTCTGCCTATGGTTCGAGGAATATACGTGAAATGGAAGTCTGGAAGACGACTAACAGAAACACGCGGGACTGGATCGAGCCAGAGCGAGAGTTATCAAGCACGATTAGGGACTGGCCGGAAGTTTCCAGGCGAGGAACGTCTCATGCCCACGAAAGCATGGATCGAGTTGCGTGATAGCCCGGTTGCAACTGACTCATCGGGGTTCAGAAATTACATACGAGAGTCTGGTTCAAGAGACAATCCGTATGTCGGAGAGGGGTCTGGGACTGGGATGACTCAAATTCATCCAAGTAGCCGGGTAGTTATGGCTTCAAATGGAAGATGGATATCCCACGATGATAGTCAGACAACTACTTGGAGATAAAATATAAGCCGGCCTTTCAGACTTCCAGACAAGTACCATTTCTAAGCTGTATAGCAAGGAGATACACGGTTTGAAATATTGGGTAATTTACAGCTAACAACGACACGATTTGATTCATTATCAGGTATAGCCTCATGGCATATGATTGTGAGGCTTGAATGTTGTATGATTGATGATCTAAGCTATGTGTGTATAAGTGAAGCTATAGCTATAAGGAGAGAGGTGGCTGCGCCACCTCCTCAGCCACACCTGTGGCCTGTGGCTACGCCACAGAGAGTGTGTACGGCGCCCAACAATGATCCTTTGAAGTTGCCATGCTGTCTCTAAAAATTTATATTTTACGATGAATAGTCGATTTCCTCCGTGTTCTCTTCCGTCCTTATCATATGTCCCCAATCACATTTTGATCCTTACATGCCTAATGCTAAACATTGGCTCTTATTCGGGACTGAGCTCTGAACGGTATTAGTTGAGTATTAAGAAGTACGCTAATGTCTTCTTGATATAAGCACTACAAGTATTCTTCATATTACCAGCGTTCCCATCAACTGAAAGAACTACTTGCAATGAATTGAATTGATATGATGAATTTAGTTCCCTTGATAATTTTCAGACATTTTCGAGGTTATTTTCTCTTATATAACAACTCATCGTGACAAAACCTTGAGTGTTTTACTACCTAGGTAGTCAATTATCAGCAAGATACCCTGACCCTCGTCGAGCACTGACCATCATCATGTCTGTGAGCCTTTGAGACCGGTGAAGCAGGCTATGAATAGGGGCAAATCATTAATATACTCAGACGGTATATATTTGCATGACATTAAATGTTGACATAAGAAGGATTTCCTCCGAATACATGGTCTAAACATCCGCACATTAGAGGCGAGACCTAGTGTTGGTTTCCCAGAAAGGAGGTGTAGGGCCACCACTAAGATTCCCTTGCTAATTAGGTGTAGATATTGGACTATTGGATTACTGTTTTTACCTTACTATGGAAGTGGCAACGTTCAGGAAGTTCAGAAGATCGTAGTCGTATGTATAATAGCTGCTTCAGCCGGCAGCTTGCAAACATAAAAGCTTCCATTCTTATTGCGTATCCTACTACCATGCTAGCTTGATACCATCCCAATCGCTACACCCTTCCTTTTCCAGATTTTGGAGTCCTTCATAACGAATGAGACCATCCTCAGGGCTTCCTTAGTCTCCCGCGGATCAGCATCAAGGGCGATTATGTCAGCACACCGCCCCTCTTCCAGCCAGCCAAAAAGCTTACCGCAGCGGTCACCACCGCAAGACTTCCAACCGCCAACCGTGCAGGCAGCAAGCACATCAAGTACGGGGATTCCACATTCGACCATAAGCTCCATCTCTCTTGCATTCTCACCGTGAGGATATGTTCCGGTGTCGCCCCCACACGCAAACCGAACCCCCATATCCCATGCTCGTTTCGTTTGTGCCATAATTTCCTTGATACGATGAGCATGTAGACGCTCGCAGACCGCCAAGGTTGGCACAAAGATACACTGGTTATCCTTCATGGTCTGAAACACTTCATCATCTGCGAAGTATGCGTGCTCGATCGTTAAACTTCCCGCCTTGGCAGCCATGATCACACCCTGTTTTGTGCCAGCGTGGCAAGCCACGGGACAATCTGCCAAGTTCGCTTCGGAGACCAAAGCATTCATTTCTTCCTGTGAGTAGCATAGGACATCCGGGTTTGGCTGTACTGGCGGGTGCAAGACCGAACCGACATACGGATGTTGCTGCTTTGGTGGGTATCTCATGATGCGCCGTCGATAGTCTGCGTAGAACTTGATGATATCGGCGCCATGGCCGATCCGCCTTCGCGCCGCCTTCCGAATTTCGTCTACGCCATCCGCTGGATCCGAACCGTTAGGAAGGCATGTACCCCCGATATGATTCTCAGTGCGGCTTTCATAGGTGCTCGTCGATGCGATGATTCTAGTAGCCACAAAAAGACGAGGCCCGGGAATCAGCCCCCTGTTAATGGCGTCGCGTACATTACAATCTGCCTCTTTCATTGATTCTGAACCAAGATCTCTAAGCTTGATTATTAGAGACTTACACCGTCATAGACACGAGTTTACATACCGGTATGTCGTGTAGCCGGCCAACAAGCCAAGCCTGCAGTGGTTAGCTGCGCGAAGAACTCTCTCCACAAAGCTTTCATCCCTTTTCTGGTTTAGCGACGGGTTCTCGTCATAAGAATGCAAGAATATATGCGTATGGGCGTCTACAAAGCCTGGCATCACGAAAGTGCCGCGCAAGTCCACGTCAGGCTCTGGTACCTCTGCAGAAAGAGGCTCTGTCCGCTTGAATATCTTGACTATTGAGCCTGTGGCCTCATCAACCGTAATAGAGATTCCATTTTCGACAGTTTTTGTTCGAGGGTCGAACAAGATATCCGTGTGGAGTGTTCGTTGGGCCATGTTTCAATGTTGATCTTGTATAACTGTCCGATAAACGAGTGGCGCAAGCTTGGGATTGAGTCAATCTGATAAACACACTTTCCCGACAATAGTCGTGGTCATGCTGCTAGCCTTTACACTAAGTCTTTACCTGGGTCAGATATGGTGATTCCGATCACGACGGAAAACTGCGACAAAGCGACTGCCAATAGCGGGGTCTCAAACGACGTAGACAAGCCCCCATCGGAATGGAACCGATCTGGATGATAAGACTAGGGACGCCGTAACCGACCTCGGATATACTGGTTTTACCCCATTAGTCAGATATCCAATAATATGTATACATATGGGTTAAGAAAGAGTAGCCGAGGCGGCCAGAGGAGATAGTTTCAGGCCTCTTTAGACGGCATGCGAATGTGGTTAAAACGTAAAGCGTGGACTACTTCGCTTTCCACGAAGATAAAAGAATAATATATAATAATTCAATATTGTAAGGGCTTATACAGCCTTTCGAACCTTATGTACCCCTTTGCATCAAGATGGGTTTCTCCAACCACCCCACCTCCCCGTCCTTTATTTTAGACGGAGACCTCCGATGATCCCATGTAGCAGTTGATCCGTAATCATTGGAAGGCTGAGACAATGAGTCTCTTTGCTGCGGAAATTCCCAGTTCATCAAAGTACACATTGTATACAATAATAGTCTATGTCCCCTGCCATAGAGGCCTTGCATCAACCTGTCCAGCAAGTCTTTGCTCCTTGGTAAATCTAACTTACATGTCAGCTGAACCGGGACATCGAGTTAGTGCGGCTCAACTTGTTCTAATCAAGATGTAAAATACTTACGACTATTCGATAATCTTTGGCCTCGAAGCACTCGAGCCATCAAGTTCTTCTTCAGCCTTTCTCTTTTTCTGTCTAGGATGATCGCGTGGTATCGTGCCTTCGCCACCCGCTAAGTTATTCAACACTAGTTTGCGATACCTAACTTCACCTAGTAATGCCTCCACATACTTGCCCTGGAATGGTCGCACTTCATTCTGAAAAAGCCGAAGTTTCTGATTATATTGCTTCATGTCTTCCGGAAATTCATTGCATAGCTTCTTCACTGTCAATCTATACGTCGCTTGCGATTGATCGGTCTGGCATCGAAAAAATTCCCTTGGTAATCGGGATTCCAGATGTTGCCTCCTTGGAGCTGCCGCCTGAAACTTCCATATTTCCATCTCGCTATTCCGAAGGAAATCATCGAGCGCCTTGCAATCCACACACGATGATGATGAGCAACCTCGGGGTTTATGGGCCCAGCCCTGGGGCCGCTCGGGACACTTTGGCGGTTCGGGGATTACAACCTTGTGTAGAAAAAAGGAGTACATATTGCCACGGACTCGAGAGGTGGAACTTGGTGCTTTTCCAGTATCGGTATGAGAGTGCATAGGAAGCTTCGGACTACCCTGGCAGATGGTAGAGTGCTGGTCTTCAGCTTTAGGGTGTATTGGTAAACGGCAGTGCCACTCGCGTCCAAGAGCACATTTGTCAGGTCCGATAGCCCTATGCTAAAGCCATCATCGATGAGCTGGATGAAGTTGCGAGGGAATGTCGCTTCTTTGCAATGAATCCCGTGAGCATGGGTAGAACCGCTGTCTTTGGGAAAATCCCAAATTTTCAGAGTCAGCTGTTTCATGGTGCCTTCGAGAATATACCGAAAGGTATTCACGGCTCCAGCGAGCGTATGGCCAAAATGCTTGCAGTAAATGGTATGCAAGATTGCGCAAATGAGCGTTTTGGAGCTCTTGCTTGAAAGAATTGGGATCAACCTTGTTGGTGACATAACGTTAGCCCTCCATCTAGAGTGTTGAACACAAGTAATAACTTAATAATCTTGATCTACTCACCAATCTGTTACCCACAATGCATCAGCCGATTTGGATACTACAAGATCGACAAAAACATAGCGGTCCACTTCGTCTAAATACCGCTTCGATTCCACCGCTTTAGTTGGCGCCATCAGTTTCCAACCTTGGTAAGAAACTCTCATAGCTTCATCAGGAATCAGAAGTTCGAGGCGATTCAGTATTTGTCTCATAGTGTTTAACGCAAGATTCCCAGTAATCAGGCCATTAAGCCTAGGATCTAGTCAGGGTGGATTTGTAGAATGCTGATAGACAGGAAACCTACCACATATCCCAATCCAGTTGTTTGTTCGGATCTTTGAAGAAGCTCTCACTTACAAGCTGGATTATTCTCTCCAACACGAGTTTTTTGTAACGAAGCCGTTACCACAGGTCTTGATTTGAGATAACAGAAGGCGTGAAAGGTAAAATACTTAGATTGATCGCTGGCTAGCAAAGAGAGACTATTTAAGGGACGGCGAAATACAGCCTTTTATATCTGAATAGCTTCCTAGTAAATGGGACTTGGTCGCCAAGCCGCTACTCCTCTTGGCGACCATAAATCACGTGGTAGCTGGTTGCGGGGATATTCAGGAATGGGTGGTTGTAACATTTTTGCGTGGCTGCAGTCTTTGATGCACGAATAACCGCTCGGTAAAGCGAACTGTCATGGAATTTGATAGCCGTGGTCAGTACATCACACATTACCGGCCCATCTAATGACCCTGATTTAATAGCTTTCTTTAGAAAGTTCAGAGCAGACAACCGGTTTGAGGGGCGACTCAATTGCTGGTCTAGCTTCTTCTGAACGAGGCTGACTATAGCACCAAGGGAAGCGCCATATCCCGAAACAAAGTTGTCTAGCTGATGCATAGGGACTATCACGACAACCTAATTGTGGAATTAGCCCATGGCCTTCGGCGATTTGACGTTGTGATAGGCTTACAGTGTCATGATAGCGGTATGTAGCTGGCACGGCTGCATTGCCGGTGAATTCACCTTCGTCCTCGCTATCGGCATCTCGGTCCCATGGGTCTGAATGTCGCATTTAGCAGTCAGTAATTACTCTCTGTCTGGCAAATTGAAAGGCCACTAAGGTTTAGTTGGGAGTTGACACAGAGCAAATGACCAAGGTCATGTTTCGGAGTAAATGGTTCCGGATACTGACCTGCTCCTAGGATTTCCTTTACCTCAACCTCCATGCTGTTGTAGACTACGCATCCATCACACGTTATGACTCTGTGTAGTTCCGTGGAGTCTTCTGAATCGTCGTAGTATCCTTCTTCTTCCGCTTTTGTTCGGTCCATACTAGCGAGGAGGATAACAAAATCTTCCTCGGAGCTGAGCTCTTGCAGGTTTTGGCATACTATTTGATCTCGCCCCTTCAAGTTGCGCAATGACAAGTTGGTCTCGGAATACTTATGTTCAAGCACATAAATTAACTTTTCCGTATCCGATATGCTAGCACACCACTTGGTAATCAATGAACGTAGATAATTCATTTGCTCCCCAATCAATCCAGCAGACATCGCCAGACCGCCCGTGTGAATGATATTGTAAGTCAAAACCAGACGGTATCCAGAAGTAAGAGGCTGAACCTCATGTGTAACATCAGCAAACCACGCAAGACTCGTTAAATCAAAGCCGGACCCGAGCCCTGTATCAAAGACATACTTCTTCCCAGCGTGAGACAAGTGAATGCTTCCGCCATCGTGTTTGGAAGGAAGACAAACAACGAGTGTTCCGATCATTCCTGGAGCCTTTTCAGAATCTTTGTGGCGTCTGAAGAACGAGCCCTCTTCGTATAGCAAGAGCTTATAGGGATTCCGCCCTTATTGTTGACATCCCAAGTTTTTGTTGGACATCCTTTAGTAACATATCAAGGAATCTCGGCCAGTTGGGGTTTGTGAGCTTGAACTGGCTGTGGTCCAGCTCCCAGGTCTTGCGGACTGACGTGTCGACCAGTGTCTCCTCTCCTCTGCCGAATGGAGCGCGCCTGCAGGCACTCCTAATCGTCTCTGCATCACGAGGCACTAACGGCAACGGGATCAAAGTATCGCCAATAGATAAACCGGGGTTAGCATAGATACCATGTCGTTCGGCAATGGCGACATCGCCCGTAGTTTGGATATTATCGAGAGACTTGAATATTTCATCCTTTAGTCTAGGTTCGTCAATACCGCGACTCTCGTCATCTGCGATGGATATTGGAGACTGAGCATTCATAGTCTCTGATCTGATTGAATGTGCGTAGCAGAGTTTCCATGTGACAGGTCGAGCCCGTTGAGATCCAGATGATGTGAGAACCTCGTCGATTGCTAAAAAGAAATCGATGCGTATCACGAAATTAGTCGACGCGATGACAGTCACCTCTACGCGTCGCGAACGTGCACGGACTGTATAAGTATGTCATTTGTGGGTAGTACATAATGCCATGATCTTTGCAGGGGTCACGACTAATAATTAAGATTCATTTAGCTCCATCCATGATCTATCTCTAGCCTCAATCTTTGAAATTTTGAGATTAATTCTTTTCTCTCCCTTGTTCATCAACTCTCTTCTTTTCATTACAACTAATTATTCTCATACGAAAAAGTAGAAGTTTGATAAACCTCGAACTATAGGTTCTATCTTCATCAACTCTTCTTAGTCATCCAAGAGTATATGTCAACCTAAGTCGAAGCAAATTTTGCCCAAAAAATCGGACAATTTGGCAGGCAATTTCCCAATCCAAGCTAAGTACCTAGGACACAAAGCGCATTCAACTATAAGTGAGACGGCCACAGTCACGGCAACGCCAATTGCAAGTTTAATTCTAGTTGTCAGCCCGCCAGAGCTTTCTGTTGTGCTGGCTTACGTAGGTTCCGCTTGTAAATACACGACGTGGTCTGTCGGTAAAGGCAGGTTCTGAATTCACGCGTTTCAGCAGTAGTTGATATCGTAGTTGATGTTGTGAAATAGTGCCGATTGAAGGCAAGCTACCTGGATTACTCGCGGCAGACTCGGTAGTGAGGTCGAAGGAAGCAGGATGCATCCGACGGCTTGATTGATTTTCCTGCCAAGGATGTGCGTCCCTCGAACAATAGAAGGCGGAGAACATTAAATGCTATCAACTCAAGATCATAGGTTTAGAGAGGCTATTGAATTAGCATGCTACATCACTAGAACGCATAAGGGCCAGCTAGAAGCTTTCGCATACTCTATACAAGTGAGCGACATGCAATAATTATAGATAGTCAAAGTCTATAATGCCGCATGCCAGAATGGAGTCAAGAAAGCTCGTCCCAATATGTTATGCAGCACCTGCTACCAACAGAGCGGTAACATACCTAGTAAACCAGGTAAAGCTAAGCTTCGCGTTTAATTCTAACCAGACTGCTGGATCATAGACAGGCATCTTATTGGGCTAGTTGCCGCATTGCCGCAGTGCTTACTTTTATAAGCGCACAAGGGTGTGGCCAGCAACCTTAATTATTACCTAGTAGACACTAATAACGAGATTGTCGTCTATCTCGACTACCAGCGTACAAACCTGAAATGCACAATGTTTTGTTGTCACACTTACAACTAAAAGGACAGCGCGCAGCTCTAAATAGGAGGTCTTGAATTGACTATTGTAAGCTCTAAGGAGGAGGAAAAACCAGTTGTGTGTGAGGAGGCCTAGGATCCTAGTAATACCCTAATGGAGCCTCGGATCGGCGTAACTGTTAATCCGTGTGGACCCCTATAACAGCCCCTATAACAACCTCTGAGCCTGGCTCTGTGACATTTGTGCATTGCTTCAATTCATCGTCCGTTTTGCTACCAGTTTAATCTAGTATTATCATATACCCCAATTATGAGCCCCCAATTTTACGGAGAAATCCATTGCATTCAAAAGGGAAGAGAAATTATAGTATGGCAGATGCCGACGGCTATTCCCATAATGCCCAAGTTCGTACATTTTAGCGTGCCACGCCAAGGAACATCCAAACTAGCTATTCCATGGTTGAATCCTACTCATGAGATAGCATACAACGAGCCCAGAAAATCTGAAGCATCAATGTTTCCATTGGTTGGATCTCTCTTGCGCTAAAATGTACGTGCCAGACTTGAGCTTTATAGGGATAATATATGTAGTATGTATGAAGACTAGGGAATACATGCAATATCTGTGTATACCCGTAATTATGGGAAATTCCATCAGGCAACAGTGAAACAGTCCTTACCAACAAAGCTTGCAGAGCCATCATCGTAAACTTCTAGTTATGTTCACTGTTATCTTGCACGCTGTATACAACCCGATTTTCCAATGCTCCTGCGGCTCCCATCAAATAGGATCATAAGGTCCATTGGGGGTATTTTTATGCTCGTGGTGGTTTACTTCCGCTTGCCCCAGCTGTTCTTCCTTAGTTATGCTGTTCGACGTTCCTCACATAATTTAATCGATGATATCAATAACAGCACGCTGGGCGTTAGTATACTCTGCGTGTGGATTTTTATCTTGTGTGTATCTTGATCTAACGAGTCTGAATCCTAGTTTGAACAAATCTTCGTAGTTGGCTTGCCATCACGAACAGATCGCCGTGATGGCATATATCTGCAAGCAGCGCTCAGCAACTTGTCGGTAGAGTTTATAGACGGCGTCAACGGAAAAGATATACCTGATAAAGCAATCCCATCTTCCTACGATCATGAACGTATGAACGACGCTTCCTTGGGGTCATGGCGCGCCCACATGAATGCCATCCAAGAGTAAGTGAAATGGGCTGGTGTGCAATTCAAGAAGGATATCATCGGCTTATATGATTTACAGGGTTGTCCGAAGGAATTTAACGTCAGCATTGATTCTAGAAGATGACGTTGACTGGGATATTAGGCTCAAACGTCAACTGCACGACTTCGCCTTATCTGCACACGCTCTCACTCAGCCTCTGAAGGGCTCTCCGGGGTCATATGCGGATCCTACATATCCAAATCCATCAGCTAAATCTCCTGGTAAAATCCCAGATATACCCTTCGACCACCTCCCTGATACTGAACCCCCAACGTCATCGCCGTACGGTGATCACTGGGACCTACTTTGGGTCGGGAATTGTGGCTTTCATTTCCCATTCGAAGACAATAAAGTGATTCCTAAAGGTCGCGTAATCCACTCGAACGATGAGACTGTCGCACAGAAACGGTACTTGTGGGCACTGAATATCCCTTTCACCCTGAAAGAAAAGTATCCCCAACACACCCGAGCAGTTCACCACGTTCAGGAGGGTGTCTGCACTCTCGGGTACGCCATAACCCAAAGAAGTGCCCAGAAGCTGCTGTATGAGGTTGGTCTCAAGGATATCACACAAGCTTTCGACCTCCTTATGAGGTACTTCTGCGAGGGCGTAGAGGGGCGAAGGTATCATAATTGCCTAGCAGTCCAACCATCATTATTTCACCACCACAGAACGCCGGGGCCTATCAGCGCCGAAAGTGACATGGAAGATCATGGGGATGGATTCAGGGAGAAAGGTTACACAGATATGGTTCGATGGAGTGTCCGCTTGAATGCCGGTGTACTATTAGAGGGAGGAAACGCAACAGAGTTTGAGGATCAGTATCCGGACACTAACGAGGAAGACTAGAGAACGTGGGTCTTCCGTGAAGGAAATTATCAGCATTTTAAAAAGGGTGTTAAAAGTGAAAACAAAATCTGAGAGTTTATCGGTGCTCTGTTGTGCAGTGAATGTTTATTATCAATGCAACTCAGGTACGTAGACATGTAAGTGCACTTATCATTAAACACATAGCTTTCTCAAGACATGGACTCTATCATAGGATAGTCTAATAATATTATTAATTCATATAGCAGCTGCCCGGATGAAGGAGCGAACAGGCTCGATGGTGAGGGGTCTATTGCAGCAGACAACGCAAACCCTACTACAACCAGCGTGGACTAAATATGGTCAACCAGACTTCGCAAGGTTCCCCAGCATTTTAATAACGTGAATATAACTCCCAATTGGTTGTCGTAAATGCGCCGGAATTGTATAAGCCAACCCCGTTAATTCACACGGCAATTTTCTTGCCCCCTACATTGCAGTACAATATGATTTATAAGAAGCATTAGCTGGAACTCAAATGAAACCCTATATTCACTTCTACAGAGCGTACCTTGTGATATCCGTTGCCAATGTCAAGTATCCGAATGATTTCAAAAGCTGCCAATGCGTGCCTCTGGCTCGCGGTTAGTGCCTCGGCACAATGTAGTCGCGCAGTACTTCAGGATGCGACCGAGCAATACATCGCAGCCCAAAGCAACGGCGAGAGCAGCAGCATCAGCGCGCTCGGAACTAATTTGACCTACACCGAGAACGAAGCGCCAGCGGATATCAGCACTGGAGTGCTGTCGCAGCCGGTGAAACTCGACCATAACCGCAGCATCTACGACACGACCTTATGCGCTACTTTCACCGAGCTAATCGCCGCCAACTCAGAACACCCGTACGTCATCGGCACGCGAATGCTGTTCACTGACGACAAGATCACGACCATTGAGTCTATCGTAACTGATCAGGGTGATTGGCTTTTCAACGCGACTGGCTACCTCCACTGGAACTCGCTCGAGACCTGGGACCCCATCCCGGAAGACCAGCGTGACAGCAGGGAGGTAATCCAGGCGGCGGGTGATGCATACTTCGACCGATTCCATGACGCGAGCGTAGAGGTTCCCTATGGTACGCCTTGCGCTCGCCTTGAGGGTGGGGCGTACACGGACAGCACTGGGCCGGGAGGTAACACTTGCAATCTTGGTCTGCCCTCGACGATCACAGTGACAAATCGGCGGTACGTTATCGATGAAGAGATGGGGGTAGTGAACATATACGTGGGGTTTCCGGGACTCGACCGCTCCAGGGGCCAGGAGCCAGCACCCGATAGCCATACGTTCAGGGTCGAGGCAGGAGAGATCCGATACATTCACACCGTTTCCTCGTGTGTCAATGCCGGCTGTGGGTTAAATACAACGACGATCCCACCAGGACGAGTTCGTTTGTCTAAGGGTTTATATTAATGGCCGCTTCACATTCATATCTATGGTTTTGTGATCTACCTTACTTAAGTACATTCATACAGGGTCATTGCCGATAATATGAAGATGAATGGTTTAACACATTTAGTCATCAAAGTGAATAAATACTTACGCGCTCATTCGCACATGTGTCAAAATGAATTCATCGCAGATGATACTTTGGTAGGGAAGACACAGCGAGCAAACAGGGGGTTTAAATGGCGTTGTATGTAGCGAAACAAATCCACTGAATCACCATGATTCGAGGAAGTCTATAGTTGGACTTTATCGAGCTGATTGCCTTTAATGACTGTGGAATCCTGTGATGATTAATTTCGTTCTTAGGTACAGAAAATATACGAGGAGGGGGAAACTTACCAACATACCCTCCCATCCAAACCACGACAATATCCATGCGATTGTAGACATACCACCATACCAAATATTTAGTTTTGGTCGCGGCTTCAGCACCTCATCGACCACACGTCTCGCGAACACGTCGGGCTCGATCCATCGCGCCTCCTTAAGAAATTCCCGATTCTCCACGTTCTCCGCTACGGCACGATATAAACTATGTTCGGGAACTTTGGTCGGTGCATTGTTAAATAGCTTGGTCCTCACGCTACCTGTCATGAGTGTAACAAACTTAACACCAAGAGGAGCAAGCTCGACACGTAGGGTCCGCGCCATCGCGTGTACCGCTGCCTTGGACGCGTTGTACGCGGCTTGGTACGGCGGACAGAAGATTTCGTTAACGCTGCCAAGCATGGCCACGGTTCCCTTGGCACGGATGAGCAGCGGCAAGAACGCGTGCGTGACGGCTAGAACAGCAACAACGTTCGTCTCGATGACGCGTCTGAAGTCGTCGACCTTCGCATCCGTGAATGGCATCACATGGTTAACGCCAGCATTGTTGATAAGATAGTCCAACGACCCGTCCGTCACCTTCTGCACGGCTGAGACCGCGGCTGTAATTGAGGAATCTGAATTAACATCTAGTGCAATTATCTCCATGCCCAAGTCTTGAAGGGACTGCATTTTGTTGGGGTCGCGGGCCGTTGCGAAGACTTGGCATCCTCGTGTCCGGAACTCGGCAGCTAGGGCAGCTCCGATGCCACCTTCGCTGCAGCCGGTGATGAGAACCGATTTTGGAGGCATTTCGAAGGCGGGCATATGTGATGGAAGACTTGCGCTCGGGCTGCACGCATCGTTGCGGCCACATTGATAGACCTACGCCGTGTCTCATATTACGTCATATGCACTATGTAGGTCTAGGCCTTAACCACGACAGGGATTGCCGCAAGGATTTAGATTCAGGGTCTTGCGTGACATTGAGACATACATTGTCCCTGCCATAAATTCTTGTCCGTAGTGGTAGATCTGCCGGCAACTGTCATGAGCTAAACAAATATTTGGCCCGTACCAGACATACTCTATTGCTATTCTTGAATACTATGATGCCAAAATTCTATACATACTGCGCCTTTTAATTGAGAAATAGGGTTACAAAGCTCCAATCCGAATCTTCATTGGTGATGGGTCTTTAGGAGTATATCAAAGCCTCATGGTTTATATACTTGATAGTAATCTATACGCTTAATGTTAGGTAGAAACATATGGATGCACTGCTAGTCATATGAACTAGTTGCTCTTGCTGGCTTCATTATTAATGACGACTCGCGAGTCCGCGTATTATCGATATATATTTCATTCACATCTGTGTTGCCTTCGACATTCATAATATAAGCAAGAGCAAAGTGAACAGGGTGAAATTATCTCGAGACACAATATCATCTACGGTTTAGGTATGTTGGTATACAGGGTAATTTAGTAATACAGGTGATTAATATCGATGCTCTCCATATATGGCTATATAAGGGCTACGCCCTAGCATGCTTTAGTGGTATTGCTTCTGTAATGAGAATAAAACATATAGCACTCATAGCCTGTGTATCCTTCAATAATCTATCAGCGATAAAGCGTGAGATATTCCTTGTGCCGCGCTAATTAGATGCTAGCAATTTCGACACAAATGAGGCCAAAGCTGATTTGCTATTCTATGTGAGCCCAAAACGACCTTCGCACGGTACTCCTTTACTCTGCGTAATGGGCTTACTTGCCTACGTAGGACGTCTAGTCACAATTCGAAAGGCAGTGGTTCTATCAAACTCATGGACTGGATGTAACAGGTGCATAAGTTTATTCTTTTTGATGCCCTACTAAGTTGAGTCCTGTTTGACTTTCAGCATCTAGACTCTGATGTAGAATAATTCAAATGTGCTGCGGAGGATCCTGGCTGCATACGTTTCTGTAGCTATATGTGCCCAGACATGCATATATTTACACCACAAAATTGGCTAGAAGGGAACGTTCACGAAGGTCCCTTTTTAATTCGATCATCTACTGTATTGGGAACAATGGCAAAGTGGATCAGACAGCCTTCGCCTCTTGCCTTTTACATAGTTCAAGTACATAGTCCTGCGTAATGCGAAGAGAAATATCAAAAGTCTGATTGGCCGTTGGTAAACATATGGGGCCTTTCTCTGTTCATGAACATCCTTGTAGACGGCATTTTCCACGTGGATCCATTTGCTAGCTTCGACGGCAGTATCCTTGATCGACGGTCATTGTTACATCTGGGGAATCAATGTATGTACTTTTTGAAGGCACCAGCCCCCGCACAATATGAAGTCCATTACTATACGACGAATCGAAGATTGATGAAGAAACGAGAACGCAGACGATTTGAATAGGCATTGTTACTCTCATGCGGTATCAAATATGAGCTCCTGGATATAGAATAAGATGTTGCGCATAAAAGAACCCGTGTACATGCCTACTCATGATATAAAACCGTCAATTCGCTAGGATGAGTAATCTCAAGACATGTTCGACTTGAGGCACATGTATATACTCCTTTACCCCGTAAGTACTGCCTGGCATTTATCTCTACCAAGAGTAAACACTTTCGAAGACCCACCAGATGTAACATATTTTTACTATTTCAAGTAAGTTCCCATATTCCGTTCCCATGTGACAACGCACCATAGACTTCTGCTGGGCTATACTCCGCTGAGAAACCCAAGTAGATATATAAGCCACTAACCTCCCCTCTCGTCCATTCATAGATGGTGGGCAGTTACGGACTTTCCTTCAAGTATATGCAACAAAAGCACCAAAGTACAGGTAACAAATGAACAAATTTTAACTATTCTCTTCCGCACATTTTCGGAGATTGTTAACGTTATTTAAGCAATGGACGGCAAATCAGATGTGCTCCATGACCTGTTGTTCGAGCGACATTGGCTCCAACAACTTCAGCAACAGAGATATGAGTTCTCTGTAAAACAGGCTTTCTGCGTAGCTGCGGTTACTGTAAGTCAGTTGCCTAAATGATCCATAAGGCTTAACTAAGTGTTTCGTATAAGGTTGTGACCTGGTCATTGTGGAGCTTCATTTACAATCTCTACTTTCATCCTCTTGCTAAGTATCCTGGACCATTCTGGGCGAGAGCTTCATTGGTAAGAAGACTCTATATAAGCGTAATGCAACGCTAATGTTCTTTGCGTCAAAGTTCTGGAGAATCTGGAACTCATTGGGAGGACGCTTCCACCGTAAGATCCAGGAGGGTCATCGAAAGTATGGTAAGGGCATTGTTTAATACCTAACCATCAGTTTCCCCCAATGTGTTATGAAAAGATGCTTATGGTGTTGAATAAGGTGATGTCTTCCGTGTAGGGCCTTCAGAGCTCTCCTTTGTTACTCCTACAGCTGCTAAGGCCATATATGGTCAATGGCCGGTTGGAAAGCCTCCCATCGTTAAAGCTGGATGGTATGAGATGTTGGGCGCAGGCTTCGCAGAATCTTGCCTTGCTACGGAGAAAGACCCTAAGATCGCGGTACGTAAGAGGGCCTTATTTACGCCTACCTTGAGTAATAAAGCACTTTGCGAGCAAGAGGAGCTGATCCAGTCCTGTGCTGGTGCCTGGATTGAGAAACTTGGGAAATTGGGATCTGGACCTGATGGTTTGGATTTGCGCAAGTGGTACAATATTTTTTCATTTGAAATTTTTGGAAAACTTGCATTTGGGGAGCCTTTTGGGTGCATTGAAAACGGCAAGTATATTGTTTTTTCCTTAATTCCCCTGATGATCAGGATTTGCTAACACGTCTTGAAAGAAAACACACTCCAGTGGATGGATATTCTTGGGGACCATCTATTTGCGATCTCGCTTATGGATAATCTCCGTCGTATACCTATTGTCTTAGCTGCGGCAAAATGTATTCCGAGCACATGGACGGTCAAGCTTGGTCAATGGATGAATCGGATGGGCAGGGAGAAGGCCGCACAGTACAAAGCTCTCTAACCCCTATTTTGGAATAGAGATATGGACACTAACTCAATACAGTCGTTTGTCACTTGGCGAGCAGAAAGACTTCATGTCCGTCTGTGTCGATAAAGTGTTGAAAGGCGAAGTATCTCAGGAGGAGATGGCTGCACAGTACGCATTTCAACTTCATTATTTCCTATTTAAGCCTACCTTGGGAGCTATATCTTCTCATTGGAAGTAAACTCCCAAAGTGAAGGCTTAAAATAGTTGAGGGTATTTGAAAGTACAATGGACTGACTCTAAGGAATATATAGCTGTCGAACCCTCCTCATAGCTGGAGGTGAAACCACAGCAACCGCGATGACAGCAACTACCCATTATCTTCTAAATTCTCCTGAGTGCCTCGAGAAACTTAAACAAGAGATTCGAGAACGATTTAGTTCCCTAGACGAGATTACCATTGCCTCGACGGCAAAACTGCCCTACCTTCGGGCTGTGATCAAAGAGGGTTTGCGGATCTTCCCGGTAGGCGCCATAGGATTCCCCCGAATTTCTCCTGGCATGACAGTGGACGGATGTTATGTCCCCAGAGGTGTAAGTCTACCACCACTAGCCCCTAGTAACCGACTCGACTTAACAATAATACTTTATAGACCGAATTCTACGTGAGTTACTGGGCGGAAACTCATGACGAGCGATACTTTCACGAGCCGTATACATTTAAGCCCGAGAGATGGATTGATCCGAATTGCAAAGACGTAAAGGAAGCCAGTCTCCCATTCTCTAATGGACCAAGGTCTTGTCCCGGAAAAGAGTAAGCACTTATGAATAAGCAGTATACCACTCTCTAACCATATATCTCGTTTAAGTTTCGCCTACGCACAAATGTCGCTTGAGCTATCTGTGCTCTTTTTGATGTATGATTTGGAGTTGGTTAAACCTGGGCTCGATTGGGAAGATGCATGCCGTACACACTTCTTATGGTATAAGCCGGAACTCAAAGTTCGATTACATAGGCGACGTATATAATGCCTGGGACTGGTTCTACCATACCTCTATCTGTTAGGTTTCTTAATGGTATACTGTGTAAGCACAGCCTATGCAAGAGACAGAATTTTTACGTATGACGATCTCAATTATGTACAAGCATCCCGATTACTTAAAAAAAAAGTGTTCTTTGAATTATAATCCTGAGGTGTCTTGGTCAGTCTCTCGCTTGTAATACGTGTACAAATCGTGGTGGTGCCTATTCCAAAATTGTATTAGATTGATAGGTTATACTTGCTATACCTATTTATCGTGGAGAAATGGTTGATTCTGCTACATCAATAAGCACTCCTTAGCATGCTTGACATCTCATCTGCTTGTCTTTTATCTACGACAATTGTCTAATACTAGCCTTTGGTGGCTTCGATATCTGGCTCTTCTCCTCTCCCACCATTTCAATGGCCTTCTGGACTAGATCTTGAAAATCATATAAGGCTTCAGTCAGCTAACCGTGGGTAATTATCATTTAAGTACAAAGTACAACAACGAGAAAACTTTTCTATCACGGGTTCATTGTGTGTAATTACCATCTAGGTGTTGCCACTTATGGTTGTCAAATAGAATAGAATTGTTGGTATGTCTAAAATAAATGATCTCTTAGCTAGCTGCTTGCAAGAGATCTTTCTTAAGGTGCTCTCGGGCTAGATATTCCGCGGAGCACTATAATGTAAAAGCCCTTTATAGCCTTAACCCCTATCGTGACAATTCCCATTACAGTTTATTTACATCTGACTCTTCAGTCGATTGTGCTATATCCACTGCAACACTAGTATCTTTTTGGCTGCATCCCTGCCCGGCTCTCGAAAAAGTAGCAGATACCTGAACAAGTGAGTTGTAGACCTCCTCCCCATGCTTTCCGTCTAATAGGGGAATCCACATAAACGATTTCAATATTGCTTGCAGGTCTTTCCATGTGTTGACTCGACATCTTTCGAAGTGCCTTTGTAAGTAATCACCTAACCACGGTTCCTCCGAAATACCGAATACTGAAACAGCTCCGATCATTAGGAGCCACATCAATAACTGTGGGGGAACTGTATCCTCGAGCGGGTGTACCTGGAGGTGGTTTCGATAGATGTGACGAAATTGGTGATGACAGGGAAGTCTCATGTCTTGCCACTGAAGGAAAATATGATGAGTGAAAGCCAAGAGACCAAGCCGTAGGGTCTCATCAAGCGAACCGGCTGCAAAGCCCATGTGAAGGAGGCGGTACATAACTGCTGTCATTGTTCCGTAGATTGTTGCAGGTCGCATTAGCATCTTAGTTTGTGTCCCCAGGTTGGTTAACAGACAGAACTTCCTTGTAATAAACCAAGCCTCTGCCAAATCTCCATCTAGATCTTGAACAGGTTTCATTTCTTCTTGGGAGAGCATACTGTGGCTAAAGCTAGAAAATAACCTGGTCCGGATAGTCAGGCATTGGTTCGGCTGCCTGACGGTAGAACACAGGATCCGAGCTGGTGAGCAATGCAATGCCCAGGTCACATCTATAAAGCATTAGTATGACGGAACCCACTGGAATCTGCACTTTGAGTACCTCCAAATCTCAACGAGGAGTTTCGGGTTATATTGAAAGACATCCAAACCCCCTCGCAACTCCGTCATCTTCCGAAGACCCTGCATGTGCTTCCTAGCGGTTTCAACTTCTCCATCAAATTGTGCAGCACTAGCCAACTTCAAGACTGCACTGATCGTATCATCCGAGATTTTTGCGTCATCGTCATCTCCATGAAGTCTTTCACGAAGAAGCTTGAGCCCCTTCTGGTGGTGTAACGTCGCCACTGGGTTAACTATGTCCTCTAGTTGTCGGCGCAAGACCCTATCAATAAAGCTCTGTATCGCAAAAGCGTTGACGTGAAGGGACGAGGCGTCGCGTCCTGTTGGATAAAGCCACGCATTGTCATCGGGGTGAAAGCCGATCTCCATCAGCAAAGGGAAGATGATTCGCATAGCCACAGCTGAGACTGAGAGCCAGGAGCAAATCTTAGATCAGCGAATCATACCGCAACAACAAGCCTGTACGCTACGAACCTTGTGCCATGTTCAGGATAACCGAGGGTTCTATCTCCCTGGGAAAGTCGACAAAGTACAGCTCTGTACCGATACGGCCAGGCTGCAGTGACGTGTACATGTCAACCGCTTCTTGTAGCTTGACCTGGGGTCTCTGGACCAGATTGGTCGGCGCAAAGCCCGACACGCCTCGTCTTTTGTGTTTCTTTCCGCGCATGACGTGGCTTCTGATAAGTTTCCGGGTGGCCTGGTCAACTTCGATGAGACAATGAAAGGCAGCCTGCTCGGCAAGCTAGGTACCAGGCGCGTCGATTCGTCCATTACGACCTCTTGGCGCCGCCCATTTGTTTACTGGAACTGGGACGTGGCATGGGAAGGATAATAGACTAGACGGGGGATGACCGATGAAGAATGGGGTAACATTTGCCCATGCTTCACAAGATGCTGTAAGGGGTGGGGGAGAAGACTATTTGCAGATGCAGGACGGGATTCTTATTTACCCCTCGCGGACTCACACGGAGGCTGCGGGAGACGCAGCCATGCGTTCCACGGGTCAGCCAACCTGGCGGGCTTCCCAGCAGAAGGGTAAGTGTCGTCAAGAGCGTGGGGTTCATGCTGGCAGAATTACAGCGCCGCAATATTCAGCCCATGCCGTCGATCCTGCAGGGCTGCATGCCAAGATTCTACTGTTTGCCGTTTTGAGTATAGCGGTTGGATGATCAACGTTTAGGTTGCCAAACTGCCAGACTGCATGCACGAAGAGCAACACTATTTCGTGCCTTACAACAGCGCCAATGAGCCGGGCAGTGAGCCGAGCCGAGCTAGGAGATGTCTCGGCCACGTCTCGCTGTGGAAGAGAGATTACCTATACCTAGGACTATGGGCATATTAGCACTCTGTACGGACGTACTTGCATCGGGATCGAAATTTGAATTCCGTCCAGTTAATGGAATATCCCACTCACCTACGGTCCAAACCTACTTGTTCCCAGCTGACAATTGCTATTGGCTTGTAATAGCCTCCCGTACTGACTACAAAGACTAAGCCAAATGTTAAGATACGCCCTACAGGGTTGAGGGTGGTACGGGCCTACTTATGGCCGCTGCCTATACGTGTATATATAAGGGGCTCTGCCACCTCCCTATAGCTTCACATTGCACTAATCAAGTCACCATACTCCTTTGTCCCATATTGACACCATAGGCCACATATAAACGACCCATATGGCAAGAAGAATGGCTTCTCTCAGTAAATCCGTCCTCATCACCGGCTGTTCGGCTGGAGGCATCAGCGCAGGGCTCGCCAAAGTATTCCGAGAGAAGGGATATCATGTCTTTGCAACCCTACGGAACCCATCCAAGCTCCCTCCGACTCTCTCCAAGGTATCCAATGTTACACCCTTGACACTCGATGTGTTGTCCTCAGAATCTATTGCCGCCGCAGTGAAGACAGTCTCGCAAGAAACCGGCGGCCGGCTCGATGTCCTTGTCAACAACAGTGGCCAGAATTTTATCATGCCGGCTTTGGACATCAATCTCGATAAAGGTCGCAAACTATTCGACCTCAACTTCTTCGCTCCTTTGGCAATGATACAAGCCTCCGCTCCTCTCCTCATCGAGGTCCGTGGGTGTGTTGTCAACCAGTCGTCCGCCGCCGGATATGTGCCCATGCCTTTTGGAAGTCAGTAGTACTACGTTATTCTTCCATTCATTCTCACTGTAGGGCGCGTGGCTGATATGATTTTGTGTCGCAAAACAGGTATGTACAACGGCTCTAAAGCTGCTCTGACTATGGCAACTGGTATATGGGGTCGTGAGCTCCAACCTCTCGGAGTCCGGACCATTACCCTCATCACGACCAGCGTCAAGACCCCTGCCTTCGACACTATTGAGAGGCCCAAGATCCCGGAGACTTCGTATTACTATGTAATCCGCGACTACCTCGACCGCATGGCCGACGGCCGACTCCAGGAAGGAGCGCCGGATACGCGGACGTATGCCGTTAAGGTCGTAGGAGAGGTTCAGAATGGTACGGTGGGGGAGGTATGGGTGGGAAAAGATGCTGGCATGAACCGCTGGGCGTTGCGGTTGTTGCCGCCGTTAGTGTTTGTAAGTTATCGAAGATGACGTTTGTCTTTGCTTGATTAAATCCTACTAACGACGAGTATAGGACGCGGTCTTGGATGGTTTTCTCAAAGTATCCGGCGAGTTGGCCAAAGTCGCCGAAGCGATGAAGACCAGAAGATGAGATGAACGCCCACGCAGACGACGTTTTGGTGTATGGTGTTAGGGCACAGTAACTGGAATGGCGCTCACATGTATCAACCGGCAGTTTAGCTGCTGATAGTTTCCTTTCGTCTTGAGAAATACACCACAATCTACCATCTGATATATCTCCACCACCCTGCGTCTGTGTATCTACCTATTATCAGGGAGGAGTGATCACTAGATCGTCACCCCTGAAGCACGCCGCCTTCGGTACATTTAAGGCTCTGTTGAAACCCTCATGTAATAAATTGCATGCAATTATTTAGGTTGAACAGCGAAAAAGTGAGGTTCACACATGCATACGGGATCCTGCCAATCCAATCCGCTTATGGCGACCGATTGTGGTGTGCCTTCTGCACCTCTACAATAAACAAATAAGTCCAGAGACCTTTTAATTTTTCTGCTATGAGAATGCATTATCCAACTTTCTGCGAAGGCGTGCTGTGATGACTTCAAATTTCGAAGGCCAAAAGCTAGCAAAGCTTCGTTGTCCTTTTTGATCACATCGTCGTTCTTAATGTCGCGTCCTGGGTTTGGTGATGTGGATCTTTTCCTTCGCACAACTATGCGTCTCATGATCAAGCGGCCTTTCCTGTCCTTTGGAGGCTCTATTTTACTGCCTTCCGGCGCTATGACACTGTTGCATTTTATTTGGCTTGACAGGTGATCACGGGGCTGGTGCTGTCGCAGTCTATCTGCCGCCAATTCCAGTATATTCTCCTTTTCCTGCTGGAACCACTCTTCCGATTCTAATATGACGCCAGCCTCCTCTCTTAGGCGTTGTGAAAGCTCTTTGCTTTTAGAGAGCAGGTCAATTAGCTCCTCAAGTTTAACATCACCCCTGGCTTGCATCTCATCGTTTGATAGAGAAGCATTCACTTCAGCTGTCGTGCCCAAAGTTTGTTGAGAACTCTGAAGTGGAGAAGACATTTTTCTGGGGATTTTTATCCAAGAGGGCGGGAAATTCTGATCGTGAGGGATGCGTTAGTTGCCGTTTTAGTCTTCTTCTTGTTCTGCCTTTCTCCTCTCTTTAAGAAAGTGTCTTTAGCTGTTCGTTGATGGATGTTGCCGATTTATAGCTGAGATGGACAAGATGAGAACTTGGTGTCGAAGAATTTTGGAAATGGGGAGGGTAGTATTTGAACATTCTAAAGTGAGATTACCAGCAGCCTTTTTGTAGGAGTTTAGGTTTGTATATAGTTTCCAAATCGAATGAGCCCACGAAGATCACGCTAAATACCATTAACACAACTATCCTATCACGTCCTCAGTTGAAACCTAATACAGCACCACTAACCCCCTTAATAATAGTCCTGGCGTGGTAGCGGTGCAGACTAATCCAGTTCTACATACAACTCCTGAAACGTGCACCATAGAAAGAACCATCCATTTAAGTGGTTGATCGTACTTACGTTAAGGCATAATTTGGGTTCAGGTCAGCTAGGTACGCCACATTTCATTTTTTTTGGTTCTCCAAAGGTCGCGTTTTCAAAGGCATTATACTCTAGTATTCCTTGCTAACCCTAGGAGGTATCAAGAAAGTTCGACTAACACACTGTCTTGTCTGAGTAATGCCTAAGCTGAAATTACAGGCTATCACAGCATCAATATCACAGTGCACAAGAGGCAAGCTCTATGTGCATGTTACAACCACCCATTCCTGAATATCCCCGCAACCAGCTACCACGTGATTTATGGTCGCCAAGAGGAGTAGCGGCTCGGCGTCCATATGGTCGCCAAGGCCCTTATTAGTGGCTCGGCGTCCAAGTCCCATTTACTAGGAAGCTATTCAGATATAAAAGGCTGTATTTCGCCGTCCCTAGATAGTCTCTCTTTTGCTAGCCAGCGATCAATCTAAGAATTTTACCTTTCACGCCTTCTGTTATCTCAAATCAAGACCTGTGGTAACGGCTTCGTTACAGTGCATATATATGAATAACATTCTCTATTACAATCGGATTGCCCTGTAGCCTTTTTATATATACCAAGGAAAGTCTAGGATAATGGTCAGAGCTCTATGGAAGGGAAATCATCCGGCCCCTATGGCGCCCTATCGCTAGGCCTGGTATGCATAGCGGCCGATATACCAGATCACCCCTTAGCTTAGTGTATCAGCTGACATCTTGCTCTTTACCACACAATATTTTTGTAATAATCACATATTACTTGGCATACGACGTCTCTTTTTAAGTGTATAACACCTATCGTGGCAAAATGTGGTAATGGTAACGATTGGCATGCAATTACAGGGTCAGGAGCTCAGAAATGACCAAAGAGCTTTATGATCAACTCCATTGGCGAATGGGATCGCAATCATTTGGTCCCTAATGTCTCCCAAGAAGGTGTCATTACGCCAAGATTATCTTAGAAGGATGAGTTAATGTGACATTTTCTGAATGCAATGCTACAAAGAAACCAATTAAACCTGACTGGCCTGTACTGTTGGTTAAACTAGCCATTATGTGTAGCATCAATAGCTTTGAGCATCAGCTTTTATTCTTGTAGGCGTGCCAATTATTCTGAGTATCAGTTACTACACATCATGTAAACCTTTTCGTTTCTTCGGCAATATGGATGAGATCGATGTTTTCATCGTGGGTGGTGGGCCGACAGGAACAACTTTAGCCTTAGAGCTCGCTGTCCATGGGATACCCTTCCGCATTATCGACGGTATTCAACATCGATCAGATAAGTCCAGAGCATTAGCGATACAACCGCGAACTCTCGAGCTTCTGAATCGACACGACGATGTTCGAAAGCTGGTTCTGCAGGGTAACCTGAGCAGCGGTGCTAGATTTTACATAAACGGCAAGCAAGTAATAGACATCGATATTTCCGATCTTGCAGTCGATACGGCATTTCCTCTCATTCTCATCATCTCTCAATGTGAGACCGAAGGGTTCCTAGATGATTGTCTCTCAAAGTACGGACATAGCGTTGAGTATGGGATCGAAGCCAGAACAATCTCCCAAGACTCTAATGGGGTCATCGTCGGTGTACACAAGTCAGATGGAACCCAAGAAACTATACGAGCTAAGTATGTCGTTGGCGCTGATGGTGCGCACAGTATCGTGCGCCGCGCCGCGAATGGTCTTGTGTTCCACGGCGCGGCATACCCTCAGGACTTCATCTTATGCGATGCCTATCTTAGGAAATCTAAGATTGCCCGGGACCGGTTCACTCTATGCTTCGGTCAGGGCTTTCTTGCCATCTTTCCCATGAAAGACGGCAAAGTTCGTGTTGTGGCATCGAGAATGGGATCGACGCAAGACGATGGCCTAGTACTGGAAGATTTTCAAAACATGATGAACCAACTTGTTCAAGATGGAGGTGAATTATATGATCATTCATGGATGACCCGGTTTCACCTTCATCATAAGGGCGTAAACAGTTACCGAGACGGTCGCCTGTTTGTTGCAGGTGACGCAGCGCATATACACTCGCCGGCCGGAGCACAGGGTATGAATACAGGCATACAAGATGCTATCAACCTGGGCTGGAAACTAGCCAAAGTGTTACGTGGGGAGCGAGAAGATTCATTCCTTGACAGTTACGACAAAGAACGCCGGCCAGTTGGACAACAATTGCTTGCTACCACTGATAGAATCTTCACTTTGGGTTGCTCCTCAAATCCCCTCTTCGTTTTTTTCCGCAATTGCTTTTTTACATGGGTTTTACCTTGGATAACGAGCAGCACTAGTCTCCGTGCTGGAATTTTCAAGTTCATATCCGAGCTTGGAATCAGTTACGGGAGTAGTTATGTTGAAAATACAACTTCGGGCTTTTCTGGGCCCGTGGTTGGAGGCGACCGAGCCCCTGACGGAAAGATTAGAAGTTCGACGGGAGTGAAATATTTCTTGGAACTAATTTCGCCCGAGCGATATCACCTGGTTTTCTTATCTGGACTCGGAGATAACGCAGCTGATTATGAGTCGATGGCGCAAGCCCGAACGCAATTTGACAAGGTGAACCCAGACGGAGCGAAGATACATATAATACTCAGCGAAAGAACAGACCATAAGTCTGGATACTTAGTACACAGACATGTCAAATTTTTTACATCAGACATATGGCTTTTCCAACCCATCTTACGTATATATTCGGCCTGACGGATACATAGCACATATTGGGTTACTTTCTGGACTAGGAGGATTTATGAGTCAGCTGAGATGATTTCACCTGCTAGGCACGAAAGTTTTCAAGAGATGTATAGTCTGGGTGTTCACATTTACCTGCTAATAATTAGATAAATATATTTGTAAAATTTTCAGCGAACCATGGCTTGCGACAACTTCTGTGGCACAGAAGCACAACTCAGAAGTATTAGATATGTGTTTATATGGTGATGGATATGAAGTATGTTCATATTTATTCTCATCTGAAACCCTGCATAAATAGCAGATAACATATATTGCTACCTCATACGTTCATCTCGTGACAACTTGATCTGCATGAGGTCGAAGTCAATAAGGCGTACAATACTTCCACTAGGGCAGATTAGCAAGGCATTCTAGCTTCAAGTTACAGACTTTCGATGAGGAGCTGTGTTGCAATTTCAGGCTTTTTCTTTTTCTAAGCACAGGCTGGTAATGAATATCCGTTATCGATTCTAAAACTAACTATACATAGGTATCTCTGGGAGATCGAAGCCGCAGAATTTGCTTTGGTTTTTCCACTATTCATATTTTTCCTATTACACAAACACCTTTACACCCACACTAGAGCAATTTATACGCTTAGTTCCTCTCCTGCTTGAAGTCTGTTTTAACTCGAATGCTATTCAAAGGGATTTCGTCACCACTCATCCTCCGCTCCTGATATTTCCCGCCTGGCGAGCTTGTTACGGTGAGTGTAACATTATGGTCCGGCCGCAGCTTGGGGTCGTAGGTATTGTGGTCATCATCGGTTGATATCCCCGCATCATCTGACAGACGATAAAAGTCTCCATCCTGTCCCTTGAGGGATCTCCGGCGCTCGGGACGTGGTGCACTAGCTGAAGATGGACCGAGTGTTACCTGCGTCGGGCGGCTAGATTGTTTCGTGTTTGTCAGTGACATGAACTTGTTAAGTCCAATACTTCGGCCGATGAGTTTGAAGGCAGGAACCAGGGTTGGTAAGTTGGCTGAAACGATTCCTGCGGACATCTCGATAGCCGTCCATCCGACTGTTGGTGCCAATGTGTATGAGGGATCTAATGCACTATACGAGAATAGAACGGTGAAACGATAGGCGGAAGCGAAAACCACACTATCCATAGAAAGTCAGTGGCCTATCTCAAGCTTGATGGAAGGACCAAACCTACAAGAATCCAAGGCCAAAAGCAACACTGAGTGCGATCTTGTCCGCCTTCCGTAGCTGCAGCTGCCATATCCGCGGTAGAGGTAATACGAGGATGGCGACATCGCTCAAAATGGTCGACGCAGCATTAGCGATCCAGGTCCCGACTTGGTTGATACATCGTCCAGGTAAATCTTGATACCAAAGCTTTTGCACTGGCACACAAATGAAGATGAACAGGAAGGTAATGCAGATAACCCAGGCAATAATAAAGGTGCCGATGATATATGCCGCTTTCTTGAAATAAGAAAACCGGAAGATGCGATAGAACATAAGCAAGATAGCAAGCTTTGTCCAAACCAGATTAAACACGTATAGGATCTCTGCAACAAGCAGAAATTTTGCTTCCATGATAACGTGGTCCATCGGTACGTGCTCGACATGAATGCCCATGCCATACTGGATCATGCCGGCGATAAAGCCAACGACGACCAAATTCCATACCTGAATGACCGGTTAGCTTATTCCCCTTACTGCTTAACCGGCAGCCAAGAATTCCTCGCACTTACCATCGACCAACAGATCATATAATCATCCCACCACAATTCCTGCCTCTTCTCCCATCGTGCTACTAGTCGAAGTACCACGGACACCAACGCCAGCACCGTTACCGCCGTTAGCACCGAAACGGACCATGGCTGGAGGTCGTCAGCGTAGCCTTTTAGTTCGATTCCCATTGTCACCGGTATGGCCTCGAGGCGGACTGCGGACTAAAGTTGGAGTAAAAGACTATAAAACGGCTATGTAGGAAGCTAGTCACTATATGTATGACAGTCTGAAAGCGTTCAACCCCTTAGAAGCTTTAGATATCCACTAAATTGTCTTCATATTATGGAGAAGAGATCATTCAGCCCCTTAAGCACCCTATTCACTACGCAATTACTAATTGGCTAGGCGTTACTAGCGTCCTGCTAGACGTTACATATATAAGAGGTTCTATTCCCGAAACTGGCAATGTTGATCGTCTACTACTTACCGGACCACTAGCCCGGGAACGGCTCGAACTCTAAAGAAGAATTGAGGAATCTAATCGGATATTATAAGGTTATTTCATCGAAACTGGGGCACGTAGGTATATCACGATTGGCATCCCTGACGAAAATTTGCGAACTTCCGAGGGAATTATCTAAACCCTAGAGTGCCGAATGTCCAGCCGTTCCAGGGATGAAGTTCTGGTCCGCCCTAATAATTGCGCTCACGCACGGTTATAACATGGACGATCGGATCTCTTGGCCGCCAAGTAAGTGGAATTCCAGGGCAGCCTTGTATCATGATATTGTGGTGCAAATGTCCCATAAGCTCCATCGACGTTGGCGGCGTTAGATTCGACCGTTTGGTCCCCACCGTGAAAACGTTACTAGCTCCCAGAGCCACGCGGGAAATTGTGAACTTCTAGTATGAGCCGTTACCGATGAAGTTTCCTAAAGTTGAGACGCCTCGGGAGGGCCCCGTCCTGAACTACATGTGCTTGAAAAGTGAAACTCTAGAACATCGACAACATTCGATTGAGGCTAGTTCGCCGACGTAAATGCAGACCGTCGGGATCCACAGGCTGGGAATCCATGTCTTGAACGAAATACCACTTTTTCGTGTTCGATGGAGTTTTTGATGGAGTCTTTTCCCCTTGTGGGCATGTGGACCGAGACCATACCAGAGAAATTTCAATTGCCGCTTGCCGGAGCCGTGCGCGGCCAGAGATGTGCACAAGACCGGAATAATCAATCTACAGCCTCAAAAACCACAGAAATACATCTCATGGTTATCCGTTCGATTTTCTTGATTTATTATGGCAAATGGTATAAACTAGCCAGTTCAAAGTGATCCGCTTAGGACGGTCCGTTGGGCGCTTTATTAGTGTCTAGTGTGTTGTACATATAGGGTAAGTATGTATGGTTGAGCCAGAGCTAGATAATCGGGGAACAACCGTCGCCGGCGAGGGGCACTAGAGCATGACGGACTCAAAACCGCCTTCGTCATCTCGCTGTCTGCTCACTCGGCCCGTCGTGCTACTACAACTACTGCACACTACTGGCTGTCAAACTAGACTTTGATGGACTATTCAGGTGTCGAATTATCTTTGAGACGTTTCTACGTCGTACGTATACTAGACACGTAGTTGGTTCATGTTGTGGGTGTTATATTGCGACAGCTCCTCGATATCATATATGTATAGTTACTTCAGATACGGGCACTGTGAAGATACTGAAACCTGATGAGGATCATCCTATTGGAAGACCACTTTACTCCTGTACTGTGTAAAGATAATGGTAGTCTGTTGTTAGTTATCTCCAACTGAGCTACTAATTCCGCAGCGCGGAACGACTATAATAGTCTAGATAAATTAAAGGTTCATCCCTGTAGCTTGGCACTCGCCCCGGATTTCATGACATGATCATGAAGTGCATTCTCAATGCGAATTTATTGTTGCTATCGCGATATCCGCAAGAGAGGCAGAGTACTTATACGTGGAGTGACTGCTGTCCTACACTGCTCAAAACATTATCGACAAGACATCATGGCCGCCACACAGACCGTTCAAGTCGCCCACCTGGGTGCCAAAGTCGGATATGCGATATCGAATGGCAAGCTGGACTCTGCCAAGCCGACTTGTGTCATGATCAACTCAATGAACACGACTGCATCTCTCTACGAACCGCAACTGAAAAGCTCGAAGCTTACAGAGTGAGTGGTACCCGGAGCCGTTCATTCTCCCTTTGCCCTGTATCATGGGCAATTGTTTCCGTTTGGACTAGTTATTGGGAATAAAAGCCTTTGCGACAAGTCTTGGATCTCCCAGGGAATTCAATGATTGCTCGAAAATACGAAGTACTGACTCCTTACGCTGTAGTGTCATCAATGTGCTAGCGATTGAGCCTCTCGGCCATGGCGCAACAAGCTGCAACTTGGACCACTTCACGTACTGGGATACGGCTTTGATTGCCCTGCAGGCGATGGAGAAGCTTGGAGTAGACAAAGCTTATGCCTTGGGCACTAGCCAGGGAGGCTGGATCGTTGTCCGCATGGCTCTGTTGGCCCCAGAAAGGGTACGCAGTCTGTATCGACAAGAGTGCCTAGATACCTGCTGACGCCTTCAAGATATTAGGCCTCTTTCCCCTAGGGACATCGATGGACTGCGAATCGGCTGAATCTCGCACGAAGCACTGCTGGTAAGTTTTCTCCAGCCAATGTAGCCACTTGTCAATTAATTTCCCATATAGGGACCCTGTCCCATTCGCGAAGCCCTTCCTAGCGAAATGGACCTCTGCTACACCAACTCCTGACTTCGTCGTCGACGATGACTGGGTTGCATCCCTGATTGCCCTGGGCTTTGGATCCTCGGCAACGCCGAGTCTCACCGAGACTTGGACCAAAATCTTCAAGGACGTATATTCAGGCGACGAGGGCCGCCGCAAACTCAGATCGTCCGCTATCTGCTTAGCGGAGAGAGATGGACTGCTCCTCAGGGTAGGGGACATCAAGTGCCCTGTTCACTGGCTGCAGGTAAGTTCTGGTCTAGTATTTCCTAATCTCAGGAGATCAACGATTATCATAAGAATGAATGCTGATAAGGAAATAGGGGCTGGCCGACCCGGTGTACAACTCGATAGTGCCAAACGAGCACATCAAGCTGTTCACCTCGTCCAAAGAGGCCAAGATTGACTTTCTTGAGGGTGGTGCGCACTTCCTCTCTGCATCGCATCCGAAGGAGGTTGAAGCGGCTCTTTTGGACATGGTCTCTAAGTACAGTTAGCCGGCGCTTATATAAGCTGAAGCCGTCAAGTTCAATATACTAGCCTTTGAAAACAATGATTCTTTCTGTTGATCTGTCGGTCAATGGTGAAATGATGTAATACATCGTATCAGTAGGGCTAATAATTTTCAAAAATAGTGAAAGCCGATGTATCAAGAGGGTTAGAGTTGAGAACTCTGACTGAGTTGGGAGGGTCATCATATAGTTATCTAGATCACATGATTCGGTGATCTATTAATATTACACTGTAAGTGCTAAGGGAATTCTAACATGTCTTCGAAGACTTCAGATACCCCTTTCTTTTACATGCTATAGCGGTGATAGCTAGCGGTCTTCGTAGGCCCTTGTACATAACATCAGCACTTGTACCCTGTACCATAATACCCCTTCCGGATGCACGCACCTCTTGAATGTACACCGGATCCCTCTTACTACTATGTATATGCAGCAACTGACTTTCATCGTTTCCTGTAGGACAATTCTTGCATGTGTCACATATCCTTGATTCAGTATCTAGGTTGTTATCCTCTAGGTCCATATTCTAACGATAGACATGAGCCCTTGAGTGACCAAGGACTACAAGATATCCCCTAACGCCTCCCAGTCCTCATTAGTCGACTGATCGATCCAGGCATTGCGACCCAGAAACGAACCATTCATCCGTCCATCTATTCATCCTGCTTGCCCTCGAGATCGGCATGGATTTTGTAGGTAGGTCTATATTGACGCTTGGGCGTAATCGCTTCTTCACTTCCCAACTCCCTGCCAATTGTGATTGCAGGGCTGTTTTGACGTCTAGCTACTTCATCCACCTTATATAGTTTACTCGTTAGCTTGTAGGATTCAAGTGGGTTGGCAGCTTACCTGAACAGGTACTGCCAAGGTGACGGCAGCTAGGCCGGCGAGACAGACTATTGCGACGCGCATATTGGCTAGATATGAGATTTTCTTTTGAGAGATAAAGGAATTTGATTATCTTACGCATAGTTTGAGCAGGTTTGGATCAGTAATGGTGTATTTATATATATCTTCTTTTGTCGTACGTCCTCTTCTAATTCAAACCATTACGTCTGTATTCGCACCTACAAATATCGCAAATCCCTCTTCGTGATACTGCGGTCCTCCATTGGTAGTAGACGGGATGTTCGCCTACTACCCTGCTACCTGGTGACTTGGTCAAGTTGGTCTCGCCGCGTAGTCAGTTCTTAGTAGCTTCACCCGATGTTACGCAATTTTGGCCATTAGCGTCGATCTTTTCTCATTCTGCTCCCTCTAGGGTCCTAGACAGATTGCAAGATGCACCTTGATCTAGCGCGCCATATGCACCTTCCCTAATCTACAATTGATGATCATCATCTAGTAATTCAATCCATATTTCGTCAGACTATACGTGTTGCCCGGTGCGTGCGGCGATGTGGAATCGTTTGCGTGATACCCGTGCGCACCACCGTGACTTCTCCCCCAAGCCAACCACGTCCATTTTCTTTCCGAATATTCCGCTATGGAACGCCACGGAGCCGCTCCGAAATCCAAAAAGGAAGAAGGCACCCGACAGTATGTTCCATCCGAGGTTGTACAGCGGACCATCGTACCGACAAACAATTAAGAATGGTCCCTGAAATACCAAGTCCCCTAGTTTGCAAGATCTGCCAAAGCTACGAAGCATGGAGATCGGCTCAACTTTGTATGAACTACGTATTCCATTTGTTCCTATGACTTACCGTCGCCTTCAAGTTTACAACTCTGGTCCTTCGCCTCTCAGCCATAGATCTGAGTCTCTTGAGGAATAGAAGCATGCCATCTTCAACCTTTTCCTATTCTCTCATATCTTCGTCAACGGATCGTGCCTCTAAGGTTTCTCGATCAGCCTCATCCTCACTAGATATAGAAAATGAAGCAAGAAGGGAGATATTGAGCGAAGAAGTGCAACGCCACTCAAGCGCCAGGGCAAATCGACCATGCAGCCACCTACTAGTAATAGTCCTAAGCATCCTTAATATTATTGTTTTTATCACAACTGCAACCACTTTCTTCACATGGCGAAGCCAAACTTCCCAACTCAATGCCGACTTACGGAAGTCGTCTACATATAGTACGCTCTGAACCAGCGTTTACGCATGAGGCTCTAGGCTGACTGGGAACATAGGTCCCTTCCATGACATATTAGACTTGGAGATGCGGCCCAGGACGATCCAGGGTACGCTGTTTCCCGCCAAGGAGGGCGCCTCGATAGCACGAGAACTGCCGAACCCGGCAGCTGATGAAATATGGGACGAGTGGGAGCTGAGCCGCTTCTTCCCCTTGACCAGAGAGGACATAATCAAACTGGGAAAGGACCCATTTACGGTTCCAAAACTCGAGGACAAGTACTGGGGCCTGGGCGATGATGCGTACGTCGGGGCTTTCGATGTGTACCACCAGATACACTGCCTCAACTCCTTGCGGAAGAACGCATACCGTGGGTACTACAACCTCACCACGCGTGACCATAAGGTCATGCGGCTGCCCGAGGTCCATATCAACCATTGCGTTGATATTCTCCTGCAGGCATTGCAGTGCAGTGGAAACGTGAATTTCATGACATACCACTGGGTTTCAGGACAGGAATACCCACAACCCGATATGTGAGTCTTCAAACAGCTGGCTTCCCTGGCCAGTGTACCCCTTACAGAGTGTATTGACGAGAGACGCAGGTCTATCAACCGACAATGCATCAACTTTGATAAACTCACTGCATGGCGGAAAGAACACGGACTTGACCTTGACAAGTACGTCGGGATCATGAAGAAGTCGTTAAATCCAGGCGTGAAGGAACGTCATCAGAGCGATGCGTACTACAAGTACTATAACGAGACAAACCCTAATCATGTCAATGGAGCAAACCCAGATGAGGACTTCAACCTGTAATGAGAGGTAAGATTGTCTTTTACGTATCCCAAAACTTAGTAATGAAACTCGGGAGAACTTATACAAGGACAACATAAACTTAATGAAGCTTATCATAAGCATTGGATTCGCATATCCCTCCTGAGCCAGCTGAGCGGCCTTTCAAGGTAAAATTTTCAGCCGCATTAGTATTCCTAGTAGGGGCCAGTTACCCCCACATTATTGAAGATTCAGCATAAGGATACGTATCGAATGGTCATTCAGCCGCCGTCGCCGGTCTTCAAAGTAGAGTGCGATATCATAATAGTAAGTTATATATACCTATATGTACAAGCAACCCCCTGTAGTAATGTTACTCGTGACCCTTGTGGATTTATGGGTTTGGTCGAGGACCCATAACGATGTTATAGACATGGACTCTTATAACAATAATTATTTTTGGATTTACTTTGGTTGACTTTATCGATATCGGAACATATGACCTGAGTTTATTTCTTCGCGGCGATATTTCAGGGGTCAACTGATAGTACGATAACACCATGCAACTGGTAAATTTGAGACCTAGTGCAAGAGGCTCTTTTCGGGGGATTCTCTACGCGAAGGTAACCTCACTAGGCCTCAAGTACCCACGCAGTCGATAGGTGAAGCACTACCACTGTGACTTAGAACGATCCAGACATCTGGTACAAACATATTATTCACAGGTGCTTGCTATGTATGATACTTCAATCTTGTTCAGATCCATCAACAGATCCCTCCACATCGCCTTGTCCGCTCTGCTCAATCTTATCCATTCTAGTCACGAAATCTTCCTGAAGCCTTCTGAGATAGCTACCAAGTGCGTTATCATCCATGCCAGAGTCTCGCAACTGGCAAAGAGTCTCATGCAAATTAATAATTAGTTTCCGGTGTTGTAGTAGTTTTCTTGATTGAGAATGTTGCTTTTTATCCTCAATACGCTCCGCCAGTTTCTTTGATACGTCTTCTGCAACGCTGATGAAACGCTCTGGGAAGCCGATAGCGCGTGCGAGATTAATGCCATAACGATCTTGGTGGACAGACCCAGTAGCTATCTTGTATAACATCGTCATCTTTGGTTTGTCACCCTCTGTGTCGCTAGTCTCGGTAGCAAGGTGCAAGTTCAAAACGCCTGGCCTGCTACCTAGTACCGTCGCTATATATCCGAGTAAGAAGGTGCTCAAAAAATATCCGCTTTCTCCACTTACCGAGTTGCTGGAAGTGAGTTGCAAACCATACTAGGGAATTGCTTTGGATCAAGGCTTCAGATATTGCAAGAGCAATGGCGAGTCCATCTCTTGTGCTAGTCCCTCGTCCAAGTTCGTCGATGATAACTAAGCTCTTCTCATTGACGTTCCTTATCCAAGATTAGAGTAAATCTTCCGCGGGTGAAATAGACGTACCTCAAGATGAATGCCATCTCCCTCATTTCGAGCGAGAAAGTAGACATGTTTGCCTCGATGCTGTCATCCGTAGATGTCCGCACGAAGAGTTGTTGTATGACCGGAAAGGCCGCATATTGGGCAGGTACGAAACAACCTATCTGAGCCATGACTTGTAAGAGGGAAACCATTCTTATGTAGGTGCTTTTACCGCTCATGTTGTAGCCCGTGATTATCTGAAATCGATGTTGCTCATTGGCGTAGACTTCATTGGGAACAAATCGCTCAGGGTTGACCTAGTAGCCGTGAGTCTCTCAAACAATGTTCAAGTTGGTAGAATAACTTACTCGCTCGCAAATAGGGTGTCGTGCATCCTTGAGGGCTAACGTCCCGGTGATCTCGGGTCTTACATAGTCTCTACTGGTAGTAGATTGACCAAAAGCGACAATCATATCAACCAAACCAATGCTCTCGCATACACGAAACAGAGTTGGTACATGAACTCGGACTGCATCTAAAAGTTCCTGTATGACTTTGTCGCTGAGCAGGATGACTTCGTTATGAGAATCAGCGATGCGGTTGTTGAACTTGACAATGTCTAGCGTCTGACACTCGATCCACGTGCCTTTGCGGACTGCGTTTATGAAGATATCTGGAAGTGGTCCGCCTTCAAAGTCACTCTGTCTCAGTCGTAGCCAATACCCACGGTTGGCATCGAACCGGACATCGGCGTCAATTTCATGATCCTCTGCAACGTGAAGTCAGAAGATATCCTCTATAAGCTGCGCGATACTAACTGTTGATGACATTAACATGTTGGTAGAGGTCCTCTGTCGCCTCTTTGTTCGTTTTACGAGCGACATCCAAGAGTCCATGGACCCCAGACTTCAAATAGAGTCAGAAAGGACTTGAAGTTTGTTATTTATTCATTGATTTGAATCTCACCTTAACAGCATAAGTCCTTTGGTTTCGCATATCAAGGGGCGATTTCATTGCAGTAACGTCTTCATTGATGGTGGCTGCGATGAGATCCGCGACAGGTTGCGTAAGCTCTGGGCGGCATATTTCGCGGATTCTGGTTAGTAGATCTGTACGGGCAGACCCTAACGCCTCATATAAGGCTGGGATAGCAATAATGAATGCTTTAGTAGCCAGTATATAGTTGATGGCCTGTTCTGAAGCAGACAGCGATGATTGGTCGCGTACAATGACAAGCTGGCTTTGATCAGCAATTAGAAGAATATTCAAGGCTAGCAACTAACTGTCGTCAGGAGCTTCTCTACATCTGCAAACTCCTTCAGCGCTGGGACAAGTCAACAAGTGTCTACTGAGAAAGCGTAGGTTGGCAATACCTCTACGAATTTCAAAGAACATATCTTCTTTGACTGTGAGTTCATCCAGTGCGTCGTAACGGGGAATAAGGGTGTTTTCGACTTGGCTTGAAGGCTGAAGAATATTGCTTCGTAGCATTCTCGAGCCCATGGGAGTTAGGGTCTCGTCTAGGAGCCCGAAGAGACAGTCCTTCGATTTGGCGTTTTGCAGGTTCTGGATGAGTTCGAGAGAGTGAATAGTAGATATGTCGATCATCATAGTATTCTCTGAGGGCTGGTACCTGATACGAAGCGAGTGGGACATGATCGATATACGACAGTAAAGTTCCACATACTTGATAGCCTACGAGCGATGAGAGGGGAGACATAAGCAACAAGAGAGAATGATGCCTACCGCGGCAAATGAGCATGTGGCGTAATAATTGCCCTGAATGGCTACTCGGATAGCCTCATGATCTTCTCTGAATACCAGAGTCTGGATGAACTCGAAGCCAGCTGTTTCAGACCAATACTTACGGTCAAGCGGTTTGATCGGCGTACCCCGAAGTTCTTCCTCAAGGACAGTGAGAAGATTAGACTTAGGGTTTGGAGGGAATGCTGTGTTAACTAGCAGTATCGTCGAGGGTCCATACACGTGCATCTTATGAGCCGTCTTGACATAGAACTGCGAGTCACAAATCTGGCTCAGAACGGCCTCGTTCGTGGTGATATTAATAAAAGCAAGGCCAACATTTGGGGAGACCCCACGAGCCTCACTAACAGCGCAGATGATTTCATGGGACTCAGAGCCCCAGAGCGAGGAGGCTGTACGGGATTTACGTCCCGAGGCTGTGCTAGCGCGAAGAAGGGGTCTCGAGGGATGTGAAGAACTCGTAACAGAACGACTACGGCTGTGCGAAGGATAGGAGGATTGACTAGCAGAGGTTACGGAACGTAGTGAAACACCATGTGGATGAGGTGTAGAAGATGATTTGCGAGAAGCAGAGGGAGTGTTAGAGGTGTCCAATGATTGTGAGGTTGTTGTTAGACTAGAAGCTGATGAAGGCCTAGGTGGTTTCGCTGGGGGCGGCATTGTGGAGGGCATTGTGAATAGCGTCCTCTTTACGATTGACAGAGACTGATACAGATAATTATATAACTATACGTTAAGGTAGTGTTCATAAATAATGCATACGATAAACTAGGCGGACTGAATCAATCTCTTAAACTTGAGAGGAAATAGTTACGAGAATCAGAGAGTTCACTTTTGAAGGAATAGTTATGTTGGAGATTTGCGATAGCTACTTAGTACGTAAGGTAGGACCTAGGATGAGTCCCTTGAGGCTTCCAACTCCAAGAATTCCTTCTAGATCATACCTTCCTTAACTCACATGTGTAGATATATGGTGTATGTAGGTAGTCAATTGAAAGCTCGGAACTTACAGTCAGGTTACAAAAATAACGGACACCCTAAATCTGCCACACTATTACTTCTCATTTAATTATTAACTTAACCACACCTTATAAAAATGAAGTATATATGGTAAGTATGGGTTATTTTAAATGTAGTTTTATAATATATTTTTCATTTTTTATTTCGCCTATATATATAGTAGTTAATATATAGTTATAAAAGTATTAAATGTTATATATATAAATACATTTATTAAAATTTTAATTTTAACTTAATTAAAAATCCGTTTTAAAATCTTTAAACCTTTTATAAAATGAATATTAGTTTATATATACTGTTTGTTTTTAGCTATTTTATTTAATTATTTATAACTAAATAAAAACGTTAAGTTTAAGGTAAAAAGTGGAGAAACGAGAGAAAATTTTAATTTTTCTATATATTACACTTTAAATTTTAACGTATTTAAAATATTTAGAAATAAAGTATATATATAAACTAATAGTTATTTTACTTATATAATAAAGTTATTATAAAATATTTTAATTATATATAAAATTAAAATTATAATAATTCCCGTATTAAATACATTATATACACTTTTTCGTTTTATTTATTATAATTTTATTTCAAGATATAATTAAAAAGTAAAAAATGCATTTAAAAGCCCTTTTAAAACTACCTATAGTTTATATATATGCTTTGTTTTAAAAGGGTGTAGTTAAATTATTATTTAAATGTAAAGTTATAGTGTGGCTAATTTTAAGTGTCCGTTATTTTTGGCTCCCCACTGTACCTTCTCTGACTTGGAACAAGTGACAGGGTGACTAACGATTGGACATCAGGGTTCTCGTTCTGATAAGATAACGAGTTGTGGGTCTTCAGCTTTTTGTTCTGCTCCACCACCCCGCTATCCCGCGATGAAAAATAAGTAGGTAACAGGAAAGAAAGTTGTAATAAGTTAACAAGTTCATGAGATTCGGTCTGCACCAACATTTGACATTGTTGTACTATTCTATTTTAAACCCGATCGCGCACATATCTTTCGGCTTATTCGACTTTGTATAGATACCGATCAGGCGTTCTTATATCATGGCCACCGTGGTTCCGCCGCCCTCGAAGCGACAGCGCCGCGAGGTTCTAGAACGTACCCAGGTCCAGCAAGATGTGACGCCTCCAACCATTGAAGCGGGATCCTTCAAAGCACGGTTTATAGACAACGATGGAAACCAGTTGGCAGAAACAATAGAAGTGCCTCTAGCAGATGCGACAGAGAAGAACGTCTCCCTGTTGCTCAACACTCTACTAGGAAGGGTACGATATGCTACACAGGCTTCTCTGCTTGAGAGAATATCAAGGAGCTGAAACAACTGCGTTGTATAGGATCGAGAAGAATTCACGCCCTATCGTTTTCGCATACATATACCAAGCAGCGATATCGTCATTGACAACTACCCGACGCCCTCGGAGTTCCTTGCCGTCCTCCGAAAGCATGGGATAGAGAATCCATTTGAGACTACAATTACCCTGGCAGCCGAACCTCAGGCAGTGTTTAAGGTGCAGGCAGTCACGCGCATGTCAAATAGAATACCGGGGCATGGCGAAGCGATCCTAGCAGCACAGTTCTCGCCCAAGACGAGCGGGCTTCTAGCCACAGGTTCGGGCGACAATACAGCAAGGATATGGAATACGGAGAGTGGAACGCCGAAGTACACACTGAAGGGCCATGCGGGATGGGTCCTAGCACTAGCCTGGAGCCCAGATGGGCGCCACCTGGCGACTGGGAGTATGGACAAGACAGTTCGGATATGGGATGAGTCCGGTCAGCCATTTGGAAAACCTTTCAATGGCCATTCCAAGTGGATTACTAGCATCGCGTGGCAACCCTTCCATTTATGGCGTGATGATACCCCGAAATTGGCGAGCGCGAGCAAGGATGCCACAGTTCGGATATGGCTCGTCAACACCGGCAGAACAGAGCATGTCTTATCTGGGCATAAAGTGGGTTTTGCTATCCGAATGTTAAGATTCTCTGAGGCTGACGATGATAAAGGGCAGTGTCAGTTGCGTGAGATGGGGCGGGTCCGATCTTATATACACTTCAAGCCAGGACAAAACCGTCAAGGTATGGGATGCTATAAATGGGACATTAAAACATACGTTGGTCTCCCATGCCCACTGGGTGAATCATCTTGCGCTGTCTACAGATTTCGTCCTGCGAACAGCATATTATGACCATACAAAGGACGTACCAACTACTCCCGAAGCAAAGCGTACAAAGGCGAAAGAGCGGTTTGAAAAGGCCGCCACGCGACAAGGTAAGTTAGTCGAGCAAATTATTTCGGCTAGTGACGACTTCACCATGTACCTTTGGGACCCGGCGCAAGGCACGAAGCCTTTGGCGCGGCTGCTAGGACACCAGAAACAAGTTAATCACGTTTCATTTTCCCCAGATGGGAATCTGATTGCTAGTGCTAGCTGGGATAACCATATCAAGATCTGGAGTCGGTAGGTGCCCACCATTATTCCCCATCTTGGGGCTTTAATAGCCATATCATGCATAGCTTTGGACGTCGCTAATGCTATAAATAGTGATGGGAAATTTATTACAACGCTTCGGGGTCATGTAAGTTGCTGCTGTCCTTGAAGACGACTTCTAGCCTTCGTGGCGATGCTAACCTTAAGCAGGTTGCGCCTGTATATCAATGTGCCTTCTCGGCTGACTCTGTAAGTGAGACCGCACAGCTGCGAATCTTCCTTGTAGTTTCGCTGTGCCGCCTGGGCACCTCTAGGAACTCTCCTAAAAGCCCTTGAGAATTGTATCTGTGTCTAATTTGGTGTACTATAGCGCCTTCTCTGTTCCGGTTCGAGGGATACAACACTAAAAGTTTGGGATATGCGGTCCTTCAAACTATCTGTCGATTTACCCGGCCACGAAGATGAGGTGTACGCATTAGACTGGTCTCTGGACGGCCGCTTGGTCGGATCGGGAGGCAAGGACAAAGCTGTGCGGCTTTGGCGTAATTGATTGAGATACGTGGCCAAGGTACTCGACAGGATTCCCACAATGATGCCGCTTCAAGGCTGGGTTTGCGATACATTAGGTTAAGTACATATCAAGCTCCACCCTAGGTGGTTGGGGGGCTGAATCAGCACGCGGGATTGGTACGATCTCAGATGCTCGTTCTTTAGGAGCCATAGGAATGTCGCACGTGAAGTCAACATCAGAAAATAGCTCGCGATGGCAATTTTGAGTGCGGGATATGAAAAATGCATATACGAGAGAAATCTCTATAAAAGATCGCCATCAAAAGTGTCAAATCCAGAAGCTTACTGGCTCTGCCCAACGACGTGGGACAGGAAAATCTCTCCCGTTCCTGCAGTAGGTAACCTGTCAGATACATAGTATCTCGGCATCGAAGCCGGATCGACGGAACCAGCCGGGGAACAGGATTTTCGGGACATGGAAAAACAGTTCCTAACTAGATGGTTGCGCCACGAGTATCCTACCTAGCTCCCTCCGTTGTAGCTAGCTCTCCGTGGGACCATCCATCCCATCTTCCACTTCTTCGAATTTTCACGTGGCCCGCAGGTCTGGCCCGCAGGTATAGCACATGTCAGATATTCGTTGGTTACCCACCGTCCCGTGACCAGTGACCGTTATGTGTCCTTCTCGATTGATGAAGGTTACGGGTGGCCGGTGTCTGCCTGCCAGGTCTGGTCTGGACCATGCTCGAGTTGTCAATCGTGCAGCATGCAGAATACGGTCCATGTGATCGCCACGGGAACTCCAGCGAGCCCAGTTTTCCGGTAACGCCATTGGATCACCTATAATAGGGGAGATTATTATCGTACTATCGACATTGGCATTTGATTTTGATGTGACAGAACTGACAGCTGTGAATAAGCTGGGCATTTTACACCTCACGCTACACACATATACTGTAAAACCGGACTGATGACACGAGGCTAGCCGGCGCATTGACGACGTTCCTACATACACCTACAGAATCGTATACTTCATCGAACTCCGCTTTCCCCCACCAGAAAACGGCTCCATGCCGGTTCGGCACAACGGCTGGAGCATGTGGGGAGTTTTCTAGAAACCCAAGCCGGCAACATATTCCCATTCAGGGAAGCCGCCCTGACCCTCCTGTACTCCGCATATCGGTGAGGTGAGGTTATACCTAACCTCGGATGTTTCTTGTTGTTCACGATGTTGTCTTTACGGTGACATATGTTTCTTTCCTTAGTCTTCCAGGCTGCGGGGTGTTGACGGGAACGCTGCTTGTGATAGCGGGGTACCTTAATGTACCAGGTAAGCCAATGGTAGAAGACATTCGAACGCAGCAGCCCAACCTATACCCGTTTCCCCAGGGTGGACTACCAAGACGTTGAGTTGCGGGTGGCTTTGAAGCCATCGCAATGCCGGCCGGGGCTGGATTGGTCGCAAGGGCACTATACATAGTAGTAACGGCGCACTCTGCATGAATCTACCTAACTTGCTCACTTGCTGGATGCTAGCTTCGATGAGATCTCCCTCATTGGCGGGGGGGGGCCGTGTTCGCGGCATCTGAAGAAGATGGAAGAATTAGGCCTCAAGGCAGGATTTCGATATGATGGAGACGAAATTGTAATAGCGGCGTTAGGCCGTTATCTCTGGTAAAGTGGAGTGGAGAAAGGCGAAGACTCGGTTCCTATCAGAAAAGGACTCGAATTACAAAGAATGAAACGTGCTGGATCAGCTGACATTGCATGTTTCTGATCAGATAAATCGCTCTTGCATAGTAGATCTCACAGCAACACGACATGGCCTGAGTGGACAATTGGGGAACATCTACAGATTACCAATGGCGTTACTTGTCAAGTGTTTGGTTAATTAAGATGTGCCGGTTCTCCATCATTTGGTAGTATGATGGCGGATGAACATCATGGCTTTTCGACTATTGCCATCCTGCCATCCAAAGCCAACTTCTGTTGACAAGATAGATCGCATACTGCGTACATACGATGCAAATATTCGGTTGAAGCAGGTCGATTCGATGATTGGTCGATGGGCTTGGGGTGTGGTGGAGCCTGTGCTTTTGATTCGACGACACTTCCAAGGTTGTCTTTGCTCGATCTTCGGAACAAAACCTCCTTGCCAGGGGAAAACTTGGTCGGGCTATGACAAAATACGGCTATGATATACACCAGGTATGTCACCTTTGCGAGCTTATACTACTCGGAGCAAAAAGTCCTGGATGAGGACCACAGACATCGAGATGTTCGAGGGAGGCCAAGAAGAAAGAAACACTGAGCACATAATGAAGACGTAAAGATGGATTGTGTGATACATACATATTGCGAGGAATTATCAAACCTATCAGCTTTCAGCAAGGCCGGGAGGCCAGTTCAGCTGAAGACATGTGTGTATGTAGGTGGTAGCAGACAAAAGTTTTACATGTATGTACAGCGCCGTAGTGTGGCTCGACACCCCTGTCTAGCGTCATCATCCCACGTCTCAGACATTGCTACATTATTCCGTACTGCGTACATAACATACAATGTATGTATGTATGTATGTACATTCACAGATACATACAGTACATAGAATCCCGTAGTCTGGAATTGTCTAGGCCGCAACGTGCAACCTATCCGGGAGCTTACGGAGCTGTTCCCCTGAACTTCACTGCTTGGTTCTCTCCAAGTACGTCACCGAAGTATGTATCATTCTTAGCGCGTTCCATTCCGTCCCAGTGCAGCGTATCACTCTGGTACAACCGGAGGCATATGGAAAGTTCTAAGTTTAGCCTCGATAGAGGAGCTTTTTTCTGTTCTGGCACATTTCTTACTGACATCAATTTGACCCAACACAGAGCCTGTAGCTCTGTGACAACACCATGCCATTGATTCACCAATAATTGCACTCTTTGCATCACGTTAACTTATATCACCGACTATTATATTTGGTGAAGCTCCCCTCTCCTCTCTCTCAAGGTTTCCTTGCCTCTCCATACCCACACAGCCCACATCCCACTTTACATAGTCGACGAAGTACGTCAGACTTCTTTCTCACCACCAAACTTTTTCTCTCTGGGCGGTCTTAGCAATCCTGCTACGACACAACATTACCTACTCTCATACCTAGCAACACCAGTTCCGGGCAGCTCACGTCGCAACACCTATGCACTTGCAATTTCCGGCCTTTCACTTTCACCATACTAACGCGAGGCGTTTTCTCAAGTATAGTCTCATGATATCGAGCTTAACGCATTGCAAGCTCTCGGACTGTGCTCTGTTCGAGCCAAATTAAAACTAACTGCCCATCATGACCGTCTTCGTAGTTTCATTGTAAGTTGGACTCCGTCTTTTCAATCGATTAGTTCTTCACTCGGCGTCTACCTCTTCCCGTTGGGCTTGAGTACAAGCAAGGCTCTCTATTGTGTTGTACTTATACTACCTGGCACACCTCTCTCCAAATTTACCTCAAAATAGCTAGCGAGCCGGTACAGGCCGCGGCGGGTTCATCCAGCCTGCATATGTACTTGCAGTATGGAGGCGCTACAATGTCAGACTGGCGAAACAAAAACGGCGATTCCTATTCAGATAATAATAACCCGCATTATCAGCCCATGAGAGCTAACTCGGGTGTCACGCAGATTTCTTCCCAAAACCGTCTACTTCAAACTGCCAGATTCTCTTGCCAGCGAGCGCCACCGCAAACGACCTCTTTTGAGCAAAAAACAGCAGCGACCACCTCTCGATGTTCGCCCTAGTCTCTTTCCTCATCCCGCGAATACCCCTCCTCGGACGCCTACTGAGGAAGACGAGGCCGCTATTGGAGATGAGCTCTTCTTAAACGAGGACGGACTTCGCGTACAGAACGTCTCGGACGACGAGGAATACAGGGCACCCACGGACAAGGAATCCCCAAAATGGGGCGGTCGTTTAAACCAGCCAAAGTCTCGGGCACACACGCCGCCCCCGGCTTCGCTCATCGACCACGCCCGGACTGTAGAGAAGGCCAAGCAACTCGGGCGCCAGGGCGTATTTCAACCTCGAACGAGCCGCAGCGACAGCCACGACAGGGTCTTTGCGAATGCCAATTGGCGCATTGTCAATGCTGACCAAGGCAATGGCGGCCTTCGCAACGCTGCCGAAGCTGCAGCGCGCGATGGGGACGCAGGTGAATACATTTGGGTAGGAACACTGGGCATGCCCACGGATGCCCTCGAGGGTACACAACAGAAGGAGGATATCAACGATAGGCTAGCGACCGAGTTCAACATGTTCCCGGTCTTCTGTGCGGATAAGGACTTTGACGGACACTATCTGCACTTTTGCAAGCAGATCCTTTGGCCCGTCTTCCATTACCAGATTCCCGACAATCCGAAGAGCAAGGCTTATGAAGATCACTCGTGGCAATTCTACGTGAATCTCAACCAAGCCTTTGCCGATAAGATCGTCAAGAATTGGAAGCGAGGCGATACAATCTGGGTTCATGATTACCATCTGTTGCTGGTACCTGGTATGGTTCGCAAGAAGCTCCCGGATGCAAAGATTGGTCTATTCTTGCACGTTGCGTTCCCCTCTTCCGAGGTTTTCCGATGTCTCGCCGTTCGGAAAGAACTCCTCGAGGGCATGCTTGGTGCCAACTTGATTGGCTTCCAAATTCACGAATATGCGCGCCACTTCCTCCAGACCTGTAGCCGCATTCTCGCCGTTGAGGCGACCCCTGAAGGAGTTCAGTTGGAGGATCGCTTCGTTAATGTGATGGATCATGCCATCGGTATTGACCCTTCCAGCATTGATGCCCACCGCCAGGATGAGGAGGTATTGCGATGGACTGCGATCATGAAAGAACGCTATAAGGGCAAAAAGATCATTGTCGCCCGTGACAAGCTCGACCTCGTCCGCGGTGTCCGCCAGAAGCTCCTATCCTATGAACTGTTTCTTAACAAGAATCCTTCATGGAGAGACCAGGTTGTTTTGATCCAGGTCGCACTGTCCACGAGTGAGAGGACCGATCTTGATGCTGCTGTGGGCGATATTGTCACCAGGGTAAATTCGAACTGGGCCAACCTCGCATACCAACCTCTCGTATATTTGAAGCAGGATATCCCCTATCCCCAGTACCTGGCCCTTTTGTCCATTGCGGATGCTCTTATGATCACTAGCCAGCGTGAGGGCATGAATCTCACCTCGCATGAGTTTATTCATTGCCAGGATGGGAAATACAGCGACGCAAAACATGGATCTCTCATCTTGTCAGAGTTTACCGGTACCGCTTCACTCTTTGGCAACAAGGAATTATCCGTCAACCCATGGAGTTATAGACAATGCTCTGATGCTATCAAGCGCGCGATCGAAATGTCTGAGGAAGAAAAGGCGACACGCTGGACAGCTCTCCGTGAGATCATCAGCCACCACACCGGAGGCAACTGGTTCAAGTCATTCCTAGAGTCGCTGGATAAGGTTTACGACGAACAACATAGCCACGACCAGACGTCGGTACCTAGGCTGAATTTGACTAACCTGGGTCAACGATATAGTAAAAGCCAAAACCGATTGTTTATCCTAGATCTAGAAGGCACCCTGATTCCGTACGGCCCCATGAATGAGATTATTCCCATGAATCCTCAGGTAGGTAGCAGCCTCTACCAAATTGAACATGGCATTGTATTAACCAATCAGCAGCGCACACTCAGTATACTGAACGATTTGTTGGACGATCCACGCAATACTGTATTCGTCATGTCTGGGCGCATGCCTGACGAACTCGATCGCCTATTTCGTTTGGTTCCTAACTTGGGCCTCATTGCCGAGAATGGGTGCTTTGTCAAGAACAGCATGAAGAGTCGCTGGATCGAGATGGCGGACCGCCAGAAAGTTGCCGCTTGGAAAGGATCGGTCCGGCCCATACTCCAATACTACCTGGAGCGCACCCCTGGATCGGATATCGAAGACCGCAACTGCTCGTTGATTTTCCACTACAAGCATGCCGAGGACTACGCCAACGCCGAGCGGCAAGCCAACGACTGGACTGGCCATATCAACGAATCTTGTGAGAACGAGCGAGTCCACGCCTCGCAACTGGACGGATGTGTTGCAGTCGAGCCCCTCGATTGGACCAAGGAGACCGCTGCCACTCAGGTCTACGAGGGCATGAAAAAGGACGCTGCGGCCTCCAATAAGAGCCCCGTCGATTTTCTCATCGTCATCGGCGATGGCCGCGAGGATGAAAAGGTCTTCAAGTGGGCCAATTCGCTGAATGATAACGGCGAGGTGAAGGATGTTGTCACGGTGAGCTTGGGTAATCGAAATACCGAGGCTACTTCCACTTTGACTCAAGGTGTTAGCGGTGAGTACACTCCGGATCTGATTGATATCTAAGGCCATACTGACTGGGGGTTTTAGGGGTTCTTGTCACGTTGCAAAAGCTCGCTACCCTCTCGTAGGCAGCAATGCTTGTTGACCCTCTCCAAGGGGGATTATGCTCAACAAGTTGGTAATTGCTGCCTCCGTGAGCTCAGCTGTGCCGCGATGGATAGTTCGCGTTGTAAGAAGGCGAGGAGAGATTAGAGCCGGCATTTCGTATTATTCTAGAGCATTTACGGGCGTTTTGAAAATGTCGAGTTTTACAGCACTCGCATTTACTAGAACTCCAACGATAACTTTTCCTTTCGCGTCTGCTTTCCTCATGCGTATTTGACGCATGTATGGAAGCTTTAGGGGTTGCGCGTGCGCGCGATGATAATGATGATGGTGGTGGTTTGGCAATGGGGTAGATTTTCTTCCACACCTGGCTTCTGAGTCTTTTCTTCCGCTTAGACTTGCGGCCATATTACCCTCTTCACGATTCAGTGGCATAGAACGAGCGATGGAATTTCTCTAGAGGTGTGAGAGTGATGGTCCGGAGAGGACGATATTCGAACGGGATGAAGTATGGTTGAAGAAGAAAAAATAATATGTATTCCTTTCTGAGGAAATTGGGGGGGGGGGGGGGGGGGGGGTTTGAAATTTTTATTTAAAATGTAAAAAAAAAAAACTACGCCCTTTTATAGCTAGGCTTTGAAAAGGTTGGGGGCAAATGATGGGGCCA